>CM059810.1:40059210-40529137 GCA_030435695.1 Brachymystax lenok tsinlingensis
AAGACCCATTTGCGACCAAGTTTTAACTTCCTGACTGATGTCTTGAGATGTTGCTTCAATATATCCACATAATTTTCCTTCCTCATGATGGCATCTATTTTGTGAAGTGCACCAGTTCCTCCTGCAGCAAAGCACACCCACAACATGATGCTGCCACCCCCGTGCTTCACGGTTGGGATGGTGTTCTTCGGCTTGCAAGTCTCCCCTATTTCCTCCAAACATAACGATGGTCATTGTGGCTAAACAGTTCTATTTTTGTTTCATCAGACTAGAGGACATTTCTCCAAAAAGTATGATCTTTGTCCCCATGTGCAGTTGCAAACTGTAGTCTGGCTTTTTTTATGGCGGTTTTGGAGCAGTGGCTTCTTCCTTACTGAGCGGCCTTTCAGGTTATGTTGATATAGGACTCGTTTTACTGTGGATATAGATACTTTTGTACCTGTTTCCTCCAGCATCTTCACAATGTCCTTTGCTGTTCTGGGATTGATTTGCACTTTTTGCACCAAAGTACGTTCATCTCTAGGAGACAGAACACGTCTCCGTCCTGAGGGGTATGACGGCTGCGTGGTCCCATGGTGTTTATACTTGCGTACTATTGTTTGTACAGATGAACGTGGTACCTTCAGGTGTTTGGAAATTGCTCCCAAGGATGAACCAGACTTGTGGAGGCTCTACAATTTTTTCTGAGGTCTTGGCTGATTTCTTTAGATTTTCCCTTGATGTCAAGCAAAGAGGCACTGAGTTTGAAGGTAGACCTTGAAATACATCCACAGGTACACCTCCAATGGACTCAAATGATGTCAATTAGCCTATCAGAAGCTTCTAAAGCCATTACATCATTTTCTGGAATTTTCCAAGCTGTTTAAAGGCACAGCCAACTTAGTGTATGTACACTTCTGTCCTACTGGAATTGTGATACAGTGACTTATAAGTGAAATAATCTGTCTGTAACCAATTTTTGGAAAAATGACTTGTGTCATACACAAAGTAGATGTCCTAACCCGACATGCCAAAACTATAGTTTGTTAACAAGAAATTTGTGGAGTGGTTGAAACACTTAGGTTGGAGTCATTTAAAACTCATTCATGTAAACTTCCAACTTCAACTGTATGCTTGCACCACTTTTCAGTATTTTTGTATTTTTTTTTTATGTATTTATTTTCTTCATTTCACTTCACGAATTTCGACTATTTTGTGTATGTCCATTACATGAAATCTAAAAAAAAATTCATTGAAATTGGAATGCAGCAAAATAGGAAAAACGCCAAGGGGGATGAATACTTTTGCAAGGCACTGTAGGTTCTAAGTTCTGGTACAAATTTCAGCCGGACACTGACTGTTCCTTTATGCCACTGTGCCAGCTCACAATTGCATCTCTGAGTTCCTTATTAGATTGATTTTTGTTGTTGTTGACCATATGAAATTGGTAGATTGCTCGTGCACCTCTTTCACCGCCTCTATGACTTTGTTAAATGTATCTTCCTCTAGTCCACCTTTTACGGGACTGTCGGGACCCCAGGACACCATTTCAATAGTTATTATTCAAGCTCCTCTCCCAATGGTGTACAGGGTTTTTAAATATCTTCACCCACGGCACTATTACTCTCTATTAAAATGTTTCCAGGTAGTCATACCCACTTCCCCGCATTGTAGTTACAGTATGGGTCCCTAATCATTTGGTCACGGGACCTAATACCTTGTGTTGGAACCATACTGAAGCGTCTGCCAATTTACTACAGAAGAATATGAGAGACCTAATGTCTTATTCCAGTGTCACTCCTCAAGGATCACTGTAGTTGACAACACACATTCCCGGTATTGACAACCAATGTTTTTTTATTGCCACACAATCAGTCTCTAATACTTAGCCCCTCTAGGGCACAAACCAATCTCCTTACTTATCGCCTCAGCCAGTCCACAGCCATATACACACACGTATCGATTTCAAATAACTTCTTAATACTTCTGTTCTTCTCCACACACGAGGTGAGCCCCCTTTACAACTCACAGGCAACAGTCGATCACAATTCACATTACCAGATAGTGACAATGTCTCCTCCTTGACAGCCACTACTGCCGGAAAATGCCTGTAACCTTATCTACATACTACACAAACAATACAGACACTTAAACAGTCTACATTTCTGGTGGCTAAACCCTAACCTTCTGGTGGCTAAACCCTAAACTTCTGGTGGCTAAACCCTAAACTTCAGATGGCTGAACCTCTTAGGGGCTCCAACCGGTCGCATATATACAATGGATAAATCCAGGCTTTCTAGGTCGGTTGCCAATCATTTATATTCAGCCTACAATCCTCATCTCCCAAAGATGTCAGAATGAGTCGAAACAGCTATACAAACGCTGCCTATCTCGTTTTTGTGTACCGGCTTCTGTTCCACTGAGTCGGCCTGTAAATTGTGGTAAATCCTGCCGACAATGCCAATTGTTCTGGTACAAATTCCAGCCGGACTCCAAAGAAAGCTCAAGCTAGATTTATTTGCCACATTGGGTCATACAGCTGCAAAGACAAGATATGAAGTCACAGTTTGATGAACAATCAATCTCTGTTGCTGTGCAGGTGGTGTTAGTTCCGGTAGTCCGCCACGCATCTCACAGGTCTTGTTATCAGTCACAAGAGGCCATGAGGTTAGGGATTCAGTCACATAATTGCTCTTCTTATATGCAGAAAGAACACTTATTGTATTCTAATAAATGATATAAAACATCTTAAGAGAATATATAATGACAAACACATTGAGAAAATATGATATAAGAGAGTAATGTATGATCTATCAGCTCTAACACATGTCTCCTGTCCCACCCTTATGGACAGACCTTTGTTTACTTCCCTCTGGCCAATACCATTTAACATAGATCATTCTATCTAACCCATAACACAATCATCACTATTGCTAGGATACTAATATGATTATAAACATACTAAACCAGCTATTGTTGAATTACTTAGCAGTCAAGTCAAATATTTTTTTATTGTATACAGCAAACATAGTTTTCAAACAACACCTCAATTACTCCAGCGATAGCTCCGGCTAATGCACCCACTGCTGCACCAGCTGGTCCTGCAATAGCAGCTCCAATAGTAGCTCCACTTGCAGAAACAGAACCTGCAACAACAAGATAACGCCCAGCTGTGTTTCTTTCAGCTTTCTCTCGAGCCTCTCTTTCATGTTTTTCCCTCAGCTCCATTCTTGCTTTGTCCAGAGCCTCTCCTTCAAAAGATTTCTTCAGTTTCTCCTCCTCTTTGTTTCTCTTCTCTTCATTCTCTCTGAGGATTATGTTCTTCTCCTCTTCAATTGCTCTCTCGGCATTCTGGAACATCTCAGTGGTGTAATGGCTCCCTCCATTCATCTCAACCATATAGTTTATTTTTGCAAGCAGCTCAGTGACCTGGGAGCAATTTGTATCTTTGTTGTTGAAGACATGATATCCCCCTTTGCATTGCTCAACTAAACTTACTAGATTTGGATTTCCAGACAGAAATTTTTCAATTGTTTCATCCCGAAGTTTGTCTCCATGTGTGAAGAGAACCATGGTGTATTTTGATGCTTCGTCACCGAAGAGTTTCTGAATCATCTTCACTGTTTTCTGCTCTTCTTCAGTGAATCTCCCCAGCTTGATTACAACCAGGAACACATGGGGACCAGGAGAAGAGAGGTTGATGCACATTGTGATCTTTTCCATTGCTTCCTCCTGTGTAAACTTTGTGTCAAACAACCCTGGGGTGTCAATAACAGCCACACTTTGCCCACACACCATCTCTCTTCCCTTATCACAGTCTTTAGTCACAGAGCTGGAATGTAATTTTGATTTGAACAATTTCGTCCCCAGGATTGTGTTTCCTGCTGCACTCTTCCCTGCACCAGTCTTCCCCAACAACACAATCCGTTTCTCTGTTAAATAACAAGGAAAAGTTGTTACTGTTGTAAAAGCAGCTGCTAACTGTTGATTCTGAGAACTCCTGGTAGGCCTATGACCAGGGTGGAATTTAAACAACATCACAAGTCAGTTGCATTTTAGCCGTTTTTCTATTATGACGTACAATCAATCAACACTGCAGAGGACATAGCTGACATGAAAATGCATAGCTTTATCACGTGTTTTCAAAGACACACTGGCAATACTGGGAAGTGATGAAATAGAAGAAGTATGGAGATTAAAAGTAGTGTTCTGACAAGCACACAAATGACCCTATATTTTAGCCAAAAATTACTTGCAAGGCATGATGTTTTGTTATGAATAAAAAGTAGAACAGGAAAAATCAGTTTCCATCACCATCTTGTACAGTGAAGTGAAGACTAAGTACTCACCAGTCATGTTTGAGTTTTGGAGCATTGTCAAGCTCTTACCAGGTCTAGCGTTCCCAACCAGAGCAATCCGGGTCTCTGTTGGATAAAAAAATAAAATGTTGTTACTGTAGAGATAAGTCTGATGTTGATGTTCTTTCTGTTTGGCCATCTTGTGGAACATCTACTAAAGCTACATTTCAGTCTCACATTGCTTCTTAGACTTACATTTTTGGTCTAAAAATTACAAACTCTAAGCAAACTCTTAACAATGACAATATCTACAGATAACTGCCAAAATAAAGGAAACACCATAGACAGAGCTGTCATTGTCGATTCTTTGCCTACCCACCAAGTTTCCACATTAGGCAAATATGGCAGCAGTGTCTTACTGCCTTGGATAGAGCACCAGTTTAACAGCTGCAATAGAATCCATATTGTGGGGGACACATAGAAAAAAGTAAACAAAAAAAAACTCAACGAGAGAGAAGCAAGGAAAATGCATCTGAAAGAAAGTTGTAGTGGGGTTGACCTCAAGCCTGCTTTCCTTACGGCTCTAAAAGATCATGGTTGAATAGTGTGTACCATCCTAC
The DNA here is from genome assembly GCA_030435695.1 of Brachymystax lenok tsinlingensis. Classification (NCBI taxonomy): domain Eukaryota; kingdom Metazoa; phylum Chordata; class Actinopteri; order Salmoniformes; family Salmonidae; genus Brachymystax; species Brachymystax lenok. The sequence continues at coordinate 40,064,108 of CM059810.1, forward strand.
ATATATGCTGAGAGATGTTGCTGGTAGGCATGCTATATAATGAATATACCACATAGCTACAGGTATAAGGGCTACTTATTATAGGCAGTGTTGGATGGTGACCACAGGCTTTAACGGAAGGGCAATATATGCACATGCAATGTCATCGTAAGGTAAGACTAAATCCTCAGTGTGTATTATAGCATTAATAACTGTTAAAATCTGAATTGTATATATATGTTGCATGATGTATCTGATCAATTACATTTGTATCTAATAATATTTCCCTCTCTATGAAGCAATTCAGAAGCCAAGTGGAGAGGAGGTTTGTCAAGAAGAGGCATTTAAGAGTGAAGATGTACAGTATGTTAAGCTTAGTATGTTTAGTACAATTTCACCAATCTGAAATGGCGTCAGCATCTCTTTGCAATATGAGCTCCACTTCAAATTCTAAGAACATTGCACAACATGGCCTGATAGCAGCCTTCTGACAGGGCGATTTTGATTGTTTACACTCGAGCCCTTGCCTTCCTTCTCTACCTAGATTCTGTGTACGATAGCTAAAAAGACATGGGAGAAGTTAAAGGCCATTATCGTAACGTTGTTGACCCTCTCATACTGTCAGCAAGGGAGCCTTGACCGCCTTATATGATGTCCTGATGACAAGGAATCAAGTAATCTAATGGGTATGCTGTGGCTTGTGGCAAATGCATGGCTAAAATTACAATGACATATTTTAGACATGACTAGTTCAATATTTTTTTTAGATATTGCACTTTAAAATGAATTTAATTAATTCACATGGCAGAATACAACTGAACTCTGAATTGCATGATAAAAACAAAAAATATATACATGCAACATACATTTAGGGAACTATTGTTGTTTGGAGTTGGTGTTCATGTAGGGCAGGCAATCCTGGTCCTGTTTTTTATTTAAACGACCTGGAAGACCAAGTTTGTTGAATTTAGGCATGTAGGGCAGCGATAGGAAATCACGTAGGGGAGGTGTAGGCAATTAACTGGGGAACACAGAAATGATTACACGTCGCCCCATTTTCCTGACAACCTACCAGTAAAACAACACCACATTTTACTAAAGCAACCTTGCCCTTGGCTGCACGGAGTCGCATTAAGAGCAAGCCCATGCAGCCAAGTTTCGAACACTGAAATGTGGTATGTAATCTACATCTCGATTAGGCTGATAGTGTGGGGTTCTGATATTTTTATACCATAACAGTATTGACAATTGCTAATAATCATATTGGGGTTAGTCAGTAGGGACTTGTGTATGTGTGATCCCTGTGCGGACATCTTGAGAAAGTTGCTGACCTGTGGTTAAAGTGGGGGTGTGAGGTATTTACGACAGGACCCTGGCTAGTGCAAAAGTACTGACATGCCAAGAAGGAAGATAAATCAAACAGAGCGCCAAAAGGGGGACCAGCCCATGTGACAATGATTGGCCCGGCAAGTCTAAACCACGCCCAGGCACTGTTCTGATAGGCCGGCTCACGAAGCAGGAACTAACTCTGTCAGAACATATACCCATGTTATCAGTAGTTAGCCAGTTCCATTGTTTTGTCCTGCGAGATGTTACAGTGAACCCGTATATACGGAAATTGTATTTGCCATTCATTAACTTTTGTATTAAACAATTGTTTTAACCAAATTCAGGTTTACTATCGTTCCTAACTCAGTTGAACCTACGCAAAACCTAACAATAGGAATCCTAATTATTTAGTTGAATGATTTTCAATTTGACTGTCATTATTTCAATACAGCCTACACTTCCTGAACGCCTTGATCACACTGACAGTGATTCGCGCAAATTGGCACGCAGCATCAGCTGGATATGTCATTTGGATATAATTTATGTATAGGCACTTTAACTATACATTCATGTACGTACTACCTCAATTGGCCCGACCAACCAGTGCCCCCGCACATTGGCTAACCGGTCTATCTGCATTGTGTCCCGCCACCCCCTCTTTTACGCTACTGCTACTCTCTGTTTCTCATATGCATAGTCAATGTAACCATATCTACATACTATTTCAATCAGCTCGACTAACCGGCGCCTGTATATAGCCTCGCAACTGTATATAGCCTCGCTACTGTTATTTTTCACTGTCTTTTTACTTCTTTACTTACCTATTGTTCACCTAATACCTTTTCTGCACTGTTGGTTAGAACCTGTAAGTAAGCATTTCACTGTAAGGTCTACACCTGTTGTATTCGGCGCACGTGACAAATAAACGTTGATTTGATGTGTGCAAGAAAAGTTCAACATTCACCTTTTGCTACCATTTCTGTCAAGCCGTCAACGCATACAGTTTGACACATATGTTCGATAAATCCAACATACGCACCACACAGAACACACTGTAACTGCCTCTGCAACACAATTCTGCAAGTTTTACTCCAATGTTTGTAAACAATGTAAACGTGAACAAACACTATATAGCCTCAAAACATGGTTACAACTATGCATTTGATATCAGTCCATCAATACCTCTGCGTATGAATGAGAATGGTTATGTTTTTCCAGCCCCAGCCCTTAGTTGTTTAGGGGATCGGGTGGGAAGAATGCTTTGTTATTGTTTCAATTAAGGATTAGTTTTAAAAGGGTAAGAATTTTTTGGGCCTGCTATAAAAGCTAAGTGCAGAATGTGTATTAAATATTTAAGTCCATATTAGTCCTGTTTTAGGAATGTGCATAACTCCTACATCATAATGCCTATATTTACAAATTACATGTATCCATTAGATACTTATTACAATAAACATATTATAGAAGGCTTTGTATAAAATATTGAATTAGTCTTTCCAAAATATTCACAGATATTAAACTTCTTTAAACTTCATTTTGAACATCTATTTGGAAAGAACACCCATTTCTAATATCAAAACATGCAACAAGAAAGTGGTTCAGGCTTGTGCCTTTAATAGTAACTTTATAGACGCCTTACCTTTGCCTGCCTGTTGAGTTGTGTAGTCTTCTGTCTACAAGTGGCGACATGCTGATCTTTAATAGAGATGTGGGGCATGCCTCGTTGTGCTTCATGATGTGATTGGTCACCCTTTTAAGTTTTTAGTTTTTAGTCAGCCAGGTGATTTCTTGTAAAGCCTGGGTTGAGATCCTGCACTACATTGCTGACTCACACCAGATCTTCCAACGCCTGGATGGGTATATAATATCAGCTAACTGCATAATGTGATAGTGCGAGCTGGATGATGTGGCTCACAACCATTGGTTAATAAAATACAACGCCTGCACATCTTCACAGACAGGACCTCGACCATGCGCTCCTCTGCATGATAAAACCTAGGTTATGGACTCCCTTTTTAATCAGTCAGGGTATTTCTTCTAAATCGTGGTCTCAGATAGCTACAGTGCATTCGGAAAGTATTCATACCCCTTAACTTTTTCCACATTTTGTTACGTTACAGCCTTATTCTAAAATTGATTAAAACAATTTTGTCCCACATTAATCTACACACAATATCCAATAATGACAAAGCAACAACAGGTTTTTAGAAATGTTCGCACATGTATTAGACATAAAAACCTGAAATATCACATTTACATAAGTATCTGGATCTGCAAAGAAGAATGGAGAAACTCTCCAAATACAGGTGTGCCAAGATTGTAGCGTCACACCCAAGAATACTCGAGGCTGTAATCACTACCAAAGGTGTTTCAACAAAGTACAGAGTAAAGGGTCTGAGTTTTCTTTTTGTTGTTTTTTTACCTGTTTTTGCTTTGTCATTATGGGCTGTTATGTGTAGATTAATCTGGGGAAAAAAACAATTGAATACATTTTCTAATAAGGCTGTAACGTAACCATCACGATCTTCTTTAGTGACAGACCAAGGCGCAGCAAGGCATCCAGTATACACCTTTTATTAAACAACGTAACTTGGAAAAAATAGCAAAACGAATGAAGACCGTAACTATAACATAGACTGATACAACAAAGAAGCTATGTAACAAACAATAAACCACAAAATACTATAGGGAAAACCCCAAACATATATATGGTTCCCAATTAGAGACAACGACACACAGCTGCCTCTAATTGGGAACCATTACCCCAACATAGAAATATAACACCTAGAACGAAAAAATAACTACACAAAAACAAAACTAAACCCACCAGCCTGTCTTCTCAGGCCTGGACGTGACAGTAACGCAATTTGGAAAAAGTCAATGATACTTTCCGAATACGCTGTAGCTATCTGAGAGCATGATTTAGAAGAACCCCTGACTGAATAAAAGGGACTCAATGACCTAGGTTTTATCGAGGCCCTGTCCGTGTGCAGGCGTTGCATTTTATTACTGTATATAGACTTTTTCTAATGTGTTATTGACTGTATGTTTGTTTACTCCATGTGTAACTCTGTGTTGTTGTTTGTGTCACACTGCTTTGCTTTATCTTGGCCAGATCGCAGTTGTAAATGAGAACTTGTTCTCAACTTGCCTACCTGGTTAAATAAAGGTGAAATAAAAAAAAAATATATATATTAACCAATGGTTGTGAGCTACATCATCCAGCTCGCACTATCATATTATGCAGTTAGCTGATATATTAAATACCCATCCAGGCGTTGTAAGATCTGGTGTGAGTCAGAAATGTAGTCTGAGCAGGAACTCAACCCAGGATTTACAAGAAATCACCTGACTGACTAAAAAACAAAAACCTGAAAGGGTGACCAATCACATCATGAAGTACAACGAGGCATGCCCCACATCTCTATAAAATATCAGCATGTCTCCACTTGTAGACAGACGACTACACAACTCACTACACAACTCAACAGGCAGGCAAAGGTAAAGATGTCTATACATTACTGTTACGAGCCATAAGCATGAACCACATTCTTGTTGCATGTTTTGATATTACAAATGGGTGTTCTTTCCAAATAGATTTTCAAAAATGAAATATGAAGAAGTTTAATATCTGCAAATCTTTTGGAAAGACTACATATTCAATATTTTATACAACGCCTTCTATAATATGTTTATTGTGATGAGTATCTAATGGATACATGTCATTTGTAAATATAGGCATAATGATGTAAGAGTTATATGGACTTAAATATTTAATGCACATTCTGCACTACATTTTTTGCCTGCACTATTAAAGCTTTCGTACCCTTTTAAAACTATAATCTTTTATTGAATCAATAACAAAGCATTCTTCCCACCTGATCCCCTAAAATGGTAAGGGCTGGAGAAACAACCACTATCGTTCATAGACAGAGCTATGGGTGGACTAATATCAAATGCATAGTTGGAACCATGTTTTGAGGCTATACAGTGTTTTTTCACATGTACATTGTTTACAAACATTAGAGTAAAACAAGCCTAGGCCTAAATTCAATCAGATCAAGCGTTAAACTGCGATAGCCAACACTACACCTGCATAGATTCTATTTTGACAGTGTCAGAGGTTTAACTGAGATGGGGCTGTAAAATGGTGAGCATCTGCTCTTTTGATCGTTGTCAGGAAGCCACACCCATCCCACTGGTGTTATGCCTTGGTACACTAGAAGGACATTCATTTCCAATGGAACGCTGCGTTTGGGTTGCAGCATAAAACAATAGATAATAAATGAATAAAAAAGTAACAGTGCGTTCTGTGTGGTGTATATTTTGGATTTGTCGAAAATATGTGTCAAACTGTATCTGTAGCAGAAGGTGAATGTTGAACTTTGTTTGCACACATGCAAGAATGCTGCGTGCCATTTTGCGCAATATACTTTCGGTGTGATCAAGAATGTAGAAGTTCAGAACGAGAAAGTGTAGGCTATATACAAATAATGGCAGTCAAATTGAAAATCATTCAACGAAATAATGATGATGATTTGAATCGGCCTAATCGAGATGTATATTACATCAAACATGTAAAACTGGCGTGCAACTCCACCCAGCCAATGGCAAGGTCAGTTTTAGTACAATGCGGTGTTGTTGTACTGGTAGTTTGTCGACACAGATTATTTGTACCAATGCGCTCTGAGGAAGAACAACAAAAGTACTGTCGTCAGAAAACGCAGAGATGTGTAATTATTTCTGTGTTCCCATGTTAATCTGTTTTATTATTTCTCTACGATTGTAATGAAGCAAAGACTAATTACATTTGCGCGTCTGCATGTCACCCACCTTACTTTTATTTGACACATCAACACCAAAGTTATATTAACTTTTGGATTGAAACCTCTAGCCATTGTTTAAAATGGCATCCATCAAACTGTATGTACTTTGCTCTGTTTGCCAGTGTTCATATTTTCACATACATTTTATTATAATAGATATTTTAGACCAAAGCCTTGTCGTAACTAAAAGTACATTATTATGCACATACAGACAAGTGTCAATTTTCAACAGCAAGTGATGCTACACTACAATAAATGGTGATGGGGTCGGGGTCTACTTCCAGTGGTTGTGAGCTCGTCATCTCTGCTGTACTGTGAAGGCTGTGTAGGTCTAGTGCTTCACCAGCTTGGGGCGCTATTTTGCATCATTGTGCCTTGGAATAAGCATCACCAATAAATCACAGTTCAAACTTGTAGTTTTACCTGTCTGTAGAATGCCATGCATTTTCAAGAAACCGCCAACATATGACCTTCTTCTGCAATTGGGCTAAAAGGTAATCACAAATTGATCATGACATGAGGAATTATAGGCCTATGTCAGCACAGGATGGGCAAAGGAACATCGGTCTGTCCAGCAGATCAACGCGATTTAGACATAAACTAAATTTGGATCAGTGTGTTGTCAGAATCTCAATTCTTGTTTTCTTAGTTCAACCCTTGGTCCCAGATACACTATATACATACAAGTATGTGGACACCTCTTCAAATTAGTGGATTCAGTTATTTAAGCCACACGCATTGCTGACAGGTGTATTAAATTGAGCACACAGCCATGTAATCTCCATTGACAACCATTGGCAACAGAATGGCCCTACTGAAGTGTTTAGTGACTTTGAACGTGTCACCGTTATAGGATGCCTCCTTTCCAACAAGTCAGTTTGTAAAAATTCTGCAGTGCTAGATCTTCCCGGTCAACTGCAAGTGCTGTATTGTGAAGTGTAAACGTCTAGGTACAACAATTTCTCAGCCACAAAGTGATAGGCCACACAGGCTCACAGAACTGGACTGAAGCGCGTACGTCTCTCCTTGGTTGCAACACTCACTACAGAGTCCCAAACTGCCTCTGGAAGCAACATCAGCACAATAACTATTAGTCAGGAGCTTCATGAAATGGGTTTCCATGGCCGAACAGCCGCACACAAGCCTAAAATCACCATGCGCAATGCCAGCGTCGGCTGGAGTGGTGCAGAGTTCGCCACCATTGGATTCTGGAGCAGTGGAAATGCGTTCTCTGGAGTGATGAATCACACTTGACCATCAGGCAGCCGACGGACTAATCTGGGTTTGGCGGATGCCAGGAGAACGCTACCTGCCCGACTGCATAGTGACAACTGTAAAGTTTGGTGGATGAGGAATAATTGTCTGGCGGCTGTTAATCGTGGTTTGGGCTAGGCCTCTTAGATCCAGTCAAGGGAAAGCTTAACGATACAGCGTACAATGACATTCTAGCAGATTCTGTACTTCCAACTTTGTAGCAACAGTATGGGGAAGACCATTTCCTGTTTCAGCATGACAATGCCCCTGTGCACAAAGCAAGGTCCATACAGAAATGTGTTGTTGAGATTGATGTGGAAGAACTTGACTGGCCTGCACAGAGCCCTGACCTCAACCCCATCAAACAACTTAGGGATGAAAATTCAACACTGACTGTGAGTCAGGCCTAATCCTAAAATCATGAGCATTAATATGGAGTTGCCCCTCCCCTTTGCTGCTATAACAGACACCACTCTTCTGGGAAGGCTTTCCACTAGATGTTGGAACATTGCTGGTTGGGCACTGATGTTAGGCGATTAGGCCTGGCAAACTGTTACCACAAAGTTGGAAGCATAGAATCGTCTAGAATGCAATTGTATGCTGTAGCGCGTTTTACCTTCACTGGAACTAAGGGGCCTAGCCTGAACCATGAAAAACAGGCCCAGATCATTTAAAGGGGTGTCCACATACAAAGTCAAAGTCACCATTATTAGTCAGTTGTACAACCGAATGCCTTCAACCGAAATGTGTCTTCCACATTTAACCCAACCCCTCTGAATCAGAGAGGTGCGGGGGGCTGCCTTAATTGACATCCACGTCTTCGGCGCCCGGGGAACAGTGGGTTAACTGCCTTGTTCAGGGGCAGAACGACAGATTTTTTTCTCTTGTCAGCTCAGGGATTTGAACTTGCAACCCTCCGGTTACAAGTCCAACGCTCTAACCACTAGGCTATCTGCCACCCCTACTTTTGTATGTATAGTGTAGATACATACATGCATACATACATACATACACAGGATCTTACTCAGGTATACATTATTTGTAGTGTTTCCAATATATGGTTGTTTGGCATACAAGGGAGAACTTAGTCAAAGCGTAGTTCTGTTACCGTGGAAATGACTTCATGCACTCCAAGCTTTCATTATGCCCTTACAATGAAACTGTGAAGTTGTATCACAACCTGTGAATGTGTGGAAGCCTGACACAGCCAAACTCTTGTGCATTCTAAGCTTCTCGTGGATGGTGTTGATGCAAATCTCCCGGTAGTTTTTTCCAACACCAAAAGCAACCCACAGCTTTATGGTTGGATAATCCTTGGTAAGATAGTAGAACAGACCAGCAAGGAGGTCAATGATGTCTGTATCCACTGTTGGAATGATAATGGTTTGTGCACCCTTTTGAAGGGCATCTTTAAGATGAAGGTATACTCTTGTGTCTGCCTCTTCCTGGTCCCATTCCAGCATTGATGTCAGAGGACCTTTTGAGACCAGACTCATCAGTTGTAGCATAGATCTCTTTTCCATCTTCAGATTCATCTTCACACCTTCTGTGTCGACATTTTGAAAAACTCCTGTTATTAGGATTTCTGAGAAAGTCCGAAAACATACATGGAAATTTGGTTGTCTCCAACTTTCTTTCAGACGCTTTTTCCTCGCTTCTATTGCAGCTGTTAAACTGGTGCTCTATCCAAGGCAGTAAGACACTGCTGTCATATTCGCCAAATGTGGAAACTTGGTGGGTAGGCAAGAAATGGACAATGACAGCTCTGTCAGTGGTGTTTCCTTTATTTTTGTCTGTTACCTGTAGATAATGTCATTGTTAATTTTCTTAGAGTTTGTATTTTATAGACCAAAAATGCAAGTTTAATGTGAGACAGAAAAAGTTGCTTTAGTAGCTCTTCTGTAAGATAACACTTCTCTCTACAGTAACAACATTTTATTTTTCATCCAACAGAGACCCGGATTGCTCTGGTTGAGAACACTAGACCTGAGAAGAGCTTGACAGCATTCCAAAACCCAAACATGACTGGTGAGTACTTAGTCTTCATTTCACTGTATGTAGGCTACAAGACAGAGATGGAAAACTTTTGTTGTTGTTGTGGGTTTTCACAAAATAATAGTATTTTATTAAATGTTTAATACATTTTAAAAGAATGAATGTAGCTTCATTTATAGATAATGTAATTGTTCATTTGCTTACAGTTAATATTCTATAGACCATCAATGTCTAAGAAGTAATGTGAAACTGAACATGTTCAGTAGGTGTTCCGTAAGATGACCAAACAGAGAGAACATAAACATTCGAATTCTTTCTAAAGTCACAATCTTTTCTTCTTATCCAACAGAACAAAATAAAGAGGTCCGGATTGTTCTGGTGGGGAAGACGGGAGCTGGGAAGAGTGCATCAGGAAACACCATCCTGGGAAGAGAAACTTTTAAGTCAAAAATGTCGTCTACTTCTGTGACATCAACATGTGAAAAGAAAAGAGGAAAGGTGGGTGGGCAAAGTGTAGCTGTTATCGACACACCTGGCTTGTTTGACACCAAGTTATCACAGGAGGAAGCAATGAAAGAGATTTCACATTGCATCTCTCTCTCCGCCTCCTGGTCCCCATGTGTTCCTGGTTGTGATCGAGCTGGGAAGATTCACTGAAGAGGAGCAGAAAACTGTGGAGATGATTCAGAAATTATTTGGTGTTGAAGCATCAAAATACACCATGATTCTCTTCACAAATGGAGACCTTCTTGATGATGATGATGTAACAATTGAAGCCTTCCTGAATGGAAATCCAGAACTGGAAACTTTAATTGCCAAATGTAATGGGGATATCATGTCTTCAAAAACAATGATCAGAATCCCTCTCAGGTCACTGAGCTGCTTGAGAAGATAAACAAGATGGTGAAGATGAATGGAGGAAGCCACTACACCACTGAGATGTTCCAGGAGGCTGAGAGAGCAATTGAAGAAGAGAAGAAGAGGCTCCTGAAAGAGAACGAAAAGCAGAGACTCAGAGAGATGGAAGAACTGAAGGCAAAGTTTGAAGGAGAGCGTCTAAGAGAAGAAGAAGAGAAGCTGAGGAAAAAACAGGAAAGAGAAGCTAGAAAGAAAGCTGAGAATACATACCACTTAAGGCTAGGTGCCGGAATCGGCGCGGCTGTGGGAGTAGTTGGGGGCCCAGTTGGTATGGCAGTTGGTGCAGCAGTGGGAGCTGGAGTGGCAGCTATAGTAAATAGATGCAGCACACAATGAGAGTCCATAGCTAACAGTGCTGTACATTCTACAAGTTGTTTGACTTCATTACTTGATTTTTAAAGCTTCCTCTATATACACAGAGTAAACCAAACATTTGGAACACTTTTAGTCATCACTACTTACAGAATGAACATGAAGATAGATCTGGGTATCGCACATTTGAGAGCACAGAATTGTACATTTCCCTGAGTAAAGATGGAAGTTAAAAGTGTATTTCTGCCTGTCAGGCTAAAAAGCTATGCACTACTGTAAGATTAATTTACAGTTGCCGTTACAGTTACAGCTACCGTTGCTTCCCAAGAAGCATGATGAATGAGATTGACTATTTAACCACAAACCATTACTATTTATTTCATAGTTACTTCATGGCACTATAAAATAAAGGGCTCCTGAAAATACATCCCAGTTGTTTTTATTGCCAATTCTGAAATGAAAAACCAAAGGACTATATCCTTCTTTTCTGTGCTATAGTCTAACTATCTACACTGAACACTTGGAGAAAGACACCTATATGGTCGTCTTACTGTAGAGACATGTCAGGAGATATGAGAGATGGAAAGTGTTGTGGTTAACACAAGGCACATTCACAGGAGATGTAAATTAGATGTTAGCGAAATCTATTGCAACGCATCACCACTTCTCACTTCTGAGACTTTTATGTTTTGTTGTGCATTGTCCCTGTTCAACTACATTTAATAAATATATTTTACTGTCATTGTAGCCTACATTTAAGAATGATACTTGTATGTGAATATTTAGTTTTTTTTTTGAGTAAATTCTTTTTATAGGAGTAACAGACTCCTGATAAAGATGGGAGGCACTCACAAATAAAGTATTACCTAGACGTATTGTTAACACTCACAATGGACACATTTCAGCCATCAAGCAGTTGTCATTATGTAATTCATTACTTCATTCATGTGTTAATTCTGTTTTGTCTTCTTCTTAGGACCTCACAGAACCATGGTCCTCATAATTGAAAAAAAGCCTCATTATCCACTATGCACCACAGTCTATGTATTCCCTCATGTTGAATAAAATTAGACTCCTGATGCATTACGGACACTTAAGTCAACACACGTGTCAGGGAGGGCAGGGAGTTCCAATGCTAAGACACATTTTCTATGAAATCATGTGACTTAAGCTGCTAAATCAAACTCAAAGAGATGGTAGCATAACAGGAAGGAGAGACCTAAAGGAGAGGTAACATTTATGCAGAAGAGGTGGGTATATGGTGTAGAAACTTAAGCTGCACTTACTATATTATTAGAATATAGTTTGTGTTCACACACATTTTGGATAAAATTGTTCAATAAACCCATTGCTGTAAACACTTGATCAACATGAACATAATAGCCATGGCTCAGGCCAACCCCTGCCAAACACATACAACCAGACATTGATTGATTGGAGCCAGTTTGTCAATTACAGAACATTTCCTACCTGCAGCAACACTGGTTGAAATTGCTGGAAATACCAGTAAAAGCAACGTGCCTCCATTGCCTCTCTAAAAAGCATACGGCTCTGGTTAAAAAGTGCACAATTTAGGGAATAGGGTTTAGTTTCAGACGCAACCAGTCTATCACGGCTCAGGCTAAGACCCAGATGCAGACACAGGAGGCAGATAATACAAGTCTCAGAGTTTATTATAGTTCAAGGGGCAGGCAAAAGGTAAGTCAAGGCAGGCAAAGGGTCATAATCCAAATCAGAGTCAAGCAGGTACAGGCAATTGGTAGGTCAAGACAGGCACACACTCGTAATCCAAATCAGAGTCAGGCAGGTACAGAACAGCAGGCAGAAAGGTCAGAACTGGGAAGACTAAGCAACCCAAACTCAAGCACAGGAAACACACTGGTAGGACTTGACAAGACAAGATGACCTGGCAACAGACAAACAGAAAACACAGGTATAAATACACAGGGGATAACGAGGGGAGATGTGAGACACCTGGTTGGGGGTGGAGACAAGCACAAAGACAGGTGAAACAGATCAGGGTGTGACAGCATCAACAGGCAAGGAACAATCAGCCTTTATAAAATCAGGAGTGCAACATACAATAATTTTGTCACAAAACAGTATCTATTGTTGGGTTAGCTGTCACTCAAACTTTAACTGATAACCATTCTTACATGTCTTAAATAATATGTTGTTCAGTCAGTGTCCATCTAGTGTTTTCTCACTGTCACAAGAGTCCTCCGGTCCTGCTTATATTCACATTACTGAATGTTAAGTGTAGCACTTGGAGTTACAAATATATACTGTAGAATATACTGCATAGTGTGGGGTGATATAGGTTCAAAGTTACAGTATTGGGTTGTGGGTGGTAAATACATGTATAATCATCACATAAACTAGGGATTCTACTCATGTACTTCATTGAGCAGCAGTTTCCCATTTTGATCATCACTAAACAGGTAATAGATATTAAATCATATATGCAACATCTCCAATGTTATTTGGACTGGAATTGCCCTTTAAACAGGCAAAATATACAAATCACAATAGCAGATATAACAACAGTTTCTTTCTTCTACATTTGTCCCATCACTAGCCTATTACATAGCCAACTGCACAATGAACATAACAACTCTTCTCTCAACTACTTAGCTTTCAGAAGCTAAAATCAGTAATGATTTGAGACTGGTGTTGGTCGGTCTGAGTGGAGTGGGGAAGAGTGCACCATCCTGGGCCAAAAGCTGTTTGATTCCAGAATCAGTCCCAAGTCACTGACCCTGAAGAGTGAGAGCAGAGAGAGAGAGAGCTGTGGGGGAGGAGAGTGATGGTGGTGGACACCCCAGGTGACAGTGACCTCTCTGAAGAGGAAGTGAGAGAAGAGATAGAGAGGGCTTTGTCTCTGTATGCACCAGGTCCATACACCTTCCTACTGGTTATTTAGCTGGGCCATAGCCAGAATGATTTTTCAGTGCATGGTGATCAAACAGGTTTCCATTCATCAGCAGTGAAGGAAGGGTGAAGTCTGTGAATACAAAAATAATAATTATACAGATGATTAACAGAATGTGCACACCACAGTATTCATACCTTGGTTTTTGTGGTAAATGTGAAAGAAAAAAACTGTTCACTTTTGACAACTGTTTTCATAAACATACCTTGTCCATAATGTAGAGACCTCTGGGCTCTTCATTGAAGAGGTCAGGGAAGAGGAAAATGGCTGCTGTAACTGAGTCCTACACTCTAAAAAGACAAGGTTGCTGGGTATCCGTTAAGGATTCTTCTAATTGAAAATGTGGGGGAACCCCTATACGTTTTATCTAAGAACCCCTTTTAATGGAGCCTCGAATAACCTTTTGGGGTAACATTTTTAATCCCTCCCGTTATTATTATTCATAATAATAATAATAATAATAAGCATAACAACACAATATGTAGTTGTAATGTTTATTATGATTTTAGTGGCAACGTAGAAAGGTTGAATAAAAATATCCAAATATGAGGTAAACTCCCAGCAGAGCCCAATAGGTATACCCCCTGGCGTGTTGATGGTAATGTTCTCCATATCATTAGCCAGAATGATTCTGCAGTGCATGGTGATAGAACAGGTTTCCTGTTATATTCAACAGAGGTGTAGGGAGGGTGAAGTCTGTGAATCCCAAAAATAGCAATTATACAGATGATTAACAAAACATGCACACGACAGTATTCATACCTTGGTTTTTGTGGTGAATGTGAATGAAAAAAACTGTTTTGATAATGTTTTTCATACACATACCTTGTCCATAATGTAAAGGCCTATAGGATAATCATTGAAGAGGTAAGGGAGGAGGATGGTAAATGTGATCTGCATAACATACCAATACCAATTGACATACCCCTCCCTCTGTATACTTGAAGAGACACAAAAGTGAGCAGTTCAGTCATCTGCACCCAATACAGCTAGCCTTCAACATATTCTTATATCTGCACCCAATACAGCTAGCCTTCAACATATTCTTATAGCCTACATATTCTTACCTCTTTGTTGATTGATATCCCCTGAATTGTGTCAATTTTGTTTTAGGAAGATTTAAACAAACATGACAAGATGGTATCATCATAAAACAATATCAATTTAGATCATACAAGGGAGAAATCGTACCTTCAATTGAGGAGATCTTAAACATGTTCAGTTAAGTGCCTGCACCTGCTGTTCTCTCAAATTCAAATCCACATTTTTCAGTTGGGCAGTTAGGTTCCTGCAAGAACCGCCAAGAACTAAGGAGATTCCTTGATTAACCCCACCTCCTATGGGGTTCTTGGGAGTACCTTTTGGGGATCTTTTTCAGTGCCAAGAACCCTACGGTTCTTCAAATAACTTTGAGTATCTTAGAAGAACCCTTGTTGAACACCTAATTGTTAGAATGTATATTACCGTTTTAACATTTCTACTACACAGTACCTTTCTGTGCAAACCCAACACAAAGTAAGTAATAGTAAAAACAAAAATCATTGCTCATCCTTATCAATAAAACAAATAACAGGAAGGCTGTGTCTTTAAAAAAGTTGCCTATTTCACAACAATTTATTCCCTCTGAAAACTGATTGTACATGGTGCATGTTTGAATGGACGGCAAACTGGTTGAACTATTGTCTATCATTCTTGTTTGAAAAATTCTGTCAACTGTAAATGTTATGTACAATAACAATGTCATATACTGCACCATTATTGAGGGTTGTTGTATAAAGACCGTATAACTGCCACAAAGAATAGGCAGTTCATCATAAATTAAATGCATTAAAATAGCTTGGTATGTAAAATACATTGTTTTATTTCTTCTTTAACCACAGACAAAATGGCTGTGAAATTCAGTGTGGATGTAAGGAACAGAATACCAAAATAAAAAATCTTGTAACACTACGTTTGATATTTACAGCATGTTCAGTCACAGAATAAGTAACTGTTTACTATTATTCTCTTTCTTGACATAATACTGCATGTGTTGTTTAAAGACCTACTGTAATATGAATAATTCTAAATTGTATATAAAGTATTTGACTTGACGAACAAAACATGATGTATGATTTATCTTGCCTTGATAATACTCTTAAACAGTCCATAAAAGGACATAGGCCTATATCTGCAATAGCCAATTCTCTAAAAGAACAACTGTATTTACAATGAGAGACATAGAACCATACAGCTGACTGTCATCTAATGTTTTATATGGTCTGTAACAGCCACTAATCAAATCAAATTTATTTATAAAGCCCCCCTTACATCAGCTGATGTCACAGAGTGCTGTACAGAAACCCAGCCTAAAACCCCAAACAGCAAGCAATGCAGGTGTAAAAGCACAGTGGCTAGGAAAAACTCCCTAGAAGGCCAAAACCTAGGAAGAAACCTAGAGAGGAACCAGGCTGTGAGGGGTGGCCAGTCCTCTTCTGGCTGTGCCGGGTGCAGATTATAACAGAACATTGACAAGATTTTAAAATGTTCATAAAACAGGCAGAACAGTTGAAACTGGAGAAGCAGCACGGCCAGGTGGACTCGGGACATCAAGGAGTCATCAGGCCAGGTAGGCCTTGAGGAATGGTCCTAATGCTCAGGTCGAGAGAGAGAGAGAGAGAGAGAGAGAGAGAGAGAGAGAGAGAGAGAGATAATTAGAGAGAGCATACTTAAATTCGCACAGGACACCAGATAAGAGAAGAAATACTCCAGATATAACAGACGGACCCTAGCCCCCCGACACATAAACTACTGCAGCATAAATACTGGGGGCTGAGACAGGAGGGGTCGGGAGACACTGTGGCCCCGTCCGACGAAACCCCCGGACAGGGCTAAACCGGCAGGATATAACCCCACCCACTCTGCCAAAGCACAGCCCCCACACCACTAGAGGGATATCTTCAACCACCAACTTACCATCCTGAGACAAGGCCGAGTATAGCCCACAAGATCTCCGCCACGGCACCAGAAGCCAGTGACTCAGCCCCTGTAATAGGGTTAGAGGCAGAGAATCCCAGTGGAGGGAACCGGCCAGGCAAAGACAGCAAGGGTGGTTCGTTGCTCCAGTGCCTTTCCGTTCACCTTCACACTCCTGGGCCAGACTACACTCAGTCATAGGACCTACTGAAGAGATGAGTCTTCAATAAAGACTTAAAGGTTGAGACCGAGTCTGCGTCTCTCACATGGATAGGCAGACTATTCCATAAAAATGGAGCTCTATAGGAAAAAGCCCTGCCTCCAGCTGTTTGCTTAGAAATTCTAGGGACAGTAAGGAGGCTCTGCGTCTTGTGACCGTAGCGTGCGTGTAGGTATGTACGGCAGGACCAAATCAGAAAGATAGGTAGGAGCAAGCCCATGTAATGCTTTGTAGGTTAGCAGTAAAACCTTGAAATCAGCCCTTGCCTTAACAGGAAGCCAGTGTAGAGAGGCTAGTACTGGAGTAATATGATCAAATTTTGGGGTTCTAGTCAAGATTCTAGCAGCCGTGTTTAGCACTAACTGAAGTTTATTTAGTGCTTTATCCGGATAGCCGGAAAATAAAGCATTGCAGTAGTCTAACCTAGAAGTTACAAATGCATGGATTAACTTTTCTGCATCATTTTTGGACAGAAAGTTTCTGATTTTTACAATGTTACGTAAATGGAAAAAGCTGTCCTTGAAACAGTCTTGATATGTTCGTCAAAAGAGAGATCAGGGTCCAGAGTAACGCCGAGGTCCTTCACAGTTTTATTTGAGACGACTGTACAACCATCAAGATTAATTGTCAGATTCAACAGAAGATCTCTTTGTTTCTTGGGACCTAGGACTAGCATCTCTGTTTTGTCAGAGTTTAAAAGTAGAACATTTTCCGCCATCCACTTCCTTATGTCTGAAACACAGGCTTCCAGGGAGGGCAATTTTGGGGCTTCACCATGTTTCATCGAAATGTACAGCTGTGTGTCATCCGCATAGCAGTGAAAGTTAACATTATGTTTCCGAATGACATCACCAAGTGGTAAAATATATAGTGAAAACAATAGTGGTCCCAAAACAGAGCCTTGAGGAACACTGAAATTTACAGTTGATTTGTCAGAGGACAAACCATCCACAGAGACAAACTGATATCTTTCTGACAGATAAGATCTAAACCAGGCCAGAACTTGTCCATGTAGACCAATTTGGGTTTCCAATCTCTCCAAAAGAATGTGGTGATCGATGGTATCAAAAGCAGCACTAAGGTCTAGGAGCATGAGTACAGTTGCAGAGCCTCGGTCTGATGCCATTAAAAGGTCATTTACCACCTTCACAAGTGCAGTCTCAGTGCTATGATGGGGTCTAAAACCAGACTGAAGCGTTTCGTATACATTGTTTGTCTTCAGGAAGGCAGTGAGTTGCTGCGCAACAGCTTTTTCTAAAATTTTTGAGAGGAATGGAAGATTCGATATAGGCCGAAAGTTTTTATATTTTCTGGGTCAAGGTTTGGCTTTTTAAGAGAGGCTTTATTACTGCCACTTTTAGTGAGTTTGGTACACATCCGGTAGATAGAGAGCTGTTTATTATGTTCAACATAGGAGGGCCAAGCACAGGAAGCAGCTCTTTCAGTAGTTTAGTTGGAATAGGGTCCAGTATGCAGCTTGAAGGTTTAGAGGCCATGATTATTTTCATCAATGTGTCAAGAGATATGGTACTAAAAACTTGAGTGTCTCTCTTGATTTTATGTCCTGGCAAAGTTGTGTGGACTCAGGACAACTGAGCTTTGGAGGAATACGCAGATTTAAAGAGGAGTCCGTAATTTGCTTTCTAATGATCATGATCTTTTCCTCAAAGAAGTTCATGAATGAATCACTGCTAAAGTGAAAGCCATCCTCTCTTGGGGAATGCTGCTTTTTAGTTAGCTTTGTGACAGTATCAAAAATAAACTTTGGATTATTCTTATGTTCCTCAATTAACTTGGAAAAATAGGATGATCGAGCAGCAGTGAGGGCTCTTCGATACTGCACGGTACTGTCTTTCCAAGCTAGTCGGAAGACTTCCAGTTTGGTGTGGCGCCATTTCCGTTCCAATTTTCTGGAAGCTTGCTTCAGAGCTCGGGTATTTTCTGTATACCAGGGAGCTAGTTTTTTTGGCAAATGTTTTTGTTTTTAGGGTGCAACTGCATCTAGGGTATTGCGCAAGGTTACATTGAGTTCCTCAGTTAGGTGATTAACTGATTTTTGTACTCTGACGTCCTTGGGTAGGTGGAAGGATTCTGGAAGGGCATCTAGGAATCTTTGGGATGTCTGAGAATTTATAGCACGACTTTTGATGATCCTTGGTTGGGGTCTGAGCAGATTATTTGTTGCGATTTCAAACGTAATAAAATGGTGGTCCGATAGTCCAGGATTATGAGGAAAAACATTAAGATCCACAACATTTATTCCACGGGACAAAACTAGGTCCAGAGTATGACTGTGGCAGTGAGTAGGTCCGAGACATGTTGGACAAAACCGACAGAGTCGATGATGGCTCCAAAAGCCTTTTGGAGTGGGTCTGTGGACTTTTCCATGTGAATATTAAAGTCACCAAAAATTAGAATATTGTCTGCCATGACTACAAGGTCCGATAGGAATTCAGGGAACTCAGTGAGGAATGTTGTATATGGCCCAGGAGGCCTGTAAACAGTAGCTATAAAAAGTGATTGAGTAGGCTGCATAGACTTCATGACTAGAAGCTCAAAAGACGAAAACGTTGATTTTTTGGTTTTTGTAAATAGAAATTTGCTATTGTAAATGTTAGCAACACCTCCGCCTTTGCGGGATGCGCGGGGGATATGGTCACTAGTGTAACCAGGAGGTGAGGCCTCATTTAACACAATAAATTCATCAGGCTTAAGCCATGTTTCAGTCAGGCCAATCACATCAAGATTATGATCAGTGATTAGTTCATTGACTAGAACTGCCTTGGAAGTGAGGGATCTAACATTAAGTAGCCCCATTTTGAGATGTGAGGTATCACAATCTCTTTCAATAATGGCAGCAATGGAGGAGGTCTTTATTCTAGTGAGATTGCTAAGGCGAACACCGCCATGTTTAGTTTTGCCCAACCTAGGTCGAGGCACAGACACAGTCTCAATAGAGATAGCTGAGCTGACTACACTGACTGTGCTGGTGGCAGACTCCACTAAGCTGGCAGGCTGGCTAACAGCCTGCTGCCTGGCCTGCACCCTATCTCATTGTGAAGCTAGAGGAGTTAGAGCCCTGTCTATGTTCGTAGATAAGATGAGAGCACCCCTCCAGCTAGGATGGAGTCCGTCACTCCTCAACAGGCCAGGCTTGGTCCTGTTTGTGGGTGAGTCCCAGAAAGAGGGCCAATTTATCTACAAATTCTATCTTTTGTGTGGGGCAGAAAACAGTTTTCAACCAGCGATTGAGTTGTGAGACTCTGCTGTAGAGCTCATCACTCCCCCTAACTGGGAGGGGGCCAGAGACAATTACTCGATGCCGACACATCTTTCTAGCTGATTTACACGCTGAAGCTATGTTGCGTTTGGTGACCTCTGACTGTTTCATCCTAACATCGTTGGTGCCGACGTGGATAACAATATCTCTATACTCTCTACACTCACTATCCACTGACTTCTACATATCTACTGTATATTAGAGGTCGACCCATTATGATTTTTCATCGACGATACCGATTATTGGAGGACCAAAAAAAATCCGGTACCGATTAATCTGACGATTTTTATATATATTTGAAATAATGACAATTACAACAATACTGAATGAACAATGAACACTTTTATTTTTAACTTAATATAATAATAAATAAAATCTATTTAGTCTCAAATAAATAATGAAACATGCTCAATTTGGTTTAAATAATGCAAAAACACAGTGTTGGAGAAAGTAAAAGTGCAATATGTGCCATGTAAAAAAGCTAAAGTTTAAGTTCCTTGCTCAGAGCATATGAAAGCAGGTGGTTCAATA
Organism: Brachymystax lenok tsinlingensis; assembly: GCA_030435695.1. Lineage (NCBI taxonomy): Eukaryota > Metazoa > Chordata > Actinopteri > Salmoniformes > Salmonidae > Brachymystax > Brachymystax lenok. Next base: position 40,084,639 of record CM059810.1, read on the forward strand.
TTCCCAGTTAAGAAGTTTTAGGTTGTAGTTATAGGAATTATGACGCGTCGACTATTTCTTCTCTATACCGTTTGTATTTCATATACCTTTGACTATTGGATGTTCTAATAGGCAGTTTAGTATTGCCAGCCTAATCTCAGGAGTTGATAGGCTTGAAGACATAAACAGCGTTGTGATCAAGCATTGCTAAGAGCTGCTGGCAAACCCAGTAAAGTTTGAATAATTGCTTACGAGCCTGCTGCTGCCTACCACCGCTCAGTCAGACTGCTCTATCAAATCATTGACTTAATTATAATATACTAAACAAAGAAATACGAGCCTTTGGTCATTAATATGGCTAATCCGGAAACTATCATTTATTAAACAGTGAAATACGAAACCGTTCCGTATTTTATCGAACGGGTGGCAACCCTAAGTCTAAATATTGATGTTACATTGCACAACCTTCAATGTTATGTCATAATTATGTAAAATTCTGGCAAATTAGTTCGCAACGAGCCATGCGGCCCAAACTGTTGCATATAACCTGAGTCTGCGTGCAATGAACGCAAGAGAAGTTAGTTGCCCTAGTTAATATTGCCTGCTAACATTAATTTATTTTAAGTAAATATGCAGGTTTAAAAAAAAACAACACTTCTGTGTATTGATTTTAAGAAAAGCAAAACGTGTATGGTTAGGTACATTCGTGCAATGATTGTGCTTTTTTCGCGAATGCGTCTGTTAAATCATCACCCGTTTGGCGAAGTAGGCTGTAATTCGATGATAAATTAACAGGCACGGCATTGATTATATGCAACGCGGGACAAGCTAGTTAATTAACCTAGTAATATCATCAACTATGTGTAGTTAACTAGTGATTATGTGAAGATTGATAGTTTTTTATAAAATAAATTTAATGCTAGCTAGTAATTTACCTTTGCTCCTTGCTTCACTCGCGTAACAGGTGGTCAACCTGCCACGCAGATTCCTCGTGGAATGCAACATAATCTGCGTCCAAAAATGCAGATTACCGATTGTTATGAAACTTGAAATCGACCCTATATATCGGCCATGCAGATTAATCGGTCGACATCTACTGTATATATTACGTTTTCTATATTGTAGACTGTACAATGCAAAGTGTTTTTAAAACTGATCATGTCAATTTACTGTGGAAAATTAAGGTGATGAACCATATTATCCGGGCACTCGAAATTAAGCCATCAAAAGAGTAGAAATAATTATTGAAGAACTGACAGAGGGTGAAAGTTGGTTTTACTGGAAAAAGTAGGAAAAAAAGGAACACATTTTACCCAGTAACACTGGAGGGCAGCCAAGCTCTTTTGCCAAGACAGAGAACACCATACATTAACTATTATCTCCTCTCACAATTTACAGGATAGGATGTTCAGAAATGTCCTTTAGCTTAACTACTTACAGAATGAACATAGAGTCACAAGCAAAACCTAAGTGACAACCACAAAGATGCACTTGGGTATTGCACATTTTGAGTCAAGAATGTAATATTTTCCTGAATGAGGGCATGTATTTCTCTTTGTCAGGTCTCTGTCACCAACACTACAGCTGTACCTGTAGTTAGTACTACATCCACCAGAGGGCCACCTTTGACTGTCCCTGTATCTAAGCAGTGATTCTTAAACTTTTTCAGCCTGGGACCCAAATTAGAAATTCTATGTTATTTGGGACCCAAGGTTATGAAAATATACAGCTATGCGTAAATATTTGGTATATTGGTATATATATATTTCAATATTGGTACATTTCAAATAACAATGAATTTCTATACCCATAGAAATAGCTATTCATGTTTATTTTCCCTCATTAAAAATACTCATATCTGTCTAGGTTGGAACTGTTGCTGTTAAAATATAAGAAATCATTTTCATTCTGAACCCAAATAAACTGATTGATCACATCACACAGATGAATAACAGTACACACACACACACACACACACACACACACACACACACACACACACAGGCTCCGTTTTTGACAGTGCAACCCTAAGTAACAGTACAGATGAAAAATGATCAGGCCTACTATACATCTTACTGTAGAAAGTATTGTTGAAAAAAAGTCTAAGTTGGAACTGCTGCTGTTAAAATACAATAAATATTTGTTAATTCTGAACTGGAATAAAAAGCATCTTGCTTCAATCAGTTTATTCCAGTTCAGAATACAATAATTACTTGTATTTTGACAGCAACAGTTCCAATCTAGATTTGTTTTCAACAATAATTTCTACAGTAAAATGTACAGTAGGTCTGATCATTTTTCATCGTCATCTGGATGCACTGATACTTAGCCAAAGCAAGCTAGCTAGCTACTGACTAACGTTAACTATTAGGTGTGTACAAGCCCTGGGGATTGTTTGAAAGAGAAACACATCTACTACTATCAGAGAGATTACTCCCTTACTTCTGCTTATCGTCACCTGTTATAAAATGACAACAATGCTAGCTGACTTACTTTTCAACTGTCGAAGCACTGTTTCCTGAAGCATTCTGCCCTGTTCTGAAATAACTCCCTGGGTTTACCATCATGCTGTGGATGTTTGGTCAGGACGTGTCATTATATTAACTTGTTCGTTTTGAGAAACTCGTTACAGAGAACTTCCCCGCACAAAACACATTGTGGGCGCGCCTCGTTATTCCTTAAAGTTTGTATGAAACCAAGAGAGAGAAACTCATTTTGCGTTTCATGACGATTGAGCTCAGTCAGGACTTGAGTGATGGCGAGTGGGAATGACAAGTCAGTGGCTGACAGCGCATCATCTGCAGCTGAACGACAGCGCTGCAGCTTGTGGGGATCTTCAAGAAAACTGCAGAAAATAAAAAAAGATCCCGTAAACCGCGAAACACACCGGCATCTCCCACACGCGCAGCTGCTAAACTGAGCAGAGACCGTTGCTAAGCAGAGAGCGCAGTTGCACTTGGCCAAATCAATTCCAGTAATCAATGAAATGATTATGAATTTACTCTGACAAGTCGCGACCCATACTTTAAGAATGGCTGATCTAAGGATCTGAGCTTTCTCTCCTCCTGTGTAATAAAGTAGAGCTATAGAGTTGTGTAATAGTTCATGTAGGTAGATGTCATGTGCAATCGGTTGTGCTAAGATAATGAGTTAATGACTATAGATACTGGTATGCATGTGTATATTCTGTTGTACTAAGACACTTTAAATATACTGTTTTTGTTGCTGTCATAATGCACTATGTGGAAGTTTTTATTCCCCCTTCATATTCATTCATATTATGTTTTAATTGAATTTCCCTTAAATCTCTGAAACTGTGGAGATCTTAGCTCTGTCTCAATTAATCTTTCCTTCAGTCCTCGCATCCTCTCTCCTAGCCCACTTCACAAAACTCATTGGATAATATGTTCCAAGTGGAGGGACCTTGGGCCTTCTCTTCTAATAGGGTTGACAAGGAGGAGAGGAGATAGGAGGCGAGGAATCCCAGAAAAAAAAAAAAAAAAGCTGACTGGCAGAGTTGACATGGTGTTAAGAACATTATTGAAAAACCTATTGAGAAAGATTGAGACCTACATTTCCCACACAATACCTTGAATAACTATCCACACTGATAGAAAAAAAGGCCCTATATGGCTAGTCTGTTGTAGGGTTGATAGCTAGATTATTGTAAGGCCTTGAAGGGCCTACTGTATGTCATGAAAGATCATCTGTTTTACAATAATTGGTATTGGACTTCAAATAAGTCACATGGTACCACAGTGGAGTGTTAGGAGGAGTCCTTGTTATCCTGACCGCTCTTCCACTTCTCCTTTTCTTTCACCATGCGTTCCTCTTTTCATAATTCACTTTCACTGTTGTTGTTGTTGTGGAATATGCAGACGTACTGTATGTCAAATCTAAAGAATGTGCTGCATTAACAGACTCAACTCAGGGCCCGTATTTATCACGTCTCAGAGGAGAAGTGCTGATCTAGGATCTGTTTAGCCTTTTGACCATATGATGACACTGTCAATTATCTTGTAATCTTTTTGGCTAACCACGTTGGAACACTAATCTTTAAGGACATGAACTGGAAGTGGTATGAGCAAAGTATACTGCTATTGTTTTCAGGAATGTAAACCAACGGCAGGGACAGGAGGGGGTGGAAGGAGAAATGGGTGGGATGATGAGAGAGATAGGAGTGGTGATAGGAGGGACAGGAGGGGTGATAGGAGAGACGAGAGGGGTGATAGGAGAGACGAGAGGGGTAGGAGGGGTGGTAGACGAGAGGAGGGACGGGAGGGGTGATAGGAGGGACGGGAGGGGTGATAGGAGGGACGGGAGGGGTGGAAGGAGAGACAGGAGGAGTGATAGGAGAGACGAGAGAGGTGATAGGAGATTATGGAGGGGTGATAGGAATGGACAGGAGGGGTGATAGGAGGGATGGGTGATAGGAGAGACGAAAGGGGTGATAGGAGAGACAGGAAGGATGATCGGAAAGACAGGAAGGGTGATTGGAATGGACGGGGAGGGGTGATAGGAGAGACAGGAAGGATTATGGGAGAGACACTGAAAGGGTGATGGGAGAGACAGGACGGGTGATGGGAGAGACAGGAAGGTAGACAGGAGGTACGGTGGCAGGGATGTGTGATGTGAAATAACATGATTTCATGATGAAATGTTTTGGTAGTGAGGGTGTGTAATGTGAAGTGTCCTACGATGAATGTCAACAAGATGCATGACCAGCATTGTTAAAAAGACCTACACAAAAGTTCCATCTAACTGAAGTGTCTGTATGCTGAGAGACAGTGATGCACTAAACAAACAATGTGCTCTTTACCACCTGGAACACAACAATGGTTTCAGTTCTGTACCCTCCTCATAATCACCATTAACCACAATTAAACTGTTTTAATTCAATCTGAACATAACAGTTGATGTCTAAAAGAAACAATAGCAAAGCACTCGCCGCTAATGTTTTGGTAGAGAAATTAGGTACAGGCCTGGAGAAATCAAACCACTCTCAAATTCATAGACAGGGCTATGGCTACTACAAGGACTGACCATCCATGATATAAACAAGTACAGTTTAACCATGTGTTGAGGCTATACAGTGTTAGTTTACATGTGTGATGTGCATGTCTTCATTAACCCAGGTGTATGTATCTGTCTCCAGGTGCAACTCATTGCAATTAGGGGCGGGGCTTGGCTGATATATACCTTGCGTTTGGGTCAGTCTACAAATCCCTGTGATGTGTGAGGGTTGGTGTGCCCTGGGAGGATGGAAGCTGAAATGGTGTCGGTTTTATTCAATTCCAGTGTGGCCCGCTGGCGTTTGTACAGTGAGGGAAAAAAGTATTTGATCCCCTGCTGATTTTGTATGTTTGCCTACTGACAAAGAAATGATCAGTCTATAATTTTAATGGTAGGTTTATTTGAACAGTGAGAGACAGAATAACAACACAAGATTCCAGAAAAACGCATGTGAAAATGTTATGAATTGATTTGCATTTTAATGAGGGAAATAAGTATTTGACCCCTCTGCAAAACATGACTTAGTACTTGGTAGCAAAACCCTTGTTGGCAATCACAGAGGTCAGACGTTTCTTGTAGTTGGCCACCAGGTTTGCACACATCTCAGGAGGGATTTTGTCCCACTCCTCTTTGCAGATCTTCTCCAAGTCATTAAGGTTTCAAGGCTGACGTTTGCCAACTCGAAACCTTCAGCTCCCTCAACAGATTTTCTATGGGATTAAAGTCTGGAGACTGGCTAGGCTACTCCAGGACCTTAATGTGCTTCTTCTTGAGCCACTCCTTTGTTGCCTTGGCCGTGTGTTTTGGGTCGTTGTCATGCTGGAATACCCATCCACGTCACATTTTCAATGCCCTGGCTGAGTGAAGGAGGTTCTCACCCAAGATTTGACGGTACATGGCCCCGTCCATCGTCCCTTTGATGCGGTGAAGTTGTCCTGTCCCCTTAGCAGAAAAACACCCCCAAAGCATATTGTTTCCACCTCCATGTTTGACGGTGGGGATGGTGTTCTTGGGGTCATAGACTGCATTCCTCCTACTCCTCCAAACACGGCGAGTTGAGTTGATGCCAAAGAGCTCCATTTGGGTCTCATCTGATCACAACACTTTCACCCAGTTGTCCTCTGAATCATTCAGATGTTCATTGGCAAACTTCAGACGGGCATGTATATGTGCTTTCTTGAGCAGGGGGACCTTGCGGGCGCTGCAGGATTTCAGTCCTTCACGGCGTAGTGTGTTACCAATTGTTTTCTTGGTGACTATGGTCCCAGCTGCCTTGAGATCATTGACAAGATCCTCCCGTGTAGTTCTGGGCTGATTCCTCACCGTTCTCATGATCATTGCAACTCCACGAGGTGAGATCTTGCATGGAGCCCCAGGCCGAGGGAGATTGACAGTTCTTTTGTGTTTCTTCCATTTGCGAATAATCGCACCAACTATTTTCATCTTCTCACCAAGCTGCTTGCCGATGGTCTTGTAGCCCATTCCAGCCTTGTGTAGGTCTACAATCTTGTCCCTGACATCCTTGGAGAGCTCTTTGATCTTGGCCATGGTGAAGAGTTTGGAATCTGATTGATTGATTGCTTCTGTGGACAGGTGTCTTTTATACAGGTAACAAACTGAGATTAGGAGCACTCCCTTTAAGAGTGTGCTCCTAATCTCAGCTCGTTACCTGTATAAAAGACACCTGGGAGCCAGAAATATTTCTGATTGAGAGGGGGTCAAATACTTATTTCACTCAGTAAAATGCAAATCAATTTATAACATTTTTGACATGCGTTTTTCTGGATTTATGTCACATCCAGGCCTGAGTTAGCAGGCTGGCGTGTTTAGTTTGTTTTGTTTAGGAGGGTTTTTTGTTCTAGTCTATATATTTCTATGTTGGGTTAATGGTTCCCAATTAGAGGCAGCTGATTGTCGTTACCTCTAATTGGGAAACATATATATGTTTGTGTTTTTCACTGGGGTTTTGTGGGTCATTGTTTGTAGTAGTATGTTTAGTGGTGTGTGCCTGTTTAGCCACACCGGAGTTACGATCTTTGTGTTTGTTTTGCCAGTTACGTTACGGTTAATAAAGTATGTATACTGGAAACCTCGCTGCATCTTGGTCTGTCCTGAAAGAAGATTGTGACAATTTATTTGTTGTTATTCTGTCTCTCACTGTTCAAATAAACCTACCATTAAAATTACTGACTGATCATTTCTTTGTCAGTGGGCAAACGTACAAAATCAGCAGGGGATCAAATACATTTTTCCCTCACTGTATGTATAGCGGTGTGTGGGGAAAATCACTTGTGAAGCCCCCCCCAAAAAGCCATATTGTGTTGTGATAATTGCCTTGTTTGCTCTAGAACCTGTTAAATTCATTAATTTTGAGACCGTGATGTATAGGCATAAGGCTGAGACAATAAGACACAGTGGCAGAATAAATTCAACCACACCTTTGTTTCGACACAAAAACGGATAACAACCTCTGTCACGTGAAGTCCACAAAGCATTTTCCATGTACAGTCGTGGCCAAAAGTTTTGAGAATGACACAAATATTAATTTTCAAAGTCTGCTGCCTCAGTTTGTATGATTGCAATTTCCACATACTCCAGAATGTCATGAAGAGTGATCAGATGAATTGCAATTAATTGCAAAGTCCCTCTTTGCCATGCAAATGAACTGAATCCTCAAAAAACATTTCCACTGCATTTCAGCCCTGCCACAAAAGGACCAGCTGACATCATGTCAGTGATTCTCTCATTAACACAGGTGTGATTGTTGACGAGGACAAGGCTGGAGATCACTCTGTCATGCTAATTGAGTTCGAATAACAGACTGGAAGCTTCAAAAGGAGGGTGGTGCTTGGAATCATTGTTCTTCCTCTGTGAACCATGGTTACCTGCAAGGAAACTTGTGCCGTCATCATTGCTTTGCAGAAAAAAGGGCTTCACAGGCAAGGATATTGCTGCCAGTAAGATTGCACCTAAATCAACCATTTCTCTGATCATCAAGAACTTCAAGGAGAGCGGTTCAATTGTTGTGAAGAAGGCTTCAGGGCGCCCAAGAAAGTCCAGCAAGTGCCAGGACCGTCTCCTAAAGTTGATTCAGCTGCGGGATCGGGGCACCACCAGTACAGAGCTTGCTCAGGAATGGCAGCAGGCAGGTGTGAGTGCATCTGCACGCACAGTGAGGCAAAGACTTTTGGAGGATGGCCTGGTGTCAAGAAGGGCAGCAAAGAAGCCACTTCTCTCCAGGAACAACATCAGGGACAGACTGATATTCTGCAAAAGGTACAGGGATTGGACTGCTGAGGACTGGGGTAAAGTCACTTTCTCTGATGAATCCCCTTTCCGATTGTTTGGGGCATCTGGAAAAAAGCTTGTCCGGAGAAGACTAGGTGAGCGCTACCATCTGTCCTGTGTCATGCCAACAGTAAAGCATCCTGAGACCATTCATGTGTGGGGTTGCTTCTCAGCCAAGGGAGTGGGCTCACTCACAATTTTGTCTAAGAACACACCCATGAATAAAGAATGGTACCAACACATCCTCTGAGAGCAACTTCTCCCAACCATCCAGAAACAGTTTGGTGACAAACAATGCCTTTTCCAGCATGATGGAGCACCTTGCCATGAGGCAAAAGTGATAACTAAGTGGCTCGGGGAACAAAACATCGATATTTTGGGTCAATGGCCAGGAAACTCCCCAGACCTTAATCCCATTGAGAACTTGTGGTCAATCCTCAAGAGGCGGGTGGACAAACAAAACCCCACAAATTCTGACAAACTCCAAGCATTGATTATGCAAGAATGGGCTGCCATCAGTCAGGATGTGGCCCAGAAGTTAATTGACAGCATGCCAGGGCGGATTGCAGAGGTCTTGAAAAAGAAGGGTCAACACTGCAAATATTGACTCTTTGCATCAACTTCATGTAATTGTCAATAAAAGCCTTTGACACTTATGAAATGCTTGTAACTATACTTCAGTATTCCATAGTAACATCTGACAAAAATATCTATAGACACTGAAGCAGCAAACTTTGTGAAAATTTATATTTGTGTCATGCTCAAAACTTTTGGCCACGACTGTACAATAACAGACAGTTACATTACCTACAGCATGGTCAAGCAAGTTAATGTTTCAGGACCACTAAATAACTATTGATTTAGAACCGCAGAGAGTTACCGCAAGTCGCAAAGAAAACAGGAGCTGCCTCCACTATTCCATTACCATTTCAACTTCAACATTCCAACATAATCAAATCACCTCTGCTTAGTCTAATACAGTGACAACTAAAAGATACCAAAAACAAATTTAGTCCAATCAACGTAAGTTAAATATGATGTGGCTGTCCATGGTTCTGATTTCTGTGTGTTTGCGTGCGCGTTCGTGCAAGTAGAAAAACATGTTGACTCACCCCACTTGTAGAGAAACTCCTCTCTTTCATGTTAACGAAACGGTCTATCACTCTGTCATAAGGTACAGGCTTTTATTTTTTGTTGTCCTAGGCTACCTGGATAAAATGCTTGCTCGCTAGCCTAACTTCCATTCATGGGCAACGTCAGCTAGTTAACATTAGTCTTCTACATCTAGCTACATATTGAACTTCCATCCAGGGGCACAAAATGTATGAATTAATGTTTAGATCAGAATCACCATTATAATCATTGGCCAGTACGGAGAATTAAGTACAACCACAAGTCCAAATCCCTATCTCCATCCATGGCTAATTGAGTATAGGCCCCATTTTAGCTAGCTTGTAGGGTCGCAAGCTTAATTTAGAGTGGCTACTGTAGCTAGCCTTTGGTAGGGTGAATAGCTAGCGTAAGGCCTTGTAGGGCCTACTGTAGGTCAAGAAAGATCATCTGTTTTACAAGAAATGGTAAAGTGCTTCAAATAAGTCACATGGTACCACAGTGGAGTGTTAGGGGTAGTCCTTATTATCCTGACAGCTATTCCACTTCTCATTTTCTTTCACCATACGTTCCTCTTTTCATATTTCACTTTCCCTGTTGTTGTTGTTGTAGAATATGCTAACGTACTGTATGTCAAATCTAAAGAATGTGCTGCATTAGCAGACTCAACTCAGGACCCGTATTTATCATGTCTCAGGAATGTATAACTATGGCAGAGACAAGAGGGGTGATAGGAGAGACAGGAGGGGTGATAGGAGAGACAGGAGGGGTGATAGGAGAAATGGAAATTGGGATAGTAGGGGCAGTGTCAGGTACGGGAGATTTAAAATCACATGATTTAATGAGGATATGTTTGAGGGTAGGGTAGGGCTGGGGAATATGGCCTAAAACTCATATCTAGATTACATTTTTTTAAACTTTTGGGCGATTTTACGATATACAGTTGAAGTCGGAAGTTTACATACACCTTAGCCAAATACATTTAAACTCAGTTTTTCACAATTCCTGACATTTAATCCTAGTAAACCTTCCCTGTCTTAGGTCAGTTAGGATCACCACTTTATTTTAAGAATGTGAAATGTCAGAATAATAGTAGAGAGAATAGTTTATTTCAGCTTTTATTTCTTTCATCACATTCCCAGTGGGTCAGAAGTTTACATACACTCAATTAGTATTTGGTAGAATTGCCTTGAAATTGTTTAATTTGGGTCAAACGTTTCGGGTAGCCTTCAACAAACTTCCCACAATAAGTTGGCTAAATTTTGGCCCATTCCTCCTGAGAGAGCTGGTGTAACTGAGTCAGGTTTGTAGGCCTCCTTGCTCACACACACTTTTTCAGTTCTGCCAACAAATTTTCTATGGGATTGAGGTCAGGGCTTTGTGATGGCCACTCCAATATCTTGACTTTGTTGTCCTTAAACAATTTTGCCACAATTTTGGAAGTATGCTTGGGGTCATTGTCCATTTGGAAGACCCATTTGCAACCAAGCTTTAACTTCCTGACTGATGTCTTGAGATGTTGCTTCAATACATCCACATAATTTTCCTCCCTCATGATAACATCTATTTTGTGATGTGCACCAGTCCCTCCTGCAGTAAAGCACCCCACAACATAATGCTGCCACCCCATGTGCTTCACATTTTGGATGGTGTTCTTCGGCTTGCAAGCCTCCCCCTTTTTCCTCCAAACATAATAATGTTCATTATGACCAAACAGTTCTATTTTTGTTTCATCAGACCAGAGGACATTTCTCCAAAAAGTACAATCTTTGTCCCCAAATGCAGTTGCTGTGGATATAGATACTTTTGTACCTGTTTCCTCCAGAATCTTCACAAGGTCATTTGCTGTTGTTCTGGGATTGATTTGCACTTTTCGCACCAAAATACGTTCATCTCTAGGAGACAGAACGCGTCTCCTTCCTGAGCGGTATGACAGCTGCGTGGTCCCATGGTGTTTATACTTGCATACTATTGTTTGTACAGATGAACGTGGTACCTTCAGGCGTTTGGAAATTGCTCCCAAGGATGAACCAGACTTGTGGAGGTCTATAATTTTTTTCTGAGGTCTTGGCTGATTTCTTTTGACTTTCCCATGATGTCAAGCAAAGAGGCACTGAAATTGAAGGTAGGCATTGAAATACATCCACAGGTACACCTCCAATTGACTCAATTTATGTCAATTAGCCTATCGGAAGCTTCTAATGCCGTGACATAATTTTCTGGAATTTTCCAAGCTGTTTAAATTTAGTGTATGTAAACTTCTGACCCACTGGAATTGTGATACAGTGAGTTATATGTGAAATAATCTGTCTGTAAACAATTGTTGGAAAAATGACTTGTGTCATGCACAAAGTAGATGTCCTAACCAACTTGCCAAAACTATAGTTTGTTAACAAGAAATTTGTGGAGTGGTTGAAAAATTTGTTTGAATGACTCCAACCTAAGTGTATGTAAACATCCGACTTCAACTCTATATCTAGATTTTTTTAAATGTTTTCTCTAAATTAAAGGTCAAATACACTGCATTAAAAACAGTCATAAATAATCGAATGAATTCAGAGCTTGTGAAATTAAACCTAGGCTGAATAAATACCTTCCACCACCATAAGACCCACTATCTATTTTATTATTTGATCTAAATAGCTGTACATGCTTTTTTTGCATTAATCATTGATCTGGATTTCAAGCCTGTCTATAAAATTGCACTTTTTGTAACAAATTTAACCAGAACCATGTATAACGCACATTCATTAATAAAGTAGCAAGCATTATGGGAAATTAACACCAGTCTCATAAACAATCTCTCAAGCACAAGCCCACGTGCTAGTGAGTAGCCAGCAAATTTTATATTTCTATTTTAGTTTACTTGGATCTAAATATAATTTCACAAGCTCGGAATTCAGTTAACAAGGCAAAACAGTTGAATTGTTATGAACACACCCTTCGGTCCGTCTCCAATTGTTTGAACAGGATGCTAGCCTGTCCACTTTGTTCAGATGTTGAAATCAAGTGGCCTTCTTTTTTCTCAGGATGAGAGCGAGTCGCCAATTCCTTATATAATTGTTATATGCTTATTGCACATTTATCAAACACAGACTAAACAGCTAGTATAACAATCTTTATTTGAGTAAAATGCTGCTAGCGATACATGGTACCGTAACTAGGCAAGTCAGTTAAATGCAAATTCTTATTTACAATGACAGCCTACACCGGCCAAACCCTAACCAGAACGATCACAGCCGATTGTGATACAGCACAGGATTGGGAGCTCGGGAGCCCCAGGGTATGGTTCGAAAGGTTACCTTCTCCTCTATTACAGTACAATAATGTCTCCATATGTTTCGATGTCTATATGACCGATTATTTTGGACCAAATCTCAAATGCAAGAGGTTTCACTCTCGCTAAAATATGTCCAAAATAAGACCAATGCGTTTCTTTGCGTTTATTTTTAACCTTGTCGCCTGCCTTCACGCCTTTGAGACAACAACTCCTATTTTTAGGGTGGAGACATGAGCGTCTCGTCATTATATACAGATATCTGGTGTAAATGGGAAGGTGTGGATGGCTGAGCTCGTGCAAATGATACATTTGCATTGGTTGGTCATCAATTAGCCTATTAATTGCTATTCCTATGTAGCCTACCATTTTATACAATAAATATGTGGAAATGACGATATCACTGGAGTCATTGCAAATCAATTTGTGCCGCTTGTGTAGCCTACCTGGAGCTGGCAAACATATTTAATAAATAGCCTATAACTTCAGATAATTGTTGTTGTTGTAGCCTTGTGTTATTATGCAATTATTAATGGCCATGTTTAGTTAATGAAATTGGAAGTTATCAACTGTGATCATGGAAACAATTCTATCGCAATTGCATTAGATTGAAGGTAAATCAGTCAGATTAGGCTACACATAAAAACAAATATACACTGGTTGTTGTTGACAAGCATAGGCCTATTCAGTTCATTTCCATATTTGTTTCAGTGATTTCGACCCCATCCTCAGTTGCCTATTCGCGCAGGCTATTGGACAACGGAAGCACCTCGAAATCGCCTTTCCTCGCTGAATAAATTTGTCTGTCAATTTGAACTAAGCAAGCCGCTAAATCGTTTATCTTACATCTTGCCTAGGCTACTGTAGGCTATCTGAAATTAGATGTGGGCCTATCAAGGGCTATAGGCTACCTGCATCTAGCTAACCAAACCATGGAAAAGTTGAGTTATAATCGTAAACCCAGCCAATGGCTATTGAAATGACAAGTCAATCTCGCAAATAGGCCCTTTATATGTAATCTTAACATCTGGCACATAATAACGGCACAATTGCCATTCGTTTTTTGAAGTTTAATAAGTGCAAATCATTTTTCTCTTGCAACATATTCAAATTCCTTTATTAGTCACATTTGCTCGCAATAATTATTATTTTGATGGAAAACCTAATTTTGTTTCTTAGGCCGATAGAAGTTAAATCGAGATGTCTTCTTAATTCGCTCGATGACGTTAAGGAAAAAGGGTTTATTGGCTAAATGTGGCAACTCCTCTCTAGCTGCGAAAACTACTATTTGGGCTAGTTTTCAGGCCTTGTTGGCGGGTTTTGAAAAGTCATTGAGCTAGATATGTAGGCTTGACCTGGCAACCCTGATTGTGTATGTGTTCAATTCAGAGGGTAAATGGACAAGACAAAATATTTAAGTGCCTTTGAAAGGGGTATAGTAGTAGGTGCCAGGCACACCGGTTTGTCAAGAACTGCAACGCTGCTGGGTTTTTCACGCTCAACAATTTTCCATGTGTATCAAGAACGATCCACCACCCAAAAGACATCCAGCCAACTTGACACAGCTGTGGGACGCATTGGAGTCAACATGGGCCAGCAGGTGTTCCTAATGTTTGCTATACTCAGTGTATGTAGACCTACATGCAATATGACATTTCCAATTCAAGGTTGTATATGAAACAAGAGGACATGGAGAAGGAAATCCTTCACCAGGCCCCATAGTATTGTTTTTGATTTGATCAACAACAACAACAAAAATGCACAATATGAATTTAAAACCAACAGTTTGCAAAGGACTTTGAACATTCTGGACGTTGATGTCACGTCCAGGCCTGAGATGACAGGCTGGAGTGTTTAGGTTTCGTTTTCGTGTAGGGTTTTTTGAGTTCTAGTGTTTTCTATATCTATGTTGGGGTAATGGTTCCCAATTAGAGGCAGCTGTGTGTCGTTGTCTCTAATTGGGAACCATATATATGGTTGGGGTTTTCATTTAGGTTTTGTGGGTTATTGTTTATGCATAGCGTTGTTGGTTTATGTAAGTCTATGTTAAGTTACGCTCTTCGTTTTGTTTCATTTTGTTAGTTTGCCCAGTTACGTGTGTTTCGTTTTGTTTAATAAAACATGTATACGGGATGCCTCGCTGCGCCTTGGTCTGTCCGTCCCGAAGATCGTGACAGTTGAACGTTCTGAAACAATGGCATGCTGTCACTGGGAATAACCTAATGTAGCAGGCGTAAACGAAACACCTGAGCGGGATGCCCCACTTCCTGGTCTTGAGGAGGACCAATCCAGTACATGTGGAGGAGGAGTTAAGATGGAGTCTCACAATGAGGGGATTCGATTAATGGGTGAACCGGGTTTAGTAAAACAGGGCTGCCATGCGAGGGTGAGCTGGGTGCCACGGTCAAAGCCGACGGTGAAGTCGGCTGAAAACAAAAGTGCCGAATGTCAAGCAAGCGTTGTAATAAAGTGTGATGACACTGAATCCTAAGTGTTTTATTTAAGTAATGGCATGAGGGGGTGTGGTCATGGAAAAAAAGCCATTATCATCTTTGCAGCAGTGCTTATGACAGTAGTGGTCATATACCAAATGAAAACGTCTTCTCCTCTGGAGCAATCAGCAGTGCTTATGATAGTAATGGTCATATACAAGATGAAAACATGTCCTCTGGAGGAATCAGCAGTGCTTATGACAGTAGTGGTCATATACAAGATGAAAACGTCTTCTCCTCTGGAGGAATCAGCAGTGCTTATGACAGTAGTGGTCATATACAAGATGAAAAAGTCTTCTTCTCTGGAGCAATCAGCAGTGCTTATGACAGTAGTGGTCATATACAAGATTAAAACATGTCCTCCTCTGGAGGAATCAGCAGTGCTTATGACAGTAGTGGTCATATACAAGATGAAAACATGTCCTCCTCTGGAGGAATCAGCAGTGCTTATGACAGTAGTGGTCATATACAAGATGAAAACATGTCCTCCTCTGGAGGAATCAGCAGTGCTTATGACAGTAGTGGTCATATACAAGATGAAAAAGTCTTCTTCTCTGGAGCAATCAGCAGTGCTTATGACAGTAGTGGTCATATACAAGATGAAAACATGTCCTCCTCTAGAGGAATCAGCAGTGCTTATGACAGTAATGGTCATATACAAGATGAAAACGTCTTCTCCTCTGGAGCAATCAGCAGTGCTAATGACAGTAGTGGTCATACACAAGATGAAAACATGTCCTCCTCTGGAGGAATCAGCAGTGCTTATGACAGTAGTGGTCATATACAAGATGAAAACATGTCCTCCTCTGGAGGAATCAGCAGTGCTTATGACAGTAATGGTCATATACAAGATGAAATCATGTCCTCCTCTGGAGGAATCAGCAGTGCTTATGACAGTAGTGGTCATATACAAGATGAAAACATGTCCTCCTCTGGAGGAATCAGCAGTGCTTATGACAGTAATGGTCATATACAAGATGAAAACATGTCCTCCTCTAGAGGAATCAGCAGCGCTTATGACAGTAGTGGTCATATACAAGATGAAATCATGTCCTCCTCTGGAGGAATCAGCAGTGCTTATGACAGTAGTGGTCATATACAAGATGAAAACATGTCCTCCTCTGGAGGAATCAGCAGTGCTTATGACAGTAGTGGTCATATACAAGATGAAAACGTCTTCTCCTCTGGAGCAATCAGCAGTGCTTATGACAGTAATGGTCATATACAAGATGAAAACATGTCCTCCTCTAGAGGAATCAGCAGCGCTTATGACAGTAGTGGTCATATACAAGATGAAATCATGTCCTCCTCTGGAGGAATCAGCAGTGCTTATGACAGTAGTGGTCATATACAAGATGAAAACATGTCCTCCTCTGGAGGAATCAGCAGTGCTAGCCAATAAGACAGGAGAGACACGTTGGGAAATGGTGAAGGATAGCATAGCTGGGAAGGTGTTGCTTCTCACAACAGCAACAGGAAGAACCATGTATGTTATCATAAACCTAATAATGAGGAGATAGATGGATGTAAAATACTAACATTTCCCTCATGAGAGGGTGAAATCAAATGAATGACATCTGGTTGACTCTCTTTTTGAATATGTGTCACGATCTCCTGAAGGGACAGACCAAGGCGCTGCGAGGTATCCAGTATACATGCTTATTTTAATAACACGTAACTGGCACAAAACAACAAAATGAACGACAACGAAGATCGTAACATATACCATAACACCCGACAACGAAGCTATGTACAAACAATTACCCACAAACCCCTAGTGCAAACTACAAACATATATATGGTTCCCACTTAGAGGTAAGGACACTCAGCTGCCTCTAATTGGGATCCAACCAACATAGAAATAGAGAGCTTAGAACAGAAAAAACCCTACACCAAAACAAAAACAAAACATGCCAGCCTGTCTTCTCAGGCCTGGACGTGACAATATGAAGAGTATTAAGAGCATTCGCTCTTGTTTTAGAGAATTGGTGTTGGGTTTTACCAGAAAGACACACAGTTACATTTAAAAAGAAAGACATACATTATCCAGTACTGGTGGAGTTGTTGTTTGTTTTTAAGTATGTGTAGTCTTAGATCAATATAAACTTACAAAAACTGATAAAGAAGCAGTGGGATTATTATTAGTGGCTGTTTTGTGATTTTCACCAGCACTGTTATTGCATAGGAGATTATACTGGTAATATGCATGTAGTTGGTTATAGATCATTATGCTGTCCCTCTATGTTAGAAGCCTGATACAACAATACCAGGGTCAGTCAGCCAAGTATCAATGTAGGCAGTTTTAAGAGTTCTGATGATAGAGAGAAACTCAAAGTATTATTTCATTGTTTGTGATATACACTACATCTGAAGCACATACACACTGAAACCCACTTCCATCTCCAAACAGGACTTTAATTACGAATGTGCACTATAGTTAACCACCCCTGGTTCCATATACTGTATGTTTTCGTACAACCGATGGCTTGAACGTTTCAGTGTTGCCTTCTGGATCAATCTGACACGGGTAAATAAAACAGAGGCTATTTGTTTCCCCCCTTTCCTTTATCAAACATTAACAAATGTAAATCCCTCGGAAGACGTATTGTACATGGTGCGTGTTTGAACGGATGGCAAAATGGTTGAACTAATGTTTATCCTTCTTGTTTGAAGGTTCCGTAATCTGTAAATGTTATAATATGCCAAAAACAATTTCATGTACTGCACCATTATTGAGTAGTTGTTAAATAAAGACAGTGTTACTGCCACAAAGAATAGGCAGTTCATAATTAATTTAATGCTTTCAAATAGATTGGTATGTAAAATATATATCGTTTTTTACCACAGACAAAATTCCTGTAAAATTATGATTGTATGTAAGGGACTGCATGCCAAACTAAAATGCCTTGTAACATTACATGTGATATTTAAAGCATTTTCAGTCACAGAATAAGTAAGGTCAGGCTACATAAGACAGGTACTATAGGATGACTGTCCTTCTCCTTTACAGTAGGCATAATACTACCAATACAGCTCCCATTCCCTCCTCAGGAGCATGATGAATGATGAATGGCTAAGCATAAATAGTTCATATTAATTTCATAGTTACATCATGGCAATGTAAATGAAAATGACACTACAAATACCACTTGACATTGTTGAATCGACCAGGCATTGTAAAATGAATAGTAAACAATGGCTGCTAAATGTCCTAAATATTGTATTGATGTTGTAAAAATATTGCTTTCGTGATTTGTGTATTTTCTTCATAAAAAAATATACAGTATGTATAAAACATTTATAAAACACTTTATTCAACTTTTTCACTGTTACACTTTAATAATTTCCAGTCTAGTGTCTTTCTGTGCAAACCCAACCCATAGTAAATGGCAGCTTAAAAAAAAATACACATTACTGCAACGTGAAGTCCAAACCATAGACTCTAAACATTTAGAGTAATTCTACTCTTCGAACACACCGACTGCGTTTTTGCGCAAAATAGTTTGCAGCATCATCTAGATATGTGTGTAACAAAAATTCAACATTCAACTTCTGCTATAATTTCTGTCAAACCGTTTACGCATACAGTTTGAAGCATACATTCGATAAATCCAACGTAACTGCCTCTGGAACGCAATGCTGCAAGGCAAACGCAGCGTTCCATTGGCAATGAATGTACTTCTGGTGTCCCAAACCCCATAACACCGTCGGTGTGTTCGAAGCGACTATTAACATCATTTTAAAAATCCCCATCAAAATCAGTATGTTTCTGCTAGAGAGATTGGTTTTTTTTTTTGCCTGGGCTGCACCAGGATTTACAAGAAATCACCTGACTAGAAAGCAACAACTTTCTTACGCCCCACAGTGCTATAAAACGTTGACTGCATCTCCAACTGTAGACATACGACTCTAGATACCCAGCTCAACAGGCAGGCAAAGGTAAGGACGTCTATAAAGTTACTAATACAAGACACAAGCCTGAACCACATTCTTTTTGCATGTTTTGATGCTACAAATGGGTGTTCTTTCCAAATGGACATTAACAAAATGAATTATGACTAAGTCTATCTGTGAAACGTTTTATTTTACAACAATTCATTTTATACAAATCCTTCTATAATAGGTTTATTGTAACGATAAACTAACTAATGAATACATGTCATTTGTAAATGAATGCATTATTATGTCAGCATTATGATGTAGGCATTATGCACATTCCGAAAACGGGACTAATATGGACTTATTACACATACTGCACTTCAATATAATTTTGCTGCCTGCACTATAAAAGCTATTTTACCGTTTTTAACTAGAATCGTTAATTGAAACGATAACAACGCAGCGTCCTCACAAAAAGCTAAGGGCTGGAGCTGGAGAGATATAAGCACTCTCAAATTCATAGACAGAGCTATGGGTGGACTGATAGATTTAGGGTGGGTTGCACCAACATGGATGAACTCTTAAACTGAGTTAAATCAAGCTTTATATATTAATCTTGTTGCACCAAACTTTAAACCTAGTTGTATATTACTCCGAATTGTAATCGTTCTTCTAAACTAAGTTCAAGTTTTACATTTAGCTAAGATCACATTTTATCTTGTTTCTCCATTGTTTTTAAATCAAATTATTTAAATGTAGTTTAGGGATTAAATCTGAACTGGTGGAGGTTGAAGTAAAGTGATAAGGTTTTTTGCTCGTGTGGCCTCATGTACTGTCAACTAGCCAGCTAACTAATTTGACAAAATAACTAATTTCATCAGACAGAATTTATAACTCAGTGGTTTGGTACTGGATTGGTGCTGGTTTGTTTCCATATAAATATAATTTGAACATATTGCTATAGTGAATACATTCCTGTTTTTATTTATTTTACTAGGCAAGTCAGTTAAGAAAAAAAAAATCAATGACGGCCTAGGAACAGTGGGTTCAGGTGCAGAACGACAGAATTTACCTTGTCAGCTCTGGGATTGGATCTTGCAACCTTTCAGTCACTAGTCCAACGCTCTAACCAGTAGGCTACCTGCCGCCCCAATTTTAGGCTACCTGATACTACTTCACAGTTTAGTTATTTAACCTTAGATTAACTCATCCAGGTTTAAAATTAAGTGGTGCAACACCTCTGATTTATTATAAACCTAGATGTACAATTTCTAGATTTTGTCTAATCTAAAATGATTATATGTCCATTGCGCTGCCGGTTCACCACAAAATACAGAAACATGACAAACGAGGACTTCAGATTTAATTGGATTGAATTTACCTTGAATATTTCAGCCCATTTGTGTAGGCTATTAGCCATAAACAACCTGCTGAGTTCAGCAATACATAGTGGCTGAATTTATCCTCAAACCGACTACTTTTTACCTCAGTGTTAGGCTGTTTTATGTGTCATTGTTATAAAATGTTTATAAATAGCAGCTAAATACGGAATACAGTTCTAGATGGTGCCCTGCATAATGAAAGAATCCCTAGTAAACTAGTGTTTTGAGAGTGTATTATTTGGCACTAATAGACTGGTTTTACGCACAACTTTCTATACAAGCTGGAAGAGAGGGTAATGTCATAAAAGGTCCAGGTGGCCTATGCAGACAGTTGTATACTCAACAAAATAAACAATCGATTAGTATGCTGTTGCATTGAACATTTATTTAATCGTCTGCAATGTTTGAATTCCCAACTTTAATTACTGAATAAGTAATTACAATATTGTCAGCAGTTTAACAATGGCAGCATTGGCAGCATTGGCAGCATTGTTAAACCGTGTTTAGCTTTGTGAAATGCTAGGCTTAACAAGAGAAAATTACAACCAAATAGGCCTAACAATAAACATGTATCTATTAGCTAAAGCAAAGCTAAACCCTGGCAACACCGAAAGCTTTAATCGATTTGATAGGCATGTTGCAATATAAGCACCATGGACGGTGGTCAGTAGTTTATTCAATGATGAGTTCCAGGAAGATGGCGGCGAGTGCAGAAGAGATTTTAGCTTGCTCTGAGTAACCTTAACTGTTATCCCTCTCAAACTTACTTAAATGTAACAAAACTTGGCTTATAGTAAACACAATAAGAACAACGCTTAGTTGACCGGTAATTTGATCTAAAACTTGGAAAAATTAAAGAAACAAATGTGCGAAAGAGCAAAGGGAGGAGAAGGCAGTTGCTAGCAGCTGACCACTCATACATCGGGGAAAAACCACCACCTCAGGAGAAGAAATGGAGGAATCTGGACATTCGTCTGATTCTGAAAATCCAGTCAATACTCCCGCACCCAAAAATACACAGAAAGAATTGTCTTTTCGAGAACTCCAGGTCAACATAATCGATGCTGTCTCTGCAAAGATAAACGAAAGAGCCAATTATCTGGAGAAAATGATACGCGAAAACACATGAAAAATCTGCAAACTGAGCGTTCTAATTTTGAATTGTGGTGTTATGGTTTACAAGTTAAGACTGTTAATACATATATATGAAGCAACTTTTTATAGAGAGGGTAGAGTTTAGATTGCATAGTATTTCTCTTTCTGTTCTATATGGACTTGATGTTTATGTCAATCAATGCCAGGGGGATATGAAACATGTTGAAGAGAAAAGCTTTTTTTTTTTTTTGTAAGGACTGCAACGCAGATCTTGTATTCGTTCAAGAAACACATTCATGCAAAGAGGACTATAATTATTGGAAAAATCAGTGGAGCAGTGCCATTGTTTTGGCACACGGCACTAATTATTCAACTGGGGTGGTTGCAATTTTAGCACACAATTTCAAAGGGACGTTTTTGTTTACTCAAATGGACACCAATGGACATTGGCTAGTAGCGGTCATCAACCACATGGACAGATTATTTGTGTTGTGTAAAGTATATGGATACTGTTCTTGTCCTCCACATAACTTCTAGCGGAAATTGAGGAAATTCTTAATAATCTTCCCGAGAAAATATCCATCCAGTCAGATTATAGTTGGTGGAGATTGTAATATGGTTAATTCTATTTCTGCCAAAGCCTGGACCTAATTGACACACCGAGAGTTAAAAACCCTGGAGAGAAACATGGAGTAATAGAGATTGTTCACTACCATCAATAATTGACTTGTGGGTGATAACCTCTAGTCTTGAGCCCAACACAGTAGAGGTCAAAATAATGCCTGCAGTCCTGACGGAGCATAAAGTCATATGGCTGACTGTAAGAATGTGCAGTAATGATGGTAAGAAATACTCTGGTGGTTATTGGAAATTAAATATCTCATTGTTATTGCGTGATGATTTAAAAAATGTGATTAATAAGAATCTAATTTCTGTTTACTGGATTTTAGATTAGCATTGGATATTGTGAAGCAGTTCTCCAAAATCTCAGGTTTGGTTTTAAATCTTTCCAAATGGGAGATGTTTGTTCTAAAAGGAGCTGTCAATCCAGCAGATTGTAACATCTCTGAAAAAGATACTGTAACCGAGCTCGGTGTAAAGATCACCAAAAATCTTAATGCTGTGAATGTTCTTAATTTGAACCCTGTAACTGAATCTGTCAAAAAATATATATCCTCGTGGTTAGGGAGAGATGTAAGTCTTCAAGGAAGGGTGCTTTTGTCCAAAGCTGAGGGGCTATCTCGTGCATCCTATATGTCTATTGACATTTCCAAATCCACTTGCTGTACCTTAGATAGGCTATTGTACAACTTCATATGGAAAAACAAGCCACATCAAATATAAATAGATGTTATCACCAACAGGGTTTGTGTTGGCGGTCTAAATGTATTAGACTTCACTTTCTTCAATCAGATATCAAAAATCAACTGGGTTAAAAAGGTACATAAAAAATCCTGAGAGTTTCTGGAATATTATACCTCATTTTGTTTTTCTGAAGCTCGGATGGCTTAATTTAATGTTTTACTACAATGTCCATATATTGTGGGTAAACTTTCTGTGAAATTGGCGGCTTTTCACCAACAGGCTTTAATGTGCTGGGCTTTGTTGTATAAACACAACATTTCACCTCATAAATGTTTTATATGGAAAAATGTGTCGATATTACATAGAAACAAGATTTTATTTTACCGTAACTGGTTGTAGAAAAACATTGTCCTTGTCAGCCAATTAGTTAGTATTTGTGGGAATCTATTTACGCGGAGAGAATTTATGGAGGTTTCAAGCAAGGAATATGAAACGTTTATTAAAGCTATACCCAGTGGGAAAAAATCTTTACTTCAGAATAATGCATATTTTGAAATATTGTTTTGTAAGCGATATCCAGGTGATTAGCATAGGTTTACTAGATAAACAATTCAACAATCGTTTATTAAGGGATATTTTCTACAGGAAGTCTATTCCTTCTGTGATACTTTGTTGGGCTTCATCGTTTGATGTAAACCGGCGCCGTGCGTGGCTCACCGCACACAAATGTATGGTGACCAACAAAGGAGATCTCCTTTAAGTTGCCATACACAGAGAGAGAGAGAGAGAGATGCAGTTAGCCTACCATTTGAAGTATTTTATTATGTGGACTAAAAAAGGGAAGCGAAATGCGACCACGAGGATCCACTTTTATAGAAAATATATCGATGCATTGCGCAAACGAAACGAATCTTGCAATATCAACCAGAATATCAACTGTTTCTATTACTGAACATTTTGTTGAAAGAGACTGTCATTGCCAAACATAGTTACAGACACAACAACATTATATTGTATCCCCTCCTCGTGGAGAAAAGCACATGAGGTAAATAAAAAGGTAATGTATAATTCCAACATTGCCTACAATTAGGAATAAGACACTAATGCGATATACCTATTTATGCAATATAACCATCGAGGTGTACAAACTATGGCATAAGGGAACAATGAGCAAGTAAGAGGCAAATCATGATTTCAATTAAGACTGACGTCAATATGCCTAATTGTTCAGCACGTTTAAGTAGTAACAGAATTCAGAACATGGGCCGTTCTTACAGTATTCTACCTGTACACCAAGTCAGAACCATATAAGCAGAAAATTAAAGATATCTTACAATACTCAATGATGTCATTGCCCCTAAAACATGTGCATCACCAAGTCAAAACAGTATAGGATAAGTTCTGAGAGGGAGAGGGACCAAATTCTCATGGTGAGACATGGGCTACTAATAGCTTACTACACAACATACACTTAGTATTAGTTTCTTAGCTACAGTATACATATCTCCCTGGCCTATACACCATTTATGTAGCAGCATACAAAGCATTTTTGGAATCATCTTGTTGTGCTGTGATCACTTGAACAGGAAGGTGGCGTGGCGGTCCTTCTTGTGGGCAAATTTTGTCAAAGTTTGGAGGGGGGGGGGGTGTTCTCCATCTAGAATGACCTTTTGGAGAAGAGATCCTTCCTCAGATCATTGACACAATCCAGTCTGGTTGTCTTGTCATAGAGAAGACAGATGGATCTCTCAAACAATGTAAAAGTGGATGAATCCAGCTGCCATGGACATGGTTCAGCTCCCATGGACATGAAGGCATCAGTCACTTCTGGCAATTATTTCCATGCACTCAAAGCTGTCTTTTTACCCATTCAATGAAACTGGGAGGTTGCAACCTGTGAATGTGTGGAAGCCTGACAAAGCCAAGTTCTTGTGCATTCCAAGCTTCTCGTAGATGGTGTTGATGCAAATCTCCTGGTAGTTTTTTCCCACACCAAAAGAACCCCACAGATTTATGGTTGGATAATCCTTGGTAAGATAGTAGAAGAGAACAATCTAGAGGAAAAATAAATGCACATCTATTTAGGTGAGGTGCTGGCTAGCGGAGTGAAAAACATGCTGGTCTGTTCTACTATCTTGAAAATAAAGGAGAGCCCCACACTCTAGGAGCTCAGATGCAACAGATGCAATTGTTTTTGAGTGTGCGGCTCTCCTTTATTTTCAAGATAGTAGAACAGACCAGCAAGGAGGACAATGATGTCTGTATCCACTGTTGGAAATAAAAGTAAAAGTCTTAAACGTTTTGGTTTTAATTATACTTAAGTATCAAAAGTAAAAATAAAATTACACATCATTTGAGATTCCTTATATTAAGCAAACCAGTTGGCGCCATATTCTTGTTTTCATTTTATTTACGGAAAGCCAGGGGCTTTCTCCAACACTCATACATAATTTACAAACAAAGCATGTGTGTTCAGTGAGTCCGCCAGATCAGAGGCAGTAGGGATGACCAGGGATGTTATCTTGATAAGTATCACGACTTCGACTGAAGTCGGTTCCCCTCCTCGTTCGGGCGGCATTCGGCGGTCGATGTCAACGGTCTTCTAATCATTACCAATCTACTTTTCATTTTCCATTTGTCTTGTCTTGTTTTTCACACACCTGGTTTGCATTCCCCATCATTATCTGTTGTGTATTTAACCCTCTGGTTTCCCCCCATGTCTTTGTGATTGATTGTTTATTGTTCAGCCGTTGTCTTGCCGGCTGGTGTGTTATTTCATTCTGCCTCGCTTGTTTGCGTTTGGCAATGAGTTCATGTATTACGCGGTTAGCGTTTTTGATTGTTGGTTATTTGGGTAAAGTGATTTTGCTCACTCAGTCCTGTTCTCCTGCGCCTGACTAATTTTGCACCAGCTACACATGGATCTTGACAATAAGCGTATGAATTGGACCCTTTTCCTGTCCTGCTAAGCATTCAAAATGTAACAAGTACTTTGGGTGTCAGGGAAAATGCATGGAGTAAAAAGTGTATTTTCTTTAGAAATGTAGTGAAGTAAAAGTACAAGTTATCAAAAATATAAATAGTAAAGTACGGATACCCCAAAAAACGACTTAAGTAAAAATACTTAAAATTACTACTTAAGTACTTTACACCACACTCTAGTGTGTGACTCTTCCTGGTCACATTCCAGCATTGATGTTAGAGAGCCCTTTGAAACCACAGACTCATCAGTTGTAGCATAGGTATATGGTGTTTTCTTTATTTTGGCAGTTACCTGTAGATAAAGTCATTGTTTATTTGCTTAGAGTTTGTATTTTATAGACAAATATTAGTCTAAGAAGCATTGAGGGACTGAAAATGTAGCTTTAGTAGTTGTTCTGTAAGATCACACTTCTCTCTACAGAAACAACATTTTCTTTTTCATCCAACAGAGACCCTGATTGCTCTGGCTGGAAAGACTGTTCCTTGGAAAAGCTTGACAGCACTCCAAAACCCAAACATGACTGGTGAGTACTTAGTCTACAAGACAGAGATAAATTGGTTTATTTGTTTAATGCGTTTTCACAAAATGTGTTATTACATTATGAATACATTTTAATAAAATTAATGTAGGCTTGAAACTTCATGTATAGATAATGTCCTTGTTAATTTGCTTACAGTTCATATTCTATAGACCATGAATGTCTAAGAGAGACTGATCATATTCAGTAGCTGTTCTGTAAGATGACCAAACAGAAAGAACATAAACATTAGACTTCTTTCTACAGTAACAACATTTCCTTCTTATCCAACAGAACAAAATAAAGAGGTCCGGATTGTTCTGGTAGGGAAGATTGGATCTGGGAAGAGCGCAACAGGAAACGCCATCCTGGGGAGAAAGGCGTTTGAATCCAAAATGTCCGCTATTTCTGTGACATCCTCAAGTAAAAAGAAAAGAGGAATGGTGGGAGGGCAACATGTAGCTGTCATCGACACACCTGGCTTGTTTGACACCAAGTTAACACAGGAGGAGGCAGTGAAAGAGATCTCACAGTGCCTTCTTTTCTCCGCTCCTGGTCCCCATGTGTTCCTGGTTGTGCTCAAGCTGGGAGGATTCACTGAAGAGCAGCAGAACATTTTGAAGATGATCCAGAAACTATTTGGTGATGAAGCATCGAAATACACCATGGTTGTCTTCACACATGGAGACCTTCTTGATGATGTAACAATTGAAGACTTCCTGCATGGAAATCCCAAACTGGAAAGTTTCATTGCCAAATGTAATGGGGGATATCATGTCTTCAAAAACAAAGATCAGAATCCCTCCCAGGTCACTGAGCTGCTTGAGAAGATAAACAAGATGGTGAAGATGAATGGAGGAAGCCATTACACCACTGAGATGTTTCAGGAGGCTGAGAGAGCGATTGAAGGGGAGAAGAGCAGGATCCTGAGAGAGAATGAAGAGAAGATATGCAGAGAGAGGGAAGAACTGAAGGCAAAGTTTGATGGAGTGTGTCTAAGAGAAGAAGTAGAGAAGCTTGGGATAAAACAGGAAAGAGTAGCTAGAAAGAATGCTGAGAAGGTCAACAGCATAGCCACAG
This sequence comes from Brachymystax lenok tsinlingensis, assembly GCA_030435695.1. Lineage (NCBI taxonomy): Eukaryota > Metazoa > Chordata > Actinopteri > Salmoniformes > Salmonidae > Brachymystax > Brachymystax lenok. The sequence continues at coordinate 40,112,039 of CM059810.1, forward strand.
GTGCTGGAATCGGAGCGTCGCTGGGAGCATTCGGAGGCCCAATTGGTGTATCAGTTGGTGCAGCAGTGGGAGTTGCAGTGGGAGCTACAAATGTATGCAATACTCAATGAGAGTCTGTAGCTAACAGTGCTGGACCTTCTACAAGTTGTTTGACTTCACTTGATATTTAAAGCTTCCTCTATATACAGTTGAAGTCAGAAGTTCACATGCACCTTAGCCAAATACATTTAAACTCAGTTTTTCACAATTCCTGACATTTAATCCTAGTAAAAATTCCCTGTCTTAGGTCATTTAGGGTCACCACTTTATTTTAAGAATGTGAAATGGCAGATTAATAGTAGAGAGAATAATTTATTTCAGCTTTTATTCCTTTCATCACATTCCCAGTGGGTCAGAAGTTTACATACACTCAATTAGTATTTGGTAGCACTGCTTTTAACTTGGGTCAAAGGTTTCGGGTAGCCTTCCACAAGCTTCCCACAATAAATTGGCTCCTCCTGACAGAGCTGGTGTAACTGAGTCAGGTTTGTAGGCCTCCTTGCTCGCACACGCTTTTTCAGTTCTGACCACAAATTTTCTATAGGATTGAGGTCGGGGCTTTGTGATGGCCACCTTAATACCTTGACTTTGTTGTTCTTAAGTCATTTTGCCACAACTTTGGAAGTATGCTTGGGGTCATTGTCCATTTGGAAGACCCATTTGCAACCAAACTTTAACTTCCTGACTGATGTCTTGAGATGTTGCTTCAATATATCCACATAATTTTCCTGACTCATGATGCCATCTATTTTATAAAATACTCCAAAAAGTACAATCTTTGTCCCCATGTGCAGTTGCAAACCGTAGTCTTGCATTTTTATGGCGGTTTTGGAGCAGTGGCTTCTTCCTTGCTGAGCGGCCTTTCAGGTTATGTCGATATAGGACTCGTTTTACTGTGGACGTAGATACTTTTGTACCTGTTTCCTCCAACATTTTCACAAGGTCCTTTGCTGTTGTTCTGGGATTGATTTGCACTTTTCGCACCAGAAGTACATTCATCTCTTGAAGACAGAACGCGTCTCCTACCAGAGCAGTATGACGGCTGCGTGGTCCCATGGTGTTAATACTTGCGTACTATTGTATGTACAGATGAACGTGGTACCTTCAGGCATTTAAAAATTGCTCCCAAGGATGAACCAGACTTGTGGATGTCTACAATTTCTTTTAGATTTTCCCATGATGTTAAGCAAAGAGGCACTGAGTATGAAGGTAGGCCTTGAAATACATCCATAGGTACACCTCCAATTGACTCAAATTATGTCAATTAGCCTATCAGAAGCTTCTAATGCCATGACATAATTTTCTGGAATTTTCCAAGCTGTTTAAAAGGTACAGTCAACTTAGTGTATGTAAACTTCTGACCCGCTGAAATTGTGATACAATGAATTATAAGTGAAATAATCTGTCTACAGTTAAGAAATTTGTGGAGTGGTTAAAAAACTTCAACTGTACACAGAGTAAATTAAACATTTGGAACACCTTCCTAATATTGAGAACTGATAGAGAATAAGAGAGTGAAAGTTGGCCTTGCCTTTTCTATCAATGTGGAAATGGTCCTAAAGACACAGGAAGACTGCAAATTTAAATGAGATGTTATCTAAATCTGTTGCAACGTGTCACTTCGTACATTGCCTCTGTTCAAATCAACTTAAAAAAACTAACAAATAAATATAGCCTACTTTTATTGTAGCCTACATTAAGATTGATAGTTAGGGTTATTATTTAGATGTATTATTAACACTCACTAATAAAGTATTACTTAGATGTATTATTAACACTCACAATGGACACATTTCAGCCATCAAGCATTTCCCTATTGGACATATTGTCATCAATTACATCATCTATGTGTTAATTCGGTATTGTGATGTTCTTATGACCTCACAGAACCATGGTTCTCATAAATTGAAAGAAAGCCTCATTGTCTACTATGCACCACAGTCAATTTAACTTAGAAGCTTGATGCATTACTGACACTTTGAAGTCAACACAGGACAGGGAGTTCTAATGCAAAGACCCATTTTCAATGAAATCATGTGACTTAGGCTGCTAAATCACACTCAAAGAGATGATACCATAACAGGAAAGATAGACCTAAAGGGGTTGTAACATTTCTGCAGAAGAGGTGGGGATGGGGTGTATAAATGTTCTTCTTCAAATCTCTGCTTTGAGTAGAAGTTTTTTTCCCCCACCCCTTACGGTAGCAATTGTGGTGGTGACAGGGGCAGGAAGTTGAAATGTAAAATTGTGTGACTTAAGCTGCACTTATAGTGGTATGTCCTATCAGAATATATTGTTTCTGTTCACACGCATTTTGGATAAAATTGTTTAATCAACCAAACAACCAATAAACCACTGATTGCTGTAAACAGGCAACAAGATAATAGCCTCAGGTGATCCCCTGGTCAAACACAACCAGACATTGATTCATTGTTTGAGACAGCTTGTTTCAATTTTAGAACATTTCCTACCTGCAGCAACACTGGTGGATATTGCTGGAAATACCAGTAAAAGCACTGTGCCTCTATTGCCTCTCCAAACAGCAGGGACCTACCCATCCGGCTCTGTTCAAAAGTAGTGCAAAATATAGGGAATAGAGTGTCATTTCAGACATAACCAGTCAGTCAGCCTCAACAGGAACAATCAGCCTTTATAAAATCAAGAGTGCAGCATACAGTAATGGTGTGTCACAAAACAGTATCTATTGTTGGGTTAGCTGTCACTCAAACTTTAACTGATAACCATTCTTACATGTCTTAAATAATATGTTGTTCAGCCAATGTCCACCTAGTGTCTTCTCACTGTCACGAGTTCTCCAGTCCTGCTTATATTCACATTACTGAATGTTAAGTGTAGTACTCTAGTTACACATATATACACTTTGTAATATACTGCATAGTGTGGGAAGATATAGGTAACAAGTTACAATATTGGGTTGTGGGTATAATCATCCAAGTTACTCTGAACAGATAATTGTTATACTTACATGTTTTCAATACCAATTATTAATAGGTTATTAATCAGCTTGCTTTTGTCTTGATTAGTTTGCTACTGATTAATAACAGGATCTAACGAATGCGGTTTGAAATGACCAAATTATTTAAATGGAACACAATGTATTATAGTATTGTGCAAGTTGGCATATGTTCTTATTCAATTCAAAATAAACATAGATCCTTTTTCTACTCCGAAGTATTGTTGTGTTGTGTTATTCTGAATTGTGTCCATACTTTTTTTTTTATTAGTCATCTCAGGGATCATACTCATGTACAGTACCAGTCAAAAGTTTGCACACACCTACTAATTCAAGGGTTCTTCTTATTTTTACTATTTATACAATGTGGAATAATAGTGAAGACATTAAAACAATGAAATAACACATATGGAATCATGTAGTAACCAAAAAAGTGTTAAACAAATCAAAATATATTTTATTTTTGAGATTCTTCAAAGTAGCTACCCATTGCCTTGATGACAGCTTTGCACACTCTTGGCATTCTCTCAACCAGCTTCACCTGGAATGCTTTTCCAACAGTCTTGAAGGCGTTCCCACATCTGCTGCGCACTTGTTGGCTGCTTTTCCTTCACTCTGCGTTCCAACTCATCCCAAACCATCTCAATTGGGTTTGTGGTAGAAAAACTCATGACTAAGATTGCATTTCCAATATTAGCAGGCAGAATTTAGACTGTCCACTTTTAAGTGCTGAGACAGAATGGCTAAGGAATGGAACATATAGGACCAGGGCTCAGCCAGACGTGGGCGTTAACAAGCAAGAACTGAGACTGTGAGAGATAATTGTAGAGCAGGGCCAATGAGAGTTGTTCATGAACATACAAGGAGTGATTCTATACGTTAAGCAGGGACAGAATACTATAAAGGAAGAGCTCTGTAATAAGGAAGTCAGTCTCTTTCCTTGGAGAGGCTTGACTTTAATCTGTGGTATTAAAGTCTAAATTGAATTCACAAGTTCCGGTATCTGTGTAAATATTTGACTCAAGATTTTCCACAACAGGTTGAGGTTGGCTGATTGTGGAGGACAGGTCATCTGATGCAGCACTCCATCACTCTCCTTGGTAAAATAGCCCTTACACAGCTGGAGGTGTGTTTTGGGTCACTGTCCTGTTGAAAAACACATTTTAGTCCCACTAAGCTCAAACGAGATGGGATGGCGTGTCGCTGCAGTATGATGTGGTAGCCATGCTGGTTAAGTGTGCCTTGAATTTGAAATAAATCACTGACAGTGTCACCAGCAAAGCACCCCCACACCAGCACACCATCACACCTCCACCTTTGTGCTTCACGGTGGGATCCACAAATGCAGAGATCATCCGTTCAACTACTCTGCCTCTCACAAAGACATGGCGGATGGAACCAAAAATCTAAAATATGGACTCATCAGACCAAAGGACAGATTTCCACCAGTCTAATGCCCATTGCTTGTGTTTCTTGGCCCAAGCAAGTCTCTTCTTATTATTGGTGTCCTTTAGCAGTGGTTTCGACCATGAAGGCCTGATTTACACAGTCTCCCTTGAACAATTGATGTTGAGATGTGTCTGTTACTTGAACTCTGTGAAGCATTTATTTTGGGCTGCAATCTGAGGTGCAGTTAACTCTAATGAACTTATCCTCTGCAGCAGAGGTAACTCTGGGTCTTTCTTTCCTGTGGCGGTCCTCATGAGAGTTAGTTTCATCATAGCGCTTTGTTTTTTTGCAACTGCACTTGTTGAAACTTTAAAAGTTCTTGAAATGTTCCGCATTGACTGAACTTCATGTCTTAAAGTAATGATGGACTGTCGTTTCTCTTTGCTTATTTGAGCTGTTCTTGCCATAATATAGACTTGGTCTTTTACCAAACAGGGCTGTCTTCTGTATACCACCCCTACCTTGTCACAACACAACTGATTGGCTGAAACACATTAAGAAGGAAAGGACTCCCAAAAATTAACTTTTAACAAGGCACACCTGTTAATTGAAATGCATTCCAGGTGATTACCTCATGAAGCTGGTTGAGAGAATGTCAAAGCGTGCAAAGCTGTCATCAAGGCAAAGAGTGGTACTTTGAAGAATCTCAAATTTATTTTGATTTGTTTAACACTGTGTTATTTCATAGTTTTGATGTCTTCGATATTATTCTACAATGTAGAAAATAGTAAAAATAAAGAAAATCCCTTGAATGAGTAGGTGTGTCCAAATTTTATCCCAGTCTGTTGTGCCCACATGCTTCAAGATGGCCACCATTGTTCCTGTTCCAAAGAAAGCTAAGCTAACTGAACTAAATAACTATCGCCCAGTAGCACTCACTTCTGTCATCATGGAGTGCTTTGAGAGACTAACCAAGGATAACATCACCTCCACCCTACCTGATACCCTAGACCCATTTCAATTTGCTTACTGCCCCAATAGGTCCACAGATGACACAATCGCCATCACACTGCACACTGCCCTATCCCATCTGGACAAGAGGAATACCTATGTAAGAAGGCTGTTCATTGACTACAGCATTTAACACCATAGTACCCTCCAAACTCATCATTAATCTCGAGATCCTGGGTCTCGACCCCACCCTGTGTAACTGGGTCCTGGACTTTCTGACGGGCCGCCCCCAGGTGGTGAGGGTAGTAAACAACATCTCCACCCGCTGATCCTCAACACTGGGGCCCCACAAGGGTGCGTTCTCAGCCCTTTCCTGTACTCCCTGTTCACCCATGACTGCGTTGCCAAGCACTACACCACTGCTGTCATCCTTACCTCCAAGTGTTGATTTATTGGAAGACATAGCTTGGACTGTAGCCTACAAAAACCTATTCCTGGTCTTTTCCCACGATCTTAGTGGTCTCTGTCTTGTGGTCAGGCTGGTGGTACAAACTTTAACCTTTTTTCAATACTGTTTTGAATGTCATTGAGAAAACAGAGAAGTTTCAAAGATTTTTTCAGCAATCATCCTTTCTGAATCCTACTCCGTAACCGTGGTTACCCCCTAGTACCCTACAACTAGGCATATGCCCCATATTGCTATAAAACGTCAGCTGCATCTCCACTTGTAGACATGACTTCAGATACCCAACAGGCAGGCAAAGGTAAGAACGTCTATAAAGTTACTATTACAAGACACAAGCCTGAACAAAATTCTTGTTGCATGTTTTAATTTTACAAATGGGTGTTTTCTCCAAATTGACATTCAAAAAGGATGACGAAGTTTAATATCAAACTTCAGGAAAGACTGCATTTGCAATTTATATTATACAAAGCTTTATGTAATAAGTTTATTGTAACGAGAGTAAATAATGAATACATGTAATTTGTAAGTATTGATGGGTTCTATGTCACAATATTGTTTTGAACGTTCGTTTTGAACTGATGCCCGACTGAGCATTCTACATAATGCTTCGTCGATGAGCACGGATGACGATATTATCATTATAGTGGCTTGGAAATGAAATTACATTCGAAAGGAGGAAAATAAGTAGAAAAGTTTTGACATTTTGATGTCGCTAGATTGACTTTTAGCTGCAGTATAACGCTAGCTAGTTAATAGCTTAGATTTTAGATCTCAAATTTTGTGCACACATTTGTTTACATCCCTGTTAGTGAGCATTTCTCTTTTGCCAAAATAATCCATCCACCTGACAGGTGTGGCATATCACAGGTGCACCTTGTGCTGGGGACAATAAAAGGCCACTCTAAAATATGCAGTTTTGTCAAATAACACAATGCCACAGATATCTCAAGTTTTGAGATCTCAACCAGAGCTGTTGCCAGAGAATTTAATGTACATTTTGGGGATCTTTTATTTCAGCTCATTAAACATGGAACAAGCACTTTACATGTTGCATTTATATTTTTGTTCAGTGTAATTATGAAATGAATAGGAACTATTGGTGTTTCATCATTCATAATGCTCCTGATTAGAGGTTTAACATTCTTGACCCCAAAATGAGCAATACCCAGGTCGATCTTTATGGTCGTCACTGAGAGTAACCAGCAAAACCTACGTTCTTGCTGTTAGTAGTAAAGCTAAATGGCTGATTGTCATATAAAACATTAGATGACAATCAGCTTTATGGTTCTTTGTCTCTCATTGTAAATGCAGTTGTTATTTAAGAGAGAGTTGGTTATTGCAGATATAAGCCTATGTTCTATTATGGACTGTTTAAGATTATCAAGGCAAAATTGCAGTTAGAGATAGTGTGACATTGTCAGTGTGCATCCTGTGATTTTATCATTGTCATTGGAAACAATTTCTTCCTCTATTTCTTTACTACAAAACAGAACCATTTTCACATATGTTGATGTTGGGTTGGTGCTGGAGATGAATATGAAGTTGAAAAATGTTGCAATTTCCAATTGTCACAGGCATTTTCTCTGTGGTAAAATAACAAAGACAAAGGACTCTATTGTACTTCTGTGACATGGTGAGCTTGGACCCAGGCGCAGAGAAGAGACCAGAGGAGGAATCAGTGGTTAAGGATCAACATAATACTTTACTGAGAGACAATAAACAAAGGATCACAGTAACACTGGGAAAACAACAAACACTAAGTCTCGAACTCACAAATCAAGCTTCTGCAAACACCAACAGAAAACACACCTCTCTTAACAGGGAAATTATAATGAGTAAATAGGACACACTTGAGTGTCATTAATGTCTCTAGGACGGTCTCTGCCACCCTCTGGTGACAGGTGGAACCATGACAACATCATTGGAATGCATTAAATGGATTATGAACTGCCTATTTTATGTCAGTCCCTCAGTAATGGCACAGTATATGAAATTGTTATTGTACACATAAGAACATTTACAGATGACTGAACGTTTCAAACAACATGCACCATTTAAAAACAGTCTTCAGAGGGAACGACCTTGTTAAATTTATAAATTATTCTATTCTGCTTGCTACTTGAACAACCTTGATATTCCTATCACGGTGGCTCCTACTACTACACCCACTATTGCTGTAGAAAAGCATGTTTTCATTTTAAGATGTTTGCATATTGCATATGGCTGTCTTACAAAGCCTGCAGAAAACAACTTGTTTGCTTACATATGTGGAGTCCGTTGACCAAACATTGGCGATACAGATTTAACTTATTATTGATATCTACATGATGTGTTGATGTGAATCACACTGCTGCTCTCTCATTTAGCTATTTGCGCTTTACGGATTGTGGTTGTTGTGGATAGCTGTTCACGAATCTAAATGTGTATTTGAACCCATTAATGATTGAATTCAAGAAGTTTAACCATTGTGTGGTGTTCGGGTCTGTGTGGACCCATTTTCAATGTTTACTAAAATAAAAATTATACAATGAGTAAATTTTTCAACCTGAGATTCTTTGGCCTTATCTCATTTTCTGTGAAGAACATGTAAAATAGCACATTTTCATTGAGTGCACACTGTGCACACCCCTACACATTTATATAACATGTGGTGTTCGGGTGGACCCGTGGGTAATAGAAGTGTGGAAAAGTGTGTGTGTAGGTGAAAACTATTTAAAAAAATGAAACAAAAAGGTTTGCTGTTTGCCTTCACTCTGTCTTCCTCCTCCCTGGGCCTACTGTTTCAACATAGTACCAATGTCCTGTCTGTCTCCCTGCCTGTCTGCCTGTCTACCGCTTTTCTTGCAGTCTTTACCTTTTGTAGTGTATGAAACTACACAATGTCTTGAGGGAACCTGTACAATGTTATTACAATACATTATTTTGATACATTGTAAAAAATGCAGTATTTTCCCCACACTGTACCCCAGCCAGGTGTAAATTGGAGGAGTAACATAACAAATAGTTTTGCATGTGTGACTCCTTACCACATTCAATCAGTATGGAAAACATAATCTCCACTCAGGGGGCCTTAGAAATAATTTTTGCAGAGAGAGAAGCTAGTGTGGAAGGAACATCTTCCACTTTTGGAAGCTGAAGAATTTCAATTCGAAGTCTAACAGTGAGTTGGAAGAAGAGGATGAGATTGACCGCCCAGCCAGCCCCAGGACCAGCATGTCAGCAGCCAGCACCAGGACCAGCCTGTCAGCAGCCAGCCCCATGACCAGCCGATCAGCAACCAACTCATCAGCAGCCTGCAGGAGGAGAAATATGGATGTCAATTTTTTTTTTAATTGAATGGTCTTCTTGCCCAAGGAATGAGCATCCCCGCATAGCTGCTAATCTGATAAGGATGCAACCAGGGCCGACGCGGATTGCGGTTACTCATGTGCAGGACATTAAGTCTTCTTTTAAAATCCCGGAAATCATCAAGAAAATCATTCTGGACTGCACTAATTTGGAGGGAAGACGTCGATAACCGAGACACCAGACCATCTTGGCGGCAGAGAGACATGCTAGCTGCAATCAGGTCAGTGTGAGACAAATGGGTGGACTGCCTTCCCCTGATTTACAACCCTGGCCCAACGTTACTGTAGATGAGCAGCTTATACTATTTAGGGGCCGCTGCCCCTTCAGGCAGTACATTCTGTCTAAACCCGCAAAATATTTGTCCACACACACAAGACGCAATCAGGACACGCATGTTGAAATATCAACGAACCAACTATATTCATTTGGGGACAGGTCAAAAAACATTTATGGCAAGCCAGCTGGCTTGCTTTTGCTACTTAATTTGTCCTGGGATTTAAACATTCGGTTGTCATTTTACCTGAAATGCAGGTCCTCTACTCCGACAATTAAAATTATACCACTACCGATAACCGACAAAAGTTTTAGTGGCCTTTTAAGCATTCTAGTACAGTTAAATAGTTAACACACACACACACACACACACACACACACCAAAATGTTATTTTGTTGCCATTTACGAATGTCCCCATTACCAGTAAAAACAAAACTGATTTATTTCACTTACTTGCTGTGCTGTTTCATTGTTCATTTGTTCAGTCGTTTCATTCTCAACCAGGATTTCATCATACATGTCAAGCAGTGAAGTTTCAGCTGTGTCTGTCCGTAGCTTCTCTTCCTCGGTGCGCACTGTCACTGTGTCCGTTTCGATCTTGTCCAGCTGTGTATGTAACATTTCACATAAAAGTAGCTGTCCTTATACCTAGCATCGAGCATGGTGGCGACACAGTAAAGAGGCTCAGAGAGAATGCCATCGACTCTCTTGTTCACAGCCTCTAGTAGAGTACTTATGCAAGTTTCAGCAGTTTCGTTGAGCAGGTGTTTCAATGCCATGAAAGAGGGTCTCATGTCTGCTGCAGACGCAGGTGATGAGCTTATTTCTCAAGTCAGTTGTTCGAATGGAGCTAGGAGTGTTTTTATGTTTCAAACATGTTCTCAAATGCCATTGAATGGCAGCAGCGGAATGAGAACCAGCACATTCTTGAGCGTGCAATACGGCTTTCCTCAGTACGAAATCCTTGTTGACCCAATGTGCTGTCAATCAGCATGCTCATGGGGCTGACATCGTTGGTCCAAATGTCAGTCGTGAAGCTAATAGCAGTGACACCCCTAGCAAGTGTGTTTCAACAATACTGTGTACCTCCGGTAGAGCAACATCTGAAAAATAGTGCCAACTTGGTAGTGTGTACCGGTGCTCAACCAGTCGGCAAAAGCCAACATCATTCAAGACAGAGAACGGCCTTTTTGTTATCTTCCTTTGAAACTTCAAAATAGATCCACACGCAGACATTGTGGGCTAGATTAAGAATGCTGTGTTGAACGTGTCGCGCTGTATTTTTCATGCCGCCATTATGTCATCTACCTAAGTTATGTAGGTATGCACATCAACTAGACATTGGGCCGATGCCAATGTTGCCATTTTTAGCTAATATTGTCAGATTCCGATATGCTTACCGATATGTCGTGCATCCCTAATATGCTCCTTTAAACCAATGATAAGATGGGAGAGGCGGGACAAATAGAACCATGTTCTATTTTAGCGCCTGGCTATACAGACGCTTGATGACTTGCGCAAGCAGTGTGGATGCAATGATTGAATAACATGTACGTGAAAATGCATTTTATAACGGACGGTGTGGTCAGCATGTTAGACAGAGAGTCTAATGCATTAAATGTCCATTGCACTGCACACAATTGAAACTCAGTCTTGAATGATGAATGCCAAGACATACCAGAGAAAAGAGACTGTTGATACTGTAACCACACAAGTCAAACGGCGGTTCACCAGTATGAACAAAATAGAAACAGCTTTTTTGTTCCAGCCCTCAAGAACTGTTGTCTGCTAAAGATCATGATCTGTTTGTGTCTGCCAATTTATTGTCTGTATCCAGACAACTTGTCCCCAGAGCTTTGTATACAGTTAATCTATTTCCATAAGGTCTTGAGCCCAGCAATTAAGCAGAATGGGAACCTCAATTAAATTTGTTACAGAACTGCTGTATTTGAAGCACAACTCCCTGCCCAGTTTTCCTGACGTTGCTATGGCAATTTAGCTGTTTTTAACATCACTGTAACTGTCACTTCTGTGGAGTAATCGTTTTCGAAACTAAAACTCATAAAGGCCTGAAACCTGAACCTATAGACCATGGTGAAAACATTCGATTACAAAAAAAAGGAGGACACCAGGGAAGTCAATCAAATTGGATTTCATTTTATTTAATTTACCTTGAATATTGCAGCCCATTTGTGTAGGCTTTTAGCCATATAAAACCTGCTGAGTTCAACAACACATAGTGGCTGAATATATCCTCAAGCCGACTACTTTTTACTTCAGTGTTAGACTATTTGATTTGTATTTTTTTTTGTAAGTATATAAATAGCGTCTAAACACTGTATATTCTGTAGATATATTATGCATAATGAAACAATCCATAGTAAACTACTGTTTTGAGGCTGGACTGAGTGTATTATTTGGCATTAATAGACTGGTTTTACGCACAACTTTCTATCCAAGCTGGAAGGGAGTGTGATGTCATGAAGGTTAATGCAGGTTAATGAAGGTTAATGCAAGAAATGCAGTCAAACAATACTCATGTACTGGCAATATCAGAGACTCACTAGGACTCTTCTTTTGAGGATGCTGAGATCTCTATACATGGATATCATTTGTTCATGAGGGTTCAGAAATAGATCTGGGGGTGGAGTTGCAGTTTACATCCAGAGTCATATTCTAGCAAAACAACGTAAAGACTTAATGTTGATGGATTAGAGGCGTTATGGGTACAGGTGCATTGACCACATTTGAAACTAGTTGGTTGCTGCTATAGGCCACCTAGTGCTGATGTGAAATGTCGATGTCATTTGCGAAATGTTGGATAAAGTATCTGATGAAAATATTTTTTGGGAGATATACATTTTTTGAACACCAACTGTCCGATGAGAAAGACATTTATTTCTGTTGCCAATGTATGTAACCAGACAAGTTATGACATTACCAACCAGAACGTTCACTAATAGGTCTGGTATCACATCATCAACTTGTATCGATCACATTTTTACTAACATGGGTGAACATTGTTCTAAAGCTGCATCAGTGGCACTAGGTTACAGTGATCATAACTTGGTTGCACTCACTAAGAAAACTAAAATACCAAAGGCTGGCCTTAAGATAATCAACCGCAGGTGCTACAGAGGGTTCAATCAGGACTCATTTGTGGATGAGATAAAGAATATGCAGTGGTGTGTTAGAAGTGTGTAGTAAGGATGATCCTGAAATGTCACTAAGTTTGTTTATTAAATTATTTATGAGTGAGTATAGCTGATAAGCACGCCCCGACTTGTGTGGTTACAGTATCAACATTCTCTTATCTCTGGTATGTCTTGGCATGCATCATTTAAGACTGAGTTTGAAAATGCACAGTGACGTCAAATGGTGCCCCATGGATTGATGATGAGCTGAGAAATGTAATGATTCAACATTATGATGCCAAAAAAGTAGCAGACAAATCTGGTACTCTGTTTGATAAGCAATGTTATTGTAAATTAAGAAATCTTGTGACCAAGCTAAACAAAGGCAAGAAGAAGGGATTCTATCAGCACACAATTGATGATGTAAAGGGTGATGGGAAAAAGCTGTGGAGAACGTTGAACACTATTATGGGTAGGAATTCAAACATGTCCGCCTCTTTTGTTGAATCAGAGGGTATATTTATTACAAAACCACATGACATCGCAAACTACTTTAATGAATATTTTACAGGCAAAGTGGACAAGTTGAGGAATGCTATGATTCCAACTGATGGCTCCATGTCATATACCCTTATAAAAGATTGTTTCATGAAGGAGTGGCAATGCAGGTTCAAATTTCATCAAGTAGAAAGGGAAAAGGTGGAAAGGATGCTGTTGTCTCTTCCGGATGACAAGTAGCCTGGTGTAGATAATCTAGACGCCAAATTGCTTAGAGTTACAGCTAATCAAATATCTACACCAATCTCTCATATTTTTAATAAGTGTTTGATGTATGGGGTGTTCCCAGAAGTCTGGAAAGAGTCAAAAGTTATTCCACTACCTAAGGATAAAACATCTGCATTCACTGGTCCTAATAGTCGTCCTATAAGCTTGCTGCCTGTGTTAAGTAAATTATTGAAAATAAATTGTATCATCTGTACAAATAAAGGATTATTCTCATGTAATGGTCTGATAACGGGTTTCCAGCATGCATACAAAGAAGGGCATTCTACAAGTACGGCCTTAGCACAAATGACAGATGATTGGTATGGATGACAGGAAGTTAGTTGGTGCAGTGTTGCTAGATTTCAGTGCTGCTTTTGATGTAATTGATCATGAACTGTTACTAGGAAAACTCAAATGTTATGGTTTTAAGTCTGCAGCTATCTCTAGCGCTCAAGAAAAAAATAGAAGAACATCTAATGTGATAGAGGGTATATTGGATATGACTGGACTGGACAGGAAATAGAAAGCATCAACTGAATGTTAAATGTGTTTCCTGTCAGGTATTTTAATTGTCTGTATTGTCTACTTGTTGAATGTTTGTGAAGTCTTGATTGTGGTTGTTTGTAATGTCTTTTTATTTTTATTTTATTTATTTTTTGGTGTGGATCAGCTTAATATTGCGGAAAGATTGTTGCTTCCATCAATGAAATTGTCTGCATCATTTCCAATCCCCCATATATATATTTTTGGTAAATGTATATATCCATATGCATACACATATGCATACATTTACACCTATATACATACACCTACTTATATAGACATACTTTTTTTTTTAGAATATACCTTTATTATTCCCCGCAAAACCCTTACCACCCTTCCCCCAATTGGAGTAAACTAATAAACAATACCACCTATGCTTCTACCTTCAGTTTATACATCTTATACACCCTTTACAGACACAATCTATTTTACAACAGCCATATTTTGTTTGTTATTTGTCCTTCCTCTATTTCTGATGTCCATTCAGTTTGATTGCTATTTGTAACTGTGCTATTTCACAAGTATTTGAACCTATATACATTTTACCGATCCCGTATATTTTACATCTTGTTATTAGTCCCACCCTTCAGCTCCATCCAACCCCTCCCATCTATCTTTCAATACCATCCATTTTGTTTTTCTATTTGCCATATATTTTTCAACTGTGCTGTGATGCTTCACAAAAGTACTGAAACTTTCCATTGTCATAGCTTCCACAGATTGCAAATTAAAAATAAATGTTTTAGCTAAAATAATTATTATATTATTGATTAATTGACTATGGCTTTTTAAATCACCCAGTATTACCATCTGCAGCGTTAGTTCCAGGCAGATGTTACAACTCTTCATCCATTCCTGGACCTGTGACCAAAAACGAGCTACATATGGACAGTACCAAAATAAATGATCTAATGACTATCTCCTCACAGCAAAATCTGCAGAGCTGGGAAGATTGTATCCCCCATATATATAACATTCAATTGGTTGCAAGAATTCTATATAGTAATTTAAATTGAAAAATGTGTAGTTTTGAATCCGGCGTTGTTTTGCGTATCAATTCGTAAACCATGTGCCATGGAATGGGTACATCGAAAATCTCTTCCCAACTATTTTGCAATTTATATGGCACAGCTATTAGTTTTTTGGTCCTTAAATTAAATTGGTATATGTTTTTATATATCACACTTTTCTTTAACCATTTATGTTCTTTAATGCAGGGCCGACATATAAGTTCCTTACTTTTTTCCCCTTCTACTTGCCTCTTCCATCTTTTCCAATTAGTTGGTTGTAATTTTGGGTAGAGCAAACACTTCCATATGTCTGTGTTAGCTGCATGTGTGACATAACTCCACCAGTCCTATTTATGATATCATTCACAAAAATTATACCTTTTTTTTAAACATTTCCTTGAAAAATACAGTTTCTTTATCAATTAGTATATTTGAGTTTATCCACAATATTTGTTGTGTTATTTGTTCTGTCTTTTCAGGTGGATTAAACTGAAATTGTAACCAACTTTCTAAGGCTTGTTTTTCAAACAACCGAAAATGAGCAGATGTAATCTGAATAAAGGGGAAAAGGCCATTCTTGAACATAGGATGAGACATTCTTAGCAATCTACTAGAGAACCAGTTTGGATTTAAGTATAACTTTTGTATTTTTTTTTTAATTTTTTATTTCACCTTTATTTAACCAGGTAGGCAAGTTGAGAACAAGTTCTCATTTACAACTGCAACCTGGCCAAGATAAAGCAAAGCAGTTCGACACACAACAACACAGAGTTACACATGGAATAAAACAAACATACAGTCAATAATACAGTAGAAAAAAAAGAAATCTATATACAAAGAGTGCAAATGAGGTAGGATAAGGAAGGTAAGACAATAAATAGGCCATGGTGGCAGAGTAATTACAATATAGCAATTTAACACTGGAATGGTAAAAGAAAACTGTGCAGTAGATGAATGTGCAATGTAGAAAAACTGGGGTGCAAAGGAACAAGATAAATAAATAAATAAATACGGTAGGGGATGAGGTAGTTGGTTGGGCTGTTTACAGATGGGCTATAAACAGGTACAGTGGTCTGTGCGCTGCTCTGACAGCTGGTGCTTAAAGCTGTTGAGGGAGATAAGTGTCTCCAGTTTCAGAGATTTTTGAAGTTCGTTCCAGTCATTGGCAGCAGAGAACTGGAAGGAGTCGGCCGAAGGAGGAATTGGCTTTGGGGGTGACCAGTGAGATATACCTGCTGGAGCGCGTGCTACGGGTTGGTGCTGCTAAGGTGACCAGCGAGCTGAGATAAGGCGGGACTTTACCTAGCAGGGACTTGTAGATGACCAGGAGCCAGTGGATATGGCGACGAGTGTAAAGCGAAGGCCAGCCTACTAGAGCGTACAGGTCGCAGTGGTGGGTGGTATATGGGGCTTTGGTAACAAAACGGATGGCACTGTGATAGACTGCATCCAGTTTGTTGAGTAGAGTATTGGAGGCTATTTTGTAAATTACATCACCAAGTCGAAGATCGGTAGGATGGTCAGTTTACGAGGGTAAGTTTGGCAGCATGAGTGAAGGAAGCTTTGTTGCGAAATAGGAAGCCAATTCTAGATTTAATTTTAGATTGGAGATGTTTGATGTGAGTCTGGAAGGAGAGTTTACAGTCTAACCAGACCCCTAGGTATTTGTAGTTTTCCACGTAATCTAAGACAGAACCGTCCAGAGTAGTGATGCTGGACGGGGGGGACAGGTGCGGTAGCGATCGGTTGAAGAGCATGCATTTAGTTTTACTTATGCTTAAGAGCAGTTGTAGGCCACGGAAGGAGAGTTGTATGGCATTGAAGCTCGTCTAGAGGGTAGTTAACACAGTGTCCAAAGAGGGGCCGGAAGTATACAGAATGGTGTCGTCTGCATAGAGGTGAATCAGAGACTCACCTGCAGCAAGAGCGACATCATTTATGTATACAGAGAAAAGAGTCGGCCCAAGAATTGAACCCTGTGGCACCCCCATGGAGACTGCCAGAGGCCCGGACAACAGGCCCTCTGATTTGACACACTGAACTCTGTCAGAGAAGTAATTGGTGAACCATGCGAGGCAGTCATTTGAGAAACCAAGGCTGTCGAGTCTGCCGATAAGGATGCGGTGATTGACAGAGTCGAAAGCCTTGGCCAGATCAATGAAAACGCCTGCACAATAATGTCTCTTGTCGATGGCGGTTATGATGTCATTTAGGACCTTGAGCGTGGCTGAGGTGCACCCATGACCAGCTCTGAAACCAGATTGCATAGCGGAGAAGGTACGGTGGGATTCAAATGGTCGGTAATTTGTTTGTTAACTTGGCTTTCAAAGACCTTAGAAAGGCAGGGTAGGATGGATATAGGCCTATAACAGTTTGGGTCAAGAGTGTCTCCCCTTTGAAGAGGGGATGACCGCAGCTGCTTTCCAGTCTTTGGGAATCTCAGACGTCACGAAAGTGAGGTTAAACAGGCTAGTAATAGGGGTTGCAACAATTTCGGCAGATAATTTAAAAAGAAAGGGTCCAGATTGTCTAGCCCGGCTGATTTGTAGGGGTCCAGATTTCGCAGCTCTTTTAGAACATCAGCTGACTGGATTTGGGGAAGGAGAAGTGGGGAGGCTTTGGCGAGTTGCTGAGGGGGGTGCAGGGCTGTTGACCGGGGTAGGGGTAGCCAGGTGGAAAGCATGGCCAGCCATAGAAAATGCTTATTGAAATTCTCAATTATTGTGGGTTTATCGGTGGTGACAGTATTTCCTATCCTCAATGCAGTGGGCAGTTGGGAGGAGGTGCTCTTATTCTCCATGGACTTAACAGTGTCCCAGAACTTTTTGGAGTTTGTGTTACAGGAGGAAAATTTCTGCTTGAAAAAGCTAGCCTTGGCTTTCCTAACTGCCAGCGTATATTGGTTCCTGACTTCCCTGAAAAGTTGCATATCACGGGGGCTGTTCGAACGCCACAGGATGTTTTTGCGCTGGTCAAGGGCAGTCAGGTCTGGAGAGAACCAAGGGCTGTATCTATTCCTGGTTCTAAATTTCTTGAATGGGGCATGCTTATTTAAGATGGTGAGGAAGGCACTTTTAAAGAATAACCAGGCATCCTCTACTGACGGGATAAGGTCAATATCCTTCCAGGATACCCTGGCCAGGTCAATTAGAAAGGCCTGCTCGCTGAAGTGTTTTAGGGAACGTTTAACAGTAATGAGAGGAGATCGTTTGACTGCAAACCCATTACGGATGCAGGCAATGAGGCAGTGATCACTGAGATCTTGGTTGAAAACAGCAGGGGTGTATTTGGAGGGCAAGTTAGTTAGGATTACATCTATGAGGGTTCCCGTGTTTACGGCTTTGGGATTGTACCTAGTAGGTTCAAATATGATTTGTGTGAGGTTGAGGGCATCAAGCTTAGATTGTAGGATGGCCGGGGTGTTAAGCATGTCCCAATTTACGGCCACCTAGCAGCACGAACTATGAAGATAGATGGGGGGCAATCAGTTCACATATGGTGTCCAGAGCACAGCTGGGGGCAGAGGGTGGTCTATAGCAAGCGGCAACAATGAGAGACTTGTTTCTAGAAAGGCAGATTTTTAAAAGTAAAAGTTCAAATTGTTTGGGTACAGACCTGGAAAGCAAGACAGAACTCTGCAGGCTATCTCTGCAATAGATAGAACGGCCAAAGGGGGCGGTGTTGCTATCTTGTCTGAAGATGTTATAGTTAGGGATGGAAATTTCAGTGTTATTGGTGGTCTTCCTAAGCCAGGATTCAGACACGGCTAGGACATCCGGGTTGGCAGAGTGTGCTAGGGCAGTGAATAAAACAAACTTAGGGAGGAGGCTTCTAATGTTGACATGCATGAAACCAAGGTTTTTACGGTTGCAGAAGTCAACAAATGAGAGGGCCTTGGGAGTAGTAGTGGAGCTAGGCACTGCAGGGCCTGGATTAACCTCTATATCACCAGAGGAACAGAGGAGGAGTAAGATAAGGATACGGCTAAAGGCTATAATGATTGGTCGTCTAGGACGTTCGGAACAGAGAGTAAAATTAACTGGTTTCAGGGGGTGATAAAATAGATTAAAGGCATAATGTACAGACAATGGTATGGTAGGACGTAAATACAGTGGAGGTAAACCTAGGCATTGGGTGGTGATGAAAGAGATATTGTCTCTAGAAACATTTAAACCAGGTGATGTCATCGCATGTGTGGGTGGTGGAACTGAAGGGTTGGATAAGGCAAATTGAGCAGGGCTAGAGGCTCTACTGTGAAATAAGGCAATAAACACTAACCAGAACAGCAATGGACAAGGCATATTGACAATGAGGAGAGGCATGCTTAGCCTAGTGAACATAAGGGTCAAGTTAGTAGTGAGGCTGGCTGGGGACACGGCGTTTCAGACAGCTAGCCAGGGACCACAAGCTAGCAAAGTCTAGCAGGCCGGCTAACAAAGACGGAGGAAGTCTGTTTATAGCCTCCTCATGCGTTTCCGACGGTAGACCAGTCGTGATGGGTCGATGGGGTTCCGTGTGGTGAAGGGGACCAGGCCAGTTGGCACAAATAGGTATAGTGGCACAAGAAATTGTCCGATGGACCTGATTAGCTAGCAGCCGATATGCTCTGGACTGCAAGACGTTAGCAGGCCGCAGTTAGCTGATGGGCGTTCAGGTGACGTCGCGTCGGAGGGCCGGTTGAAATATCTCCCTCGGGCAGATAACGTCGGTAGACCACTTGAGAAGGCCCGGTAGGGCTCCACACCGGCAGTAGAAGCGGGTCTGGTTAGGAAGTTGTAGCCCAGCAGCATGCTGAGACTCCTCAGTCAGCCGGGAGATGAGTCGGGCAAGGGCTAGCTTCAGGCTAATTGGTGTATTGCTATGAGACCGACGTTAGCCGATGGCACTCAGGTAGCAGCTAGCTAGCTGCAAGATCCAGTTGAAAAATGTCCAACTTCCGGTAGGAATCCGGGGATATGGAGAGAAAAATAAATAAAAATAGGTCCGGTAAGCTCAGGTTTGAGTCGTGTTATACGAGGGGCGAGAGCTTTTCCGAGCTGAAGGTTAGCTGATGCCCGCTAGCAATAGTAAGCTAAATACTAACGTTAGCTAGAGAAGTTAGCTAGCATTTGTTATGTGACCAGATTCGGAAAAAAACAACAACAAAAAACCACAGATCCGCACCACATTGGGTGAGGCAGGTTGCAGGAGAGTGTTTTGAAGTTGGATTTTAGAGAGCACATATAAAAAGATATGTGAAGAAAATGTATAAAAATATTATAAAGACGATATTTACACAGGACAGGACGGGACGGGACGAGACAAAATACACGTCTAACTTCTACGCCATCTTGGATCACTGTATGACTGATGCCTTTAGTGAGAGGTCGAATGCTTTAATATTTAATCATTTTTGCCCTCCGAATTCATATTCATTATATGAATAGACCCTTTTAATTTTATCCACAAATAGATAGGTATTTTCCTTTCCATGGTAGCAAGATTTTATATTTTTTTGCTAACTTTCTATAATAATTTACTGGAGTGAGATCATTTCTTTCTTTGGGGATTTGTACACCAAGTATGTCCACATCTCCGTCAGACAATTTAAACTACACGGTATTGTAAAATTATAATTTTTTTGTGATCCAATACGTAATATAGTACACTTATCATAATTTGGTTTTAATCCAGAGAGGATAGCAAAAGTATTTAGATCCTCTATGAGGCCGTGGAAAGATATTTTGCCCCCCCAGTCCTTTTTCCACAAAACTTCATCTAAAATTGTTGAATGAGTTTCCTGTAAACAATAGATATTATATTCTTTCTCTTTTAGCCAGGTAAACACTGATCGTATTTTCTTATTATCTACTAAGCCATTACAATTGTAACTGGCTATACTTGTTTCACCACTTACCATAATGAGACAACTTTCAATTCTATTTATCAAAATATATGTTTGTAAACGTGCCATTAAAAAGTAACATGATGATTGAGTGTCTATATAGCTGTTCCATGATATTTGCATTGCTACTAAGTAAACCTACAATTGGTCCCCACTATTCCACCCACTAAAAGCCCTCCTCATCCCAAGTCGGTCTGTCATCCCAATGCCCGGCAGACCACCCCTGACCCCCCGTATCTCGCAGCCCCGATAAGACTGGGATCCATCCTTCGAAAAGAGCACATAGTGCCAATTCAAGAGCAGTAGTAGATTAATGGCCAAATGCTTTTCCATCACCCTCACCTCGATTTGTATTATATATTGCAAAAAAAAAAATATATATATATATATATAAATATATATATACATACATACATACATACATACATACACTGCTCAAAAAAAATAAAGGGAACACTTAAACAACACAATGTAACTCCAAGTCAATCACACTTCTGTGAAATCAAACTGTCCACTTAGGAAGCAACACTGATTGACAATAAATTTGACATGCTGTTGTGCAAATGGAATAGACAACAGGTGGAAATTATAGGCAATTAGCAAGACACCCCCAATAAAGGAGTGGTTCTGAAGGTGGTGACCACAGACCACTTCTCAGTTCCTATGCTTCCTGGCTGATGTTTTGGTCACTTTTGAATGCTGGCGGTGCTTTCACTCTAGTGGTAGCATGAGACGGAGTCTACAACCCACACAAGTGGCTCAGGTAGTGCAGCTCATCCAGGATGGCACATCAATGCGAGCTGTGGCAAGAAGGTTTGCTGTGTCTGTCAGCGTAGTGTCCAGAGCATGGAGGCGCTACCAGGAGACAGGCCAGTACATCAGGAGACGTGGAGGAGGCCGTAGGAGGGCAACAACCCAGCAGCAGGACCACTACCTCCGCCTTTGTGCAAGGAGGAGCACTGCCAGAGCCCTGCAAAATGACCTCCAGCAGGCCACAAATGTGCATGTGTCTGCTCAAACGGTCAGAAACAGACTCCATGAGGGGGTATGAGGGCCCAACGTCCACAGGTGGGGGTTGTGCTTACAGCCCAACACCGTGCAGGACGTTTGGCATTTGCCAGAGAACACCAAGATTGGCAAATTCGCCACTGGCGCCCTGTGCTCTTCACAGATGAAAGCAGGTTCACACTGAGCACGTGACAGACGTGACAGAGTCTGGAGACCCGTGGAGAACGTTCTGCTGCCTGCAACATCCTCCAGCATGACCGGTTTGGCGGTGGGTCAGTCATGGTGTGGGGTGGCATTTCTTTGGGGGCCGCACAGCCCTCCATGTGCTCGCCAGAGGTAGCCTGACTGCCATTAGGTACCGAGATGAGATCCTCAGACCCCTTGTGAGACCATATGCTGGTGCGGTTGGCCCTGGGTTCCTCCTAATGCAAGACAATGCTAGACCTCATGTGGCTGGAGTGTGTCAGCAGTTCCTGCAAGAGGAAGGCATTGATGCTAAGGACTGGCCCGCCTGTTCCCCAGACCTGAATCCAATTGAGCACATCTGGGACATCATGTCTCGCTCCATCCACCAACGCCATGTTGCACCACAGACTGTCCAGGAGTTGGCGGATGCTTTAGTCCAGGTCTGGGAGGAGATCCTCAGGAGACCATCCGCCACCTCATCAGGAGCATGCCCAGGCGTTGTAGGGAGGTCATTCAGGCACGTGGAGGCCACACACACTACTGAGCCTCATTTTGACTTGTTTTAAGGACATTACATCAAAGTTGGATCAGCCTGTAGTGTGGTTTTCCACTTTAATTTTGAGTGTGACTCCAAATCCAGACCTCCATGGGTTGATAAATTTGATTTCCATTGATAATTTTTGTGTGATTTTGTTGTCAGCACATTCAACTATGTAAATAAAAAGTATTTAATAAGATTATTTCATTCATGCAGATCTATGATGTGTTATTTTAGTGTTCCCTTTATTTTTTGAGCAGTGTATATATATATATATATATATATATATATATATATATATATATATATATATATATATATACACACACATACACACACACACACACACACACAGCTATCCTCAAAAAAATAAATTTCTAATTTTCCATAATTCGATGTTAATATCTGTACTAATGTAGGCCATCTATGCAAAAGACCTTACATCTCACCAGTCCTTGACATTACCAGAATTACATTATTGCAAGCAATTATTATATTAGCAAACAATTGTGTCTCATCCTATAGTCCCTAACATCTTTAACTCCTTCGCAACAGTTGTGGGATACGCACATACACACACACACTCATACACATAACTCTTTCCCCCCACACAACCATAGGCTCACATTCTCAACAGTTGCACCATCCCAGAGCCCAACTCAAGAAAGATCTTGATTTACGAATGTATATACATTTGCATCTGTATGAGAGGGCCTGCAAGAGTACTAAAATGGGTGGAAAAATGTTGAGATTTTGTTAACCATTGTCACGTCCTAGATGATGGAGGTCAAATGTACACCTTTTCCCTGAAACACGGTCCCCCGTATTGACCATATTAACAAGCATCTCCATGTAGTCCGACTTTGATTTTGTGCCACCAGGGCCACAATATACCCCCTCTCTGAATGTCCGAGTGTGACCCCCTACCCATGGGTTACTGCAGCTAGTGTTGCCAGTACTGCCACTGCCTGGGTGGGAGTACCCCACCGGAATCCCCACCGGCTAGGTACAAGGTCATCAAGGTTCTCATTAGCAGCTTTGAGAATTTCCTTGTATAGTATGCTCTCATTTTAGGGGGCTTTGGCTTTGCATGACCAACCCTGCCAAGCAGGCTCAGAATATTGAGGCGGCAGTGCTGCTCTAGGTCTCTGACTGCTTTCTGACTGCATACAGACCGCTTACAGCAGGCCCATAAAACAGTTAAGAACTTCTCTTTAGTATCAGGGTCATTCAGGTGGGTGTCCAGGGCATAGGGCTGTGGACCGCTCCATCAACACAGGACCACAAAAAGAAATATTCCCCATAATAGGACAATAAACAAACCATGGAGTAGTTTTTGTGTCTCTGAACAACTGGTTGTCAATATATAGTTTATCGATGACGAGAGCAACTCGTTTCCCTTTTCCCTTCTATTTTCCTTGACAATTGGATACAGAACTTTAGGGCGTTCTGCAATTTCTTTCGGGAACTGATCATTCATGCCAATTTTGGTCCCAGCAAGTCTTTTACCCAGGCTTTTAACCATTATTTTATCTTTAAATGAAGCAAATTTGGCAACGATTGGGCGTTCATACCTCTGCCCGAAGCGGTGTACACGTTGAGTTGGATTTTGTCGATAGCTTCGCGTGGAATCTGAAGCGCTGTAAGAATGAACTCTCTAACTACACATTCTGGAACTTCTCCTTCTTTCTCTTGGATACCTGTAAATACCAGATTCTCTCTCATGGATCTAGTCTGAATGACAAGTAAGGCTTCTCTCAGAACAGTGTTCTCCTTTTTAAGTTCATTCACTTCGGTTTCAATCTTATTGACGGTCCCTTTTATCTTGTTTGTGTCTTTCTCCAATGTCGCAGCTTTTTCGTCACTCATCTCGAGGCTTGCCTTCAACTCTTTTATATCCTTACTGACTAATTCTAGTATGCCCAGTTTGTCATTTATTGATTTTAACAGGTCGGTTTCGACCTTTACCATTCCGGGTGGTGAAAATATTAAATCATGTGTGTCTGTAGAAGAGTCACGTTTTCGTTTTGAAATCGGTTCCCCTGTCTTAGTCTCCGTCATGTTTGGGTGTTGCTTGTTTTCGTGATATTTGTCGATAAATGTCTCTAGTCTTAAAATGTGTTTTGTGTTATTATCCAGATTGAAGGTTATCACCCGCCAGATTGTGTCGTGTAATATTTAGTCTACCTTGCAGATATCGAATATTATGTTATTATCTTGAGGTGCTCTACATAACTACTTCAGTCCGCCATTACCTGTCCGCCATTCCAACCTCAACCTCAAGGTCCGTAATGTCTTGTTAATTGGTGTTGGACCCCAGGAAGATTAGCTGGCGTTACGGCGTTAGCTAATGGGGATCCTAACAAAATAATGAAAAAAGGTTTGGGTGGTCTATACAGCACATTTGTGCATATATCTGTATTATGTATTATGTTTAGCTTTGTGAAATGTTAGGCTTAACATGAGAAAATGACCAAATAGGCCTACCAATAAACATTTATCAATTTGCTAAAGCAAAGGTTAGCCCTGGCACAGCAGAAGGCCTATCATCGATTTAATAGGCATGTCCCAATTTCAGCACCGTGGACAGTGGTCGGTAGACCATTCTAGTAGTCCATTTTTATTTTAGGGAGGGGGAGAGAGCCTTATGCAAGTGTCTGTGGCCTAGTATTTTTTTAGCAATGCAGATACAAACATAACATTTGGTACAGACATTCCTCAGACGATATGAAAACAAGGGGATCCCATTTCAAGTGTAACCAGGAAGCAAGTTATTGTGTACATTCTAAATGTCTGCTGTAATAGTTGGTATTTGATCATTCCAAACGGTTATGTAACAGATAAAAGCCTGGTACAAACATTCCTCCGATTATATGAAAACATCCTAGAAGGGGTGCTCATTTAAAAATGTACCAAAATGTCCGCCAACGGAGATGGAAATGAAGCCATAGTCATATTTTAAAACCACTTAATGACGTAACCTTTTCATACAAAACAACATGAAGTCATGCACCAAACGTATACCTTAAATTCTGATTAGTGAAGAAAGAAAATTGGGTCCTGGTTCACATAATGCAGGGCCTGCACATGAACAAATCAGATGGACAGCCATTTGATTTCCATAAAGGGGCACCTTTTTTTCCATGGGACGATCTTTGTGTTTTAAATGGGTTTTATAGTAAAAATATGTAACTCTAAACATATATTCCCTTTTAATGTGGAATGAACACCGCCAGTCATGATGTTTCATCTGGATTGTCAAACAAATCACTTCAAAGTACAGTAGGTTACCTTCACGTTTGTCCAAAATAATTCCAGCATCCGAACAGTACGCCAACTTTTAAAAAATTCACAAGTGGCTGACACTACCTCATCAGAGAAAGCATCCGATGCCCCCTCTGTCTTACAATATGCAGCCCATGTATCTGATGCTGTCTGACCAAAAAGAGTAAGACATTCCACACTCTTTTTGGCCAGACAGCAGCAGATAGATGGCTACATTTACTGAGACAGAGGGGGTGCTGTTTTGCTCGCTTGGATGCTTTATCCCGAGTTTGATGCGCGTTTCTGTCGGCACACGTTTGTCAAATAAATATATTCCATTTGGATGGTCAAGGAGGTAGGGCGGGCCATAAGGCCTGCCCATAACTCCGAGCCTGAGTGCATGACAATCCAGCATCCTGGCATGGATACTTCCGAGAACAGAGGGGCTCACTTTTGCAGCCACACATCAGGAGTTCTCTGCAAGTTTGGTCAGCCTCTGGTAAGAGTGTCCACAAAGGTGTCCAGGCATCAACTGGTTTAGTCCATCCAGTACTGTCATGTGAAATTGCCGATTGGATGGTTTTCAGACTTGTTGACGAAATGCTTGTTTGGTACGCTGCTCTGTTTGAATGTTTTCAGCAGTGCAGCCTGTGATGTTGTCCATCTAGAATGACCTATTGGAGAAGAGCTTCTTCCTCAGGTCATTGACACAATCTAGGCTGGTTGTCTCGTCGTAGAGAACACTCTCAAACAATGTGAAAGTGGACAAATCCAGATCATGGTGTTGAAATGGTTCAGCTGCCATGTATTTTGTTTCCATCAGTCACCTCTGGGCATTTCCATGTAAAATGACCCATGAGCACCATCATGTGAAGTTCATAGGAGCATGTCAAATGAAAGCGTCTACATTTGGGGGAAATGAAAGCATAGATACATTTTTCAAGCATTTTCCATCTTAAAAGTTATGCATAAGTAAAGGCTTTGATTTCTGGATATACAGATGGAAAAGAGGTCTACCAGAAAAGGTCTTAAAAAGTATCAGACATGCATCAAAACACAATAACACAACACAATCTCCCTCTCTAACTTTAAGCATCATCAGTCTGAGCAGCTTACAGATCACTGTACCTGTACATAGCAAATCTGTAAATAGCACACCCGACTACCTCATTCCCATATTATTACTTAACCTCTTTCTCTTTTGCACCCCAGTATCTCTACTTGCACAGCATCATCTGCACATCTATCACTCCAGTATTCATGCTAAATTGTAATTATTTTCACCTCTATGGCCTATTTATTGCCTACCCCCCTACATTTGCACACACTGTACATAGGTGAAATAAAATTACAAATAATTACGTAAAGACCCCTACCAACTAGTATCAACACATGTTTAGTTTTGGATAAATAATTGTGTACCATCTGTAAGTTGAATAAGAAATAATGCCTTGTGCCTTGTAATTCCCTTACCAAAACCCCACATATATCTTTAAAGTTCACAGAAGTTACAAGTAATGGTTGACTGCATTTGGGAAAGTATTCAGACCCCTATACCTTTTCCACATTTCATTACAGATTTAATCTAAAATTGATTAAATTAACTGTTTTACTCATCAATAAACACACAATACCCCATAATGACAAAGTGAAAACAGGTTTTTAGAATTTATTGCAAATGTATTAAATAATAAAAACAGAAATACCTTATTTATATATAAATACCTCAAGTATACAGACCCTTTGTCATGAGACTCGAAATTGAGATGTTTCTACAACTTGATTGGAGTCCACCTGTGGTAAAATTAAATTGAATGGACATGATTTGGAAAGGCACACACCTGTCTATATAAGGTCCCACAGTTTGCAGTGCATGTCAGAGCAAAAATCAAGCCATGAGTTTGAAGGAATTGTCCGTAGAGCTCCGACGCAGGACTGTGGTCGAGGCACAGATCTGGGGAAGGGTACCAACATCTTTTCTGCAGCATTGAAGGTCCCCAAGAACACAGTGGCCTTAATCATTCTTAAATGGAAAAAGTTTGGAACCACCAAGACTCTTCCTAGAGCTGGCCTGCCCACCCAAACTGAGCAATTGGGGAGAAGGGCCTTGGTCAGCGAGGTGACCAAGAACCCGATGGTCACAATGACAGAGCTCTAGAGTTCCTCTGTGGAGATGGCTGTACTTCTGGAAGGTTCTCCCATCTCTGCAGCACTCCACCAATCAGGCCTTTATGGTAGAGTGGTCAGACGGTCACTCCTCAGTAAAAGGCACATGACAGCCCGCTTGGAGTTTGCCAAAAGGCACCTAAACGACTCTCAGGCAATTAGAAACAAGATTCTCTGGTCTGATGAAACCAAGATTGAACTCTTTGGCCTGAATGCCAAACGTCACGTCTGGAGGAAACCTGGCACCATCCCTACAGTGAAGCACATTGGTGGCAGCATCATGCTGTGGGGATGTTATTCAGCGGCAGGGACTGGGAGACTAGTCAGGATCGAGGGAAAGATGATCATTAACGTCATCGTTACACACCCCTGGTTCCAATCCCCACTCTATCCCTCTGCCATTTGTCTTTGCCGGTCATTGTAAAATGTGACTTGTTTTTTCCTGAGAAGAATCCCTCCTAAAATTCCTGAGTACTTTATATTTTGCACTTTGTGTTCGCCCTGTGCCTTTTTGTTTTGCGAAGAGACATTTTGAGCACAACAGCGTTTTAGTTTAGTCACGCTTTGTTCTATGGTGCTTAAAACTTCTTACGGACTGATGGAGCGCTAGCGCCCCACTTCCCCCCCACTCCCGACACGGTGAAATGTAAGGCGCCAGATTCAAAATCCCAAAGTTGAATTATTAAACATTCATCAATATACAAGTGTTCCATAGTCATCAAAAGCTCTGCTTCTTGGCAATACCACAGCGTTGTCAGATTTCAAAAAGCGAAAGCACTACATTTGATTGTTTGAGGGTAGCACCTCCAACATTTTCTCCAATATTTTCCATTAGCATTAATTCATAAACCAGCGCGGTCCACAGAAAACACATTTCACAGCGAAAACAAATCCCTTACCTTTTGAAGAACTTCTGCTGAGGGCTTCCCAAGTGTCCAACGAAGACAATCCATGGGTATTTGGTTAGAAAAAGTTATTTATTATATCCATAAATCTCAGTTTGGTTGGCGCCTTGTGTTCAGAAATTCCAACGTCGAATCGCCCATTGAAACGTGAAGAGAACGCATTCAAAGATACCTATAAACTTTTTCTCAACAAATCAAATACCAGTTCAAATGCATCCTTAGCTATCCTTTTATGAATAAAAGTGATAATGTTTCACTTGGATGGTCACCTAAATGTTATATAAGTCAAATAAAGTGGAGCGCGCAGCCAGACGTGCACCCGCGAAAACCTGTTGACAAAAGGAACTACTGTGGCTATTCAACATACTCCTTCCGATCCCTCTGAGACTTTATATATAGACTGCTGACATCCAGTGGAAGCCATAGGTACAGCATTCAGAGTCCTGGTAACAAGGGTTTTCAATAGACAGTGTCT
Source organism: Brachymystax lenok tsinlingensis (assembly GCA_030435695.1). NCBI lineage: Eukaryota > Metazoa > Chordata > Actinopteri > Salmoniformes > Salmonidae > Brachymystax > Brachymystax lenok. Next base: position 40,141,358 of record CM059810.1, read on the forward strand.
CAAAAGTGGCCATATGCCACCAGAATCTCATTCCCGGGATGGAATTTTCTCTGTTTTTTGCCTGCTAAATGACTTCTGTTATACTCACAGACATTATGTTAACACTTTTAGAAACTGCAGAGTGTTTCCTATCCAATAGTACTAATTATGTGCATATCCTATTTTCTGAGCCTGCCTCCTATCTTCTCCTCTCTAAACTAGTGACAGAATGGCAGACCCAAGAAAACAGGAAGCAGCAGGACATCCCGACTTCTCCACTGTAGGAGCGAAGCTCTGCCACCAGTGCCTCGGAACTGCCATGGACGTGGTGCTCTGGGCTGTACGCCAACTGCAGGCTACACCATGACCTTCCCAGCTCCTTGTGGTCGTTCCAGCCACCCCACCACCATCTACATCATGAGGACCTCAAGCTGGACCGGCTCATCGCCATGGCCATCCGCCTTGATCTCCTGCGTCCTGTAGTCGCCCTTCCCGGGGGGTCAGGTATCTCCCAGGAACCTCCAGTGAGACTGAGCCCATGGAGGTGGGCACGACGCACCTTCCCCCTGAGGAACGTCAACGCCGTCGTCAACAGGGGCTCTGCTCCTACTGTGGGGAGTCGGACCACCACTGTCCCAGAAGGAGAACCAGGCAAGGAAGTGACAGGCCGAAAAGCGCTCCAGCACCTTCCCAGGTAGGTGTGGACGTGCCTTGCTCCTCTCTGTCCACCCAGCCCGTCCTCCTCCCTGTTACCTTCCCTGACTATCCTGGCCCCCACAGCACCAAAGTCCTGCCCTAGTGGACTCAGGTGCTGCAGGCAATTTCCTAGACTGGTCAGTGGCCTTATCATTACGCATTCCTCTAGTCCCTTTACAAACCCCTATCCCAGTCCTTGCTCTAGACAACCGTCCCCTAGGAACAGGACTGTTGTGCCAGGCCACAACTCCCATTTCCCTCACAGTTACTCACAGCCACCATGAACACATCACTTTCCTAATCTTAGACTCTCCTGCACACCCTGTAGTTTTAGGTTTCCCCTAGCTACAGTTGCATAAGCAAAGTATATCGTGGACAGAGAGGAGGTTGTTGGGTTGGTTGCATTCATCCCACCTGTAGGTCCCGGTACTCCTCCGGGATAGGAAACAGAGAGATACCTCCCGTGGGAGGTATCTCTCTGTTTCAATCTGTGCCACCTCCGTGGAAAGTCCGGACCAAGCCACCCACGTCCTATCCCGAAGGAGTACCGGGACCTACAGGTGGCCTTTTCAAAGAATTGTGACACGTGCCTGCCCCCTCATTGCCCATGGGACTGCACTGTCAACCTACTGTCTGGTTCTACCCTCCCGTGGGGACACATCTACCCTCTCTCGCATGCAGAGACCGAAGCCATGGAGGCCTACGTCCAGGAGGTACTGTCCCAAGGTTTCATCCGTCCGTCCACCTCTCCGGCCGCCTTCAGCTTCTTTTTCATGAAGGAGGAGGGAGATCTCTGACCCTGTATCGATTACCGGACACTGAATAAGGCTACTGTTAAATTCAGATATCCTCTGCCTCTCATACCCACTGTGATCGAACAGATGCACGGTGCTAAATACTTCACTAAATTGGATTTACGCAGTGTCTACAACCTGGTGCGCATCAGAGAGGGGGATGAATGGAAGACTGCCTACAACACCAGCACCGGGTACTACGAATACAGGGTAATACCTGACAAATTCCCCCTCTGTGTTTCAATCATTCATTAACGTGGTGGTTAGAGACATGTTAGTTTGCTCTGTAGTGGTGGACATAGACAACATCTTGGAGTACTCCACTACACTGGAGCAAAATCTCTCATGTCATGTCTGATTTGGAGAGGCTGATAGGGGATCACCTGTACGCCAAGTCGGAGAAGTGCCTTTTCTTTCAGCAGGCGGTCTCCTTCCTGGGCTATCGGATATCCACAAAGGGAGTGGAGATGGATAAGCAGAGGGTCAGTGCAGCACGGTCGTGGCCTGTTCCATCCAACATAAAGGTGGTGCAACGCTTCCTTGGTTTGCCAACTATTTCAGGCGCTTCATTGGGGGTTTCAGCACAGGGATGGCCCCTCTCACCTCCCTCCTGAAGGGAGGCACTCGACAGCTGCGCTGGACTGGGGAGGCCAACAAAGCCTTCCGTGCCCTCAAGGAACGTTTTACTAACGCACCTGTTCTTGCTCACCCTGACCAGTCTCTGCCCTTCATCGTGGAGGTGGACGCCTCCGAGGTTGAAGTAGGGGCTGTTCTCTCCCGACACACTGGATCGCCGCCTAAACTCCATCCATGCACCTTTTACTCATAGAAGCGGTCTTCCGCGGAGCGGAATTATGACGTGGGGGATTGTGAGTTGTTGGGCGTCAAGAAGGCGCTGAAAGCATTGTGGCACTGGCTGGAGATTGCTAAACACCCATTAATTGTCTGAACGGATGACAGGAACTTGGAGTAATTTTGAGCAGCGAAGATGTCACCCGGGTATAGCCTGTACTATCGACTGTCTCTCCGCCAAGTTCTGGTGGCCCACCTTGGCCCGGGATGTCCAGGTTTACACAGAGCAAGACTCTTAGACACCTCCCCTATGGCAAAATCTGCCGGCTGCCGGTTCCACAACAACCCTGATCCCATCTCTCTGTGTACTTTGTCACAGACCCTCCCCACTAGGAGGAGCACACCACCATCCTGGTCGTTGTGGACCGGTTTTCCAACACCTGCCGTTTGATTCCTCAGCCTGGTCTCCCTAAGGCCCTGCAGACCGTGGAGGCTCTCTTCTCTCACGTCTTACAGCACTACGGGATCCAGGAGGACATTGTGTCTGATAGTGGTCCTCAGTTCACCTCCCATGTCTGAAAGTCCTTCATGGAACGACTGGGGGTCAGTGGTCAGCCTCACCTCTGGGTACAGTCCCCAATCAAATGGGCAGGTGGAAAGGGTAAATCAGGAACTGGGTAGGTACCTTCGTAATTACTGTCAGGACTGGCCAGGGGAGTGGGCTGCATTTCTGCCTTGGGCAGAATACTCACAAAACTCCCCCCCTCACTCCTCCACTAACCTCTCACCTTTTCAGTGTGTTCTAGGCTATCAGCTGGCCCTGGCACCAGAGTCAGATCGAGGCTCCTGCGGTGGACCATTGGTTCCGTTGCGCCGAGGAGGTATGTAACACCGCGCACACCCGTCTCCAGCGTGTCGCGTCCTCCGGCAGAAGGCGCAGGCCGAGCGTCACCGCAGCATGGCCCCGGTCTTTCACCCTGGTGACAGGTTCCCGCTTTCTACGAAGGACCTGCCCAGCCGCCTGACCTGCCAAAAGCTGAGCCCGTGATTTGTGGGGCCGTTCAAAGTCCTGAGGAGAGTCAGAGGTGACGTATAGATTACAGCTACCCGTCAATTACCATATCTCATCCTAATTTCATGTATCTCTCCTTAGGCCGGTGGCAGCTGGTCCCTTGGCTAGTGCTGGACCCCACGACGCACCTCCCCCTCCCTTGGACGTCGAGGGGGCCCCAGTGTAATCCGTCCGCAGCCTGTTGGACTCACGGTGTCGTGGGGTGCTTCTTTAGTACCTTCTTTAGTACCTGCAAACACCATTAACTCATCAACCCCGGACTTGTCTCGTCATCATTACACACACACACACACACACACACACACCTGGTTCCAATCCCCACTATCACTGTAAACAGTTGAAGCCAGAAGTTTACATACACTTAGGTTTGAGTCATTACAACTTTTTTTTCAACCACTCAATACAAATGTATTGTTAAACTATAGGTTTGGCAAGTCGGTTAGGACATCTACTTTGTGCATGACACGTAATTTTTCCAACAATTGTTTACAGACACATTATTTCACCTATAAATCACTGTATCACAATTCCAGTGGGTCAGAAGTGTACATACACTAAGTTGACTGTGCCTTCAAACAGCTTGGAAAACTCCAGAAAATTATGTCATGGCTTTAGAAGCTTCTGATAGGCTAATTGACATAATTTGAGTCAATTGGAGGTGTACCTGTGGATGTATTTCAAGGCCTTCCTTCAAACACAGTGCCTATTTGGGGAAATCAAAAGAAATCAGCCAAAACCTCAGATAGAAATTTGTAGACTTCCACAAGTCTGGTTCATCCTTGGGAGCAATTTCCAAACACCTGAAGGTACCACGTTCATCTGTACAAACAATAGTACGCAAGTACAAACACCATGGAACCACGCAGCCGTCATACCGCTCAGGAAGGAGATGCGTTCTGTGTCCTAGAGATGAACGTACTTTGGTGCGAAAAGTGGAAATCAATCCCAGAACAACAGCAAAGGACCTTGTGAAGATGCTGGAGGAAACAGGTACAAAAGTATCTATATCCACACTAAAAGGAGTCCTATATCAACATAATGTGAAAGGCTGCTCAGCAAGGAAGAAGCCACTGGTCCAAAACCGCCATAAAAAAGCCAGACTACGTAAGATCGCACTTTTTGGAGAAATGTCCTCTGGTCTGATGATACAAATACAGAACTGTTTGGCCATAATGACCATCGTTATGTTTGGAGGAAAAAGGGGGAGGCCTGCTAGCCGAAGAACACCATCCCAACCGTGAAGCACGGGGGTGGCGGCATCATGTTGTGGGGGTGCTTTGCTGCAGGAGGGCCTGGTGCACTTCACAAAATAGATTGCATCATGAGGAGGAAAATGATGTGGATATATTGAAGCAACATCTCAAGACATGAAGCTTAGTTGCAAATGGGTCTTCCAAATGGACAATGACCCCAAACATACTTCCAAAGTTGTGGAAAAAAGATTTAAGGACAACAAAGTCAAGGTATTGGAGTGGCCATCACAAAGCCCTGACCTCAATCCTATAGAACATTTGTGGGCAGAACTGAAAAGCGTGTGCGAGCAAGGATGCCTACAAAACTTACTCAGTTACACCAGCTCTTTCAGGAGGAATGAGCCAAAATTCACCAAACTTATTGTGGAAAGCTTGTGGAAGGCTACCCGAAACATTCGACCCAAGTTAAACATTCATCAATATACAAGTGTTGCATAGTCATCAATAGCTCTGATTCTTGGCAATATCACAGCGATGTCAGATTTCAAAAAGGCTTTACGGCGAAAGCACAACATTTGATTGTTTGAGGATTGCACCTCTCATATTTAAGCATTAGCATAAATTAATAACCAGCGCGCGGGTCACACAAAACCCATATAAGAGCTAAAATAAATCACTTACCTTTCGAAGAACTTCTGCTGAGGGCATCCCAAGTGTCCAAACAAGAGAATCCATGGTTCTTTTTTAGAAAAAGTCATTTATTATATCCATAATTCTCCGTTTGGTTGGCGCGTTCAGAAAATCCCCTGTCGAGTCGCCCATTGTACAGTGAAGAGAAAGCATTCAAATTATACCTATCAACTTTGCCCAAACAAATCAAACATCATTTATAATTTATCCTTAGGCATCCTTTTATGAATATTAACGATTATATTTTACACGGATGATATCCTAAACGATATAAAAGGAAAATAAAGAGGGGCGCGCGCTCACGGTCTCGTGCCCAGGAAAACGTATTGACATCTGTGGTCCCGTCACTATGTCTTCTTCCTTTCAGTTCTGTTCAGTGATAATGCCTTCAAACACTGTCTAAAGACTGTTGACATCTAGTGGAAGCCATAGGTACTGCAATCTGGACAGGTTCTGGACAGATTCTGGACAGAAATTCCTCAGGTTTTCGCCTGCTATATCAGTTCTGTTATACTCACAGACATTATTTTAACAGTATTGGAAACTTCAGTGTTTCCTATCCAATAGTACTAATTACTGTGCATATTAATGTGCATATCCTAGTTTCTGGGCCTGAGTGACAGGCATTTTACTTTGGGCACGCCAGACTCTCCAAAACCGTCACCACTGCTGATTATGCCTAAAGAGTTAAACAATTTAAGGCAATTCTACAAAATACTAATTGAGTGTATGTAAACTTCTGACCCACTGGGAATGTGATGAAATAAATAAAAGCTGAAATAAAATCCCTCTCTACTATTATTCTGACATTTCACATTCTTAAAATGAAGTGGTGATCCTAACTGACCTAAAACAGGGAATTTTTACTAGGATTAAGTGTCAGGAATTGTGAAAACTGAATTTAAAGGTATATGTAAACTTCCGACTTCAACTGTATATACTCCCTCTGCCATTTGTCTTTGTCAGTCATTGTAAATGTCACTTGTTTTCCAGAGAGGAATCTCTCCTACAATTCCTGAGCACTTTATATTTTGCTTTATACTTATACTTTGAGTTCACCCTGTACCTTTTTGTTTATGAAGATATCATTTGAGCACAACAGCGTTTGGGTTTTGTCCCACATTGATCTATGGTGTTAAAATATATTCAGTAGTTTAAACCTGCGACTATCTCCTGCCTACTCCTCTCTACACTAGTGACAAGGTGCTTCAACAAAAGTACTGAGAAAATAGTGTGAATACTTAAATGTGCGATCAGTTTTTTATTTTAATACATTTGCAAAAAATTCTAAAAAACTGTTTTTGCTTTGTCATTATGGAGTGTTGTGTGTACAGTCAATTGATGCGGAAAAAACAAACAAATTTAATCCATTTTAGAATGAGGCTGTAATGTAACAAAATGTGGAAATCAAGGGGTATGAACACTTTCTGAATGCACTGTATTTATACACATATAAAGATGATCCTTACAGTAACAATGCTAATAAGAAGTGTCTTGCATGTAGAGGAAGGGTTCTAGTAGAAACAACAGAGCCCCTGTCCAGAAACAACCCCTAACTAGCCCCTTCCTATTATTATTCCAACTAGCAACAGACCAACCAACATCCTAGCCAGTAGAAGTGTTTACTAGTTAGCTACATACATGACTTCATAAATAATGTTTTAATCAACAAGATTCTCAGCCTGAAAGAAAGTGCATTACACTCCCTGACTCGGTTGTTCCATGGACATATGGGTCGTGGTTGTCATTATGACATCATCAATATGGGACGGAACAGTGGAATTATTTGGATGGATGCACACAGACTGTAAATCGTGCTGTTTAAACAGTGAAGTAATAAAGAGACTCTCTGGCCAGTACAGTTGAGTGAGACTGGCTATGTCCCAATAGACTGGTTTTTGTTTCCTCCTCTTCCTTTCCTACAGATCACTAGCTAGATTAAGTGGTTAGAACTGGTTATAAATGTTAATAGCTGTAGCCATATAACCATAAACCTTTTTAAGTCCACTCATGTCAGTTAATATGATATGAATATGGCCGGGACTTTTTCCTGACCAAGTGACCTGACTAGGAAAAACCTCCAGGTCTATAACTAAAGCCTGGATTTTCCCCTGGTCTGGTCATGTATAGTTCTCCTAGAAAGAAAGTGTATGAGGAAAGGAAGCCATTAAAGAGTAATGAGAGACAGCCTGTGAGCCACAGTGGCCTGGTGTGCCTGGGTCCTCCAGGCCAGCAGAGAGAGACAAACACACCTTAGGCTCTGGGGACAACAGACAAAATGGCCCCATGGGCCTTGGTCAAAAGTAGTGCACTATATAGGGAATAGGGTGCCATTTCAGATACAGAGAGTCAACCTCAACAGGTACGGAACCAGTAGCCCTATGAAAAAAAGAGTGGAGTGATTCTCATCAATAGTGTCAAAAACATTATAGTAAAGATTATGTACACCTTACTAACTTTATATTAAATTATTACAATCAGTTCTCTAATCTCACACACACAGGTACAGGGAAATGACCTGTGAACCGTTAGCATTTCAAAAACAGACATCAGGGAACAAACCGTTGTCATTCAGTCACACATACACACACACGCTTTCTCTCCCTCTGACACACACACACAGACCTTAGAGTGAAATAATCAGTACAATACATAAATAAGCTAGGAGAATTGCTTTTCGTGCTGTTTCAAAGTTACACATGGTGTTAAAACACACACACACACACACACACCCACATACTGAGAGGATACCTGGATCATAGTGAGTTATGGGAAGAACACTGAGGCTTGAGGGAAGAAGAAGCACCTGTTTGAATTCAATACAAATCTCAAGCACCACCCAGACCAGTGAAGAATCATTAGTACGTGGAAATCAAGGGGATCAAATAGAAAGATTCAGAGTGTAGAAAGTGAGTGAATAAACAAGTGACACTGACATTATCAAATGGCTCCAGGTCAACAACCAATATATAAAGATCGCACATTAATAACCCATTTCTGGTTTCCTATTCTGCTTCTCCCTTGTTACTCCCAATACAACCACCAGTGTCCCAACCAACTCCTCACACACACACACACACTTCAGGTAGTAGTAGCAATCTTCATCATCATCATCAGCTCCCCAGTTCCTAATAGTAATAATAAAAAGTAATAGCATCAATAAACAGAACCAGTCAAAGTCTCAGTAATGTCACTGGTGTTGTTGTTGGTCAGTCAGCCCATTAGGGGGGAGCCCTTCCTAAGTCTGTGCCTCCGGTAGGGGCAGCCCAGGCACGCAAGGTGTGGTCGGAGGAGCGAGACCGTTCGCCCCGCAACAAAGCAGTCCCTTGGTTGCCGTGGCAGCTGAAGGGTCACTGATGCCCCCCCCGTTGAGGTTCTGGTAGGGTCGTCGGGGCGGAATGCGGCGAGGGGTCGGCACCCCCTTCAGGCACACGGATGGAAAGCTCAGACCAATCAGACAGCAGCCCGGACAGGAAATTACCTCATCTTGTTCAGGGGCAGGGCCAGCAGGAGGGCCCAGGATTGCGGCGCGGTAGCCGCTAGCCCTCCAGCCAATAGGACGGCCGACAACCACCATCGCCGAGCTATTGTTGTTGTCCAGACGAGGGAGAGGAGGGAGGGAGGGAGGGGCATTGGAGACTGGGTGGCCCCATCCGTTAGGCTGCAGAAACAGGGAAGAAGAGGACAAGGCTGGATGTAGTAGACGTCTCCCTGGTGTAGGGACAGCGCCCTCTAGTGTGTCAGGAGACCTACTGCAGTCCATAGGCTCCCCCAGAGAAAAAACCTTCCTCGTCTTCCTCTTCCAGAGGATCCAGAGAAACCATGTCCAGATCCAGAGGCAACCCTGAATCATCTGACATGTTCTCCACCATCCCTCCCTTCTTCTTCCTTTCATCCTCCACCATCCCTCCCCTCTCCTTCCTCCTTTTATCCTCCAACTCCTCTGCCCCCTCCTCTTCCTCCTCTTTCCCCAAGCTTTGCAGGTTGGGGTCCCGGAGGAGGGAGAGGGTTCGCCCTGGCTCGGGGGTGCAGGGGAGGGACTGGCAGCGTCGGGGGGGCCCACGGAGTAAGAGGTTTCCCCTGAGGGGGAGAGGTGCAGGGGTCAGGCTGCTGGGGGAGGGTGAAGGTCAGGGAGATGACAGACTTGCTGGGGGTGTCGTAGAGCTTGATGCGGCCCCCGTTCAGGTCCTGCCGCAGGGAGAAGGGGTTTACCCGGGCCGGGGTGCCGAGTGGGGGCGTAGTTGAGGGAAGCATTTCAGACTGGCTCCGTGACAACTGCTGGTCGCCGGGGCGACAGAGGGAACTCCGTCGTCGGTAGGGGCTGATGTGGACAGTGGCGGGTTCTGAGGAGAGACAATCACCCAGAGGGATGGCCGTCTTCCTCTCCTCCTCTCCTCTCTCCATCCCCTCCAGCAAGACCACTATCTCAGAGAACGAGGGACGTATTTTTGCATTCATCTGAGAAAGATGGAGAAACAGAGTGAGGGGACCAGGAAGAGTGTAAACAGTGCCTACTTTTTGGAATGTATGGTTGGTTTTAGGTTGTCAGTCTGTGCATTTACAGTAAGTATGTACACAGAGTCATGGATGCATGCAATTATTATGAAGTCAGTCAATCTCTCAGGCTGTCAGTCTGTCTATATCTTACATTGCAGCAGAGGACTGCAAGGTTGAGGAATGGTGTTGGACAGTCACCAACCAGGTTCTCAAAGGCATCCACGTCTAGGCCAAAGTCCTGCACACACAGAGGATCATCATCATCATCATCTTTTAATGTAGCCGACTAGCTGTCAATCAGTTTGTCTGACTAGGTGTAAAAAACATACATGTTGTAGTTCTCCATAATACCCACTAGATGGAGACTTACACTGTGATAGTTTTATACTCATTAAAGTGGAACTGACAGCATTCTAGCAACATGACATCTCATTAAAATCTGTTCATATAGACCCACCAGGAAGTACATGAAATTATATATTTTTCGAAAATTTCTGACAAGCGACAGCCCATAGCCAATAAACAGCTTCCATTGGCCTTCATGCAAATAAGCCATTTGCCACACCGGCCTGCCATCGTTCACTTTGAACTAACTGGACTGTGTGTTTACAGACAATAGCAACAGCGCGACCTTAGATAATTAAAACCAGTACAATACACCTAAATGGATTTCTGCAAATACCACAGGAGTACTCTTGGGAACTGTACAGTCCTATTGATTAAACAACCATGAAAGAACAGGCTCTCTCCCTCAGTTATCCACATCAACAAGACCAACAACTAATGTAAGCCAGAGAAAGATGAGCCAAAATCTAATGAGGGAACATTAGACAAACCCTGAAAAACGATGGGGGGTTTCCCCACTTACAAAGCATGTAGAAGTCTGTAATTTTTATCATAGGTACTCTTCAACTGTGAGTGACGGAATCTAAAACAAAAATAAAGAAGATCACATTGTATGATTTTGAGTAATTAATTTGCATTTTATTGCATGACATAAGTATTTGATACATCAGAAAAGCAGAACTTAATATTGGGTACAGAAACCTTTGTTTGCAATTACAGAGATCATACGTTTCCTGTAGTTCTTGACCAGGTTTGCACACACTGCAGCAGGGATTTTGGCCCACTCCTCCATACAGACCTTCTCCAGATCCTTCAGGTTTCGGGGCTGTCGCTGGGCAATACGGACTTTCAGCTCCCTCCAAAGATTTTCTGTTGGGTTCAGTTCTGGAGACTGGTTAGGCCACTCCAGGACCTTGAGATGCTTCTTACGGAGCCACTCCTTACTTGCCCTGGCTGTGTGTTTCGGGTCTTTGTCATGCTGGAAGACCCAGCCAGGAACCATCTTCAATGCTCTTAATGAGGGAAGGAGGTTGTTAGCCAAGATCTCACGATACATGGCCCCATCCATCCTCCCCTCAATACGGTGCAGTCGTCCTGTCCCCTTTGCAGAAAAGCATTCCCAAAGAATAATGTTTCCACCTCCATGCTTCACGGTTGGGATGGTGTTCTTGGGGTTGTACTCATCCTTCTTCTTCCTCCAAACATGGCGAGTGGAGTATAGACCAAAAAGCTATATTTTTGTCTCATCAGACCACATGACCTTCTCCCGTTCCTCCTCTGGATCATCCAGATGGTCATTGGCAAACTTCAGACGGGCCTGGACATGCGCTGGCTTGAGCGTGGGGACCTTGCGTGCGCTGCAGGATTTTAATCCATGACGACGTAGTGTGTTACTAATGGTTTTCCTTGAGACTGTGGTCCCAGCTCTCTTCAAGTCATTGACCAGGTCCTGCCGTGTAGTTCTGGGCTGATCCCTCACCTTCCTCATGATCATTGATGCCCCACGAGGTGAGATCTTGCATGGTGCCACAGACCGAGGGAGATTGACTGTCATTTTGAACTTCTTCCATTTTCTAATAATTGCGCCAACAGTTGTTGCCTTCTCACCAAGCTGCTTGCCTATTGTCCTGTAGCCCATCCCAGCCTTGTGCAGGTCTACAATTTTATCCCTGATGTCTTTACACAGCTCTCTGGTCTTGGCCATTGTGGAGAGGTTGGAGTCTGTTTGATTGAGTGTGTGGACAGGTGTCTTTTATACAGGTAACACGTTCAAACTGGTGCAGTTAATACAGGTAATGAGTGGAGAACAGGAGGGCTTCTTAAAGAAAAACAAACAGGTCTGTGAGAGCCGGAATTCTTTCTGGTTGGTAGGTGATCAAATACTTATGTCATGCAATAAAATGCAAATTAATTATTTAAAAATCATACAATGTGATTTTTTGGATTTTGGATTCTGTCTCTCACAGTTGAAGTGTACCTATGATAAAAATTACAGACCTCTATATGCTTTGTAAGTAGGAAAACCTGCATAATCGGCAGTGTATCAAATACTTGTTCTCCCCACTGCATATATTGCCAAATATATAGATTGACAAATAGCTACGGGTGCTTTCATAAATTGCCTCCAGTTTGTCAGTGCCACTGAGTCGTTCGTAAAATCAGAGCGCTGTCAGATCATCTGTTCGTAACTGTAGACCGCACAATTGACACTGGACACAGGCTGAGGAGTAGGTAGGGTTGATCCGAGTGTTACTCACAACGGCACCCAAGCTAAAGTTGTCTAGCTTGCTACCTACTTCCAGACACAAATGTAAGAACACTTCACTGACCATTTTACTCGCCCTAGCAGAGCTGGTTAGGCTGTTTACATCAGTGGAGGCTTGAGAGGAGGACGGCTCATAATAATGGCTGGATCGAAGCAAATAGAATAGCATCAAACCATGCGTTTGATACCATTCCACTCATCCGCTGTTACTTGTTTTGCCTACATTTTTTGACGCCGGTCATATTCAGCGCGTGTTGGGCGTTCATCAATCTACCAAGAAATGCATTGGTGAATTATATGAATTCATTGAACTGCATCCATTTATTCTGCCAACAATACCTTATTGTAAGTCATGGAACATTGAGTCAAGTAGAACCCATTTCTAAAACCTCTTCTAAAGTTGGTTTTGTAGCATAAACTGGGAAATGTATATGTTTTACTGATATTCTGATTGTCTGTTTGTTTCATATTGGCAAAGTGTTTAAAATGCTGTCGGTTCCACTTTAAACCTCACATGCAGCTGGAACTGCTGCCCTGTACTGCAGTGATTAAATATCAAAGTCTTCCACTGCAGATACATGTGATAATGTGCAATAAGGACAGGGAGGGCACTTATTTTCTGGGTCAAAGGGGATTAAGGGTTTACACTGTCCGTTTGTTGTGTGATAGTATGAAACCATTGATTTAGGGTTGTGTGATCGTGTAAAAAGGAAAAGCATTGGTTAACTGTGTGCCTGTCATACACTGTGGGGTTGGGTGTGTCTGTGTGTACCTCAGTGCGAGGTAGGAAGTCCGGATCTGCCTCTATCCGGGCGATGATCTCACACAGGATGATTCCATAGGCAAACACATCCACCTAGGGGTCAGAGTCAGCCAATCACATCTAATCAATAACATCTCACTTGAAATATTCACAATAATACACATTTAAAGAGTCTGGTCATATGCTAGCGACATATATATTAGCAAGACCCACTAGACACATCCAGAATAACACAGCAGGGCCGTTGTCCTTACAGATTGCATTATAGCATAGTACTATTTCCTTATATTACTGTTTGTTTTGTCTAATTATGCACCCGGACCAGTGAGATAGCAGCCAGGAAACAGTTGATTACTGTCAAAGATATGTAATAACTTAATTAACTAAGACCACAGTTTCCAATAGAAACAAATGAGCCATAGCGGACAGAACAAGCATTGAGGTGGGCAGAGCCAAGCACGAGCTAGCGAGATCCCATTGGCTCGTTCTACCAAGCATTTGCATATTTCATTAGGTAACACCTACTCTGTAGTGCACGTGTGCAATAACTCTATTTGCCTTTGCACTCCTTCTAAACAACGCAACTCTGGCAAAGAGTAAAGTCTACAAAACTCTGTCCACTCTTTTCGTAACAGATTGTAGTTGTGGGAACAGAAAACTGTATTGAGATCAAATGTTTCATCGATGAGAGAATTTGCAGAATGTCGGCCAAAATCCATCTCCCACTGCTGTCCTCCGGGCTTCATCTCATCCCCATATTTGTTAGTGACTGGAAACGCCAACTGGATGCTTCACATTTATACATCCGGTGAAATATCTGTCTCGTTGTTCTATCTGTACTACTGTTAGTACCTTTTCATCATAGACTTCTCCTCTCAGCACCTCTGGGGCCATCCAGTAGGGGGAGCCCACCACTGCCAGAGGCTGCTGATCAGCCCCGTCACTGAAGGAGAGGAAAATAACACGTTAATATAGAACACATTTATTTTTCAGGAGAGAAAAACAGAATAGAATGTACAACGCATTTAACTAACTCATCTAGACTGTAGGCTATATGTGCATTCCTGATGGGAATAACTTGTAGTCTGTAATCTTCTCACAGCACTAACCTGTAGTCTGAAATCTTCTCACAGCACTAACCTGTAGTCTGAAATCTTCTCACAGCACTAATCTGTAGTCTGAAATCTTCTCACAGCACTAACCTGTAGTCTGAAATCTTCTCACAGCACTAACCTGTAGTCTGGAATCTTCTCTGCCAGACCAAAGTCTCCCACTACTGCAGTGAACACACCATTCTCACAGCGCACCAGACAGTTCTATAAGAGAGAGAGAGGAGAGAGGAGAGAGAGGGCATATGAGTGTGTGTGAGAGATGAAATGGAGGATTAACGCAAGATGAAGTGAAGGGAAGTGTTACTGTGTCTGTCTGGTCCCCTGTATGCTCCTATCTCCTACCTTGGAAGTAAGGTCTCTGTGGAAGATACCCTTGCTGTGGAGGTACTGCAGGCCACAGGCGATGTCCTGAGACAGGCCCATCCTCATCGACCACGACAGGTACCTGTCACTGTCCAGCAGCTGCTCCAGATTACCCCCGTTGATGTACTGTAGGCAACCATGACAACAGCACATACACGTCAATCATCTCATGCAGTGAATGAGATTGAGTCCATTCCAGACACACAGATTCTGTGCATGCCTTACATAATTAACCCTACACTAAATTGATGTGGTTCCTGAAACATTAAACATTTCCATAGGCATTGTAAGGACCTAATATTCTGTAGAGACCTTAACCTATGTTCTTTGCAGGTTTTTGCAGACTGTAATTTAAATGGACTGCAACCCATCTCTTCATTACTTTCTATGGCCCATGCATGCAGCCAATTCCGTTACCATGGACACTATTGTCTCTGGAAGATAAAATGCAAGGATTCCCTTCAGAGAGACAAAATCAGGATGAGTTTACCTCAGTTAGAGCATGGAGCTGGCCCTCATGCACACACACTCCCAGGAACCTGAGCAGGCAGGCAGGCACAGAGAGAGAGAGACAGAGAGACAGAGAGAGACAATTCAAAATACACTGAAAACATCCAAAATACATAATCTATACAGCTAAAAACAACAACGTGATTTCAAACCTAGTTGACAGAGGTTTCAATGATTCCAACAATGTCTTACAATTTCAAGAGAGTTTGTGTGTGTCCGTCCTCTTGTCTGATAATGGTTGCAGCAGTTTACTAGCTAGTTTTCTGTCTGTCCATCTTTCCAGTTTAACGGTAAAAAAAGTATGTAGCTAGCCAGCTAATGGACAGCAGTTGTGTCTTTTGACATGGGTGGTGCTGTTGAGAGTTGACGCATGTTCTACCCACAGCAAAGGTAGGCTACTACAGACACAAAACAACCACAAATATATTAATAACTAACCCCTTCCATCTGTGACAACAACACAGAGCTACTACTATTGGGTCTGAGCGAATGTGAAAGGGCAGCTGTGCAATATGCACTGTACATAGCCAAGTGTGTACATTGTGCATGCAGTGTGTGTGTGTGTGATTGCTCTAGACATACCCAAGTATATTGGGGTGGCAGAGCCGGTTCATGAGCTGGACCTCCCTGAGCATGTTGGCCTTGTTGCTGGCCAGAGTGTTCATCTTTAGGGCCATCACCTGGCCTGTGATCCTGTGCTGCACCTGCAGGGGGAGACAGAGCAGCTTTGCATCAGACAACCATAGAGATATATATCTATATCTATCTCTATATATCTATTTATTTTATTTATTTAACTAGGCAAGTCAGTTAAGAACAAATTCTTATTTACAATGACAGCCTACACCGGCCAAACCCGGACGACTCTCAGCCAACTGTGCGTCACCCTATGGGACTCCCAATCATGGCCGATTCAAACCAGGGTGTCTGTAGTGACGCCTCAAGCACTGAGACCGCTGCGCCACTCGGGAGCCCCAAATGGCACAGCTTAGGGTGTGAGGAGGGCACGCTGATCCTAGATCTGTGCTTAGGGTTTGAGGAGGGCAAGGTGATCCTAGATCAGTGCTTAGGGTTTGAGGAGGGCAAGGTGAGATGGGGTGAGAGAGAGGACTGGGTGGTATTGACTAGAGACAACCATAGAGATGAGGTGAGAGAGAGGACTGGGTGGTATTCACTAGAAACTAAATGGCAGAAAGTGGACTGAAACAGGGAGGGACTAACTTGAACTTGGCAGTATGAACAGTATATGAATAGAAAAGGTGTGTACAGCAGTAGTTATATAGGATGAGCCTTGACTAGAATAAATAACATACATATATAGTGGGTAAAACAGTATGTAAACATTATTAAAGTGACCAATGTAAAGCGACCAGTGCAGTCTGTAAGGTGCAGGGTAGAGTACCGGGTGGTAGCTGGCTAGTAACAGTGACTAAAGTTCAGGGCAGGGTAGTGGGCAGAGGCCGGCAAGTAACAGTGACTAAAGTTCAGGGCAGGGTACTGGGCAGAGGCCGGCTAGTAACAGTGACTAAAGTTCAGGGCAGGGTACTGAGCAGAGGCCGGCTAGTAACAGTGACTAAAGTTCAGGGCAGGGTACTGAGCAGAGGCCGGCTAGTAACAGTGACTAAAGTTCAGGGCAGGGTACTGGGCAGAGGCCGGCAAGTAACAATGACTACAGTTCAGGGGAGGGTACTGGGCAGAGGCCGGCTAGTAACAGTGACTAAAGTTCAGGGCAGGGTACTGGGCAGAGGCCTGCTAGTGGAGATTATTTAAACAGTCCAATGGCCCAGCTTTGATGCACCTGTACTGTCGCCACCTTCTAGATGGAAGCGGGGTGAACAGGACGTGGCTCAGGTGGCTGAGGTCCTCGATGATGTTCATGGCCTTCCTGTGACACCGATACTGTAGATGTCCTGGAGGGCAGGCAGTGTGTCTTCTTCACCACGCTGTCTATGTGAAGGGACCATTTTTTAAATATTTGTCTTTTTGTTATTATCGATTTTTTTTGATTGTTCATTATTTATTTTTCCTTTTTTTTTGTGGTATCCAAATTGGTAGTTACAGTCTTGTCCCATCGCTGCAACTGTCGTACCGACTCGGGAGAGCCGAAGGTCGAGAGCCCTGCGTCCCCCGAAACACAACCCAGCCAAGCCACACTGCTTCTTGACACAACGCCCACTTAACCCGGAGGCCAGCCGCACCAATGTGTCGGAGGAAACACCGTGCACTTGGCGACCGTGTCAGTGTGCACTGCGCCCGGCCCGCGACTGAACATCCCTGCCGGCCAAACCCTCCCCTAACCCGGACGATGCTGGGCCAAATGGGTCTCCCGTTGAGGGAGAGGTTATTTTCCTGACACCACTTTGCCAGGGCCCTCACCTCCTCCCTGTAGGCTCTCATCATCGTTGGTAATCAGGCTTACCACTGTTGTGTCGTCAGCAAACTTGATGATTGAGTTGAAGACTTGCATGGCCACGCAGTCATAGGTGAACAGGGAGTACAGAAGGGGGCCGACCAAGAGAAGACCAAATCCCTGTGGGGCCACCGTTTTGAGGATCAGCGTAGAGGAGGTGTTGTAGCATATCTATACCACTTGGCGTCGGCCCGTCAGGAAGTCCAGGACTCGGTTGCACTGGGAGGGGTTGGGACCCAGGGCCCTGAGCTTAGTGATGAGCTTGGAGGGCACTATGGTATTCTTACATAGGTATTTCTCTTGTCCAGGTGGGGTAGGAACACAAACCTGGAGTACGATGAAGTTGCCCCTTCCTATACTGATCCAAGATCAGTTTGTCCCCCACCTAAGCGTATCCTAGATCTGTGCTTAGGGCTATGGAAACTTATACTTGAAGGTGAGGGGACACAGTTAATAGTAGATCTGGTAGTGTGTGTGTGTGTGTGTGTGTGTGTGTGTGTGTGTGTGTGTATATAAAAGAGGGAGGGAGAGAAGGGGGAAGAGAGAAGGAGGAGGTGGATGTGTTGTGTGTTAGCTGCCACTAGTGTGTTAAGTGGTGTATATGTACTAGCATGTGACATGTTAGGGTCAATGATTGGTGGTAGACCTATGTGTGGATTTTTGCTTAGGTCCAGGCACATCAGACTGTGTATGTGTGTGTGGGGGACCTAAAATCCCCAAAAGGATTGTAAAATCAAGGGGGAAAAAATTCCCTCATGGGGGCATTTCCCACATTCCCCATGAGGACAAAGGCTATTTTAAGCTTAGCGGTTAGGCTTAGGGTTACAATTAGGGTTAGGAGTTAGGTTTAGGGTTACAGGTTAAGGTTCGGGTTGAGGTTCTGGAAAATAGGATGGTGAATGGAAATACATTTTAGGTCCCCATGAGGATAGAAGAACGTAACGTGTGTTTTTGTAATTAATAGCCGCCCAGCACTAATAGGCTTTCTGGATTCCCATCACCACTCTTGATCTGCACAAATCCAGGGTACCGTCACTGTGACATCACAACATAGACAAAACAGTCTCAGCCTCTTAAACACACACAGAGACACACACACACACACACACACACCAGTCAACTCTTAAAATGTAAACCAATATGACGTTTGACTAAAACATGGGCTGTAAAACTATTTCCATTGCAAAGACCAATGCAAAACAGTGTCAGCTTTAGTATCATTGACCTGTATTCTAATCAATCAGAATCATGCAGGGTGAATGAGGCAAGAAGAGGATGTCGAAAAGCCAATCAAACGATTGGTGAGTATTAACTATTGACGGCATGAGCGTTGTGTCATTGGTCAAGAGAGAGATAGAGATGGGGATTAAATCTGGGGCCTAATTTACATGAAGCCACTCATGTGACGCATATGGCAAGTTGGGAATCAGGTCTAGTGAACAGCATTAAACCTCCCAAATATCACCCCATTCCAATCCCTGTATAGTGCAATACTTCCTGCTTAAAGAAATCAACGACAACAAAATGCTAATCCACAAAGACTGTTTCCACCGCCGCTATCCAATTGAGCCTCAGGGAAAACTAAAGGGACGTGGCTGACCAGCAAACCAATGTTGATTGGTTAAAATGAAGGTTAAGATAGGGTTAGGGTTAAGTGTTTGGTTAAGGTTAAGGTTAGGGATAAGTTAAGGGTAACATTCAGATGTTGGCTAGTTGGGCTGTCAATGGGATGTTGGTTAGAGAAGTCCCTTAGTCTCTCTAGCATGCCTCAGTGGAGGGTGTAAACATTTGAAAGAGCCAATCGTGTCAGCCATGGCATATTTGAATTCTATTGTCGTTGATGTCTGTTATCAGGAAGTTGCCCCACACTATGCATGATGTCATAATATATATGTAACCTTGGAAATGTTTAATCTCAAAGTTCAGTTTTATGATTGACTGAATAAACACTTCCCACTCTGACAGCATGATGATAACACGCTTTGGAAGCAAAGTACAACCTTTACATACAGTTGAAGTCAGAAGTTTACATACACCTTAGCCAAATACATTTAAACTCAGTTTTTCACAATTCCTGACATTTAATCCTAGTAAGAATTCCCTGTCTTAGGTCAGTTGGGATCACCACTTTATTTTAAGAATGTGAAATTTAAGAATGTCAGAATAATATTAGAGAGAATTATTTATTTCAGCTTTTATTTCTTTCATCATATTCCCAGTGGGTCAGAAGTTTACATACACTCAATTAGTATTTGGTAGAATTGCCTTGAAATTGTTTAATTTGGGTCAAACGTTTCGGGTAGCCTTCAACAAACTTCCCACAATAAGTTGGCTAAATTTTGGCCCATTTCTCCTGACAGAGCTGGTGTAACTGAGTCAGGTTTGTAGGCCTCCTTGCTCACACACACTTTTTCAGTTCTGCCCACAAATTTTCTATGGGATTGAGGTCAAGGCTTTGTGATGGCCACTCCAATATCTTGACTGTTGTCCTTAAGCCATTTTGACACAACCTTGGAAGTATGCTTGGGATCATTGTCCATTTGGAAGACCCATTTGCGACCAAGCTTTAACTTCCTGACTGATGTCTTGAGATGTTGCTTCAATATATCAACATAATTTTCCTTCCTCATGATGCCATCTATTTTGTGAAGTGCACCAGTTCCTCCTGCAGCAAAGCACCCTCACAACATGATGCTGCCACCCCCGTGCTTCACGGTTGGGATGGTGTTCTTCAGCTTGCAAGCCTCCCCCTTTTTTCCTCCAAACATAACAATGGTCATTATGGCCAAACAGTTCTATTTTTGTTTCATCAGACCAGAGGACATTTCTCCAAAAAGTACACTCGTTGTCCCCATGTGCAGTTGAAAACCGTAGTGTGTCTTTTTTATGGTGGTTTTGGAGCAGTGTCTTCTTCCTTGCTGAGCGGCCATTCAGGTTATGTCGATATAGGACTCCTTTTACTGTGGATATAGATACTTTGTACCTGCTTCCTCCAGCATCTTCACAAGGTCCTTTGCTGTTGTTCTGGGATTGATTTACACTTTTCGCACCAAAGTACATTCATCTCTAGGAGACAGAACGTGTCTCCTTCCTGAGCTGTATGACGGCTGCGTGGTCCCATGGTGTTTATACTTGCGTACTATTGTTTGTACAGATGAGCGTGGTACCTTCAGGCATTTGGAAATTGCTCCCAAGGATGAACCAACTTTGCTGATTTCTTTCGATTTTCCTATGATGTCAAGCAAAGAGGCACTGAGTTTGAAGGTAGGCCTTGAAATACATCCACAGGTACACCTCCAATTGACTCAAATTATGTCAATTAGCCTATCCGAAGCATTTTCTGGAATTTTTAAAGCTGTTTAAAAAGGCACAGTCAACTTAGTGTATGTAAACTTCTGATCCACTGGAATTGTGATACAGTGAAATATAAGTGAAATAATCTGTCTGTAAACAATTGTTGGAAAATTACTTGTGTCATGCAAAGTAGATGTCCTAAAAGACTTGCCAACACTTTAGTATGTTAACAAGAAATGTGTGGAGTGGTTGAAAAACATGTTTTAATGACTCCAACCTAAGTGTATGTAAACTTCCGACTTCAACTGTACTGGGAGGTGCACACACACACAAACACACACAAACGTGTACAAAATAAACACACCCAGTTCCACCCATAGCTGATGTGACTAACTTATGGGAGGAAGGAAATCAAGGCTCTTATCCAAGACAAACTGAAGTGTGCAAACAAATGAACGGTTGGACTGTATTTGCAGACCCACCTAACTAGAGAGAGAGGTTCAGACCCACATAACTAGAGAAGGTTCAGACCCACCTAACGAGAAAGCTTCAGACACACCTACAGTGAGGGTAAAAAGTATTTGATCCCCTGCTGATTTTGTACGTTTGCCCACTGACAAAGAAATTATCAGTCTATAATTTTAATGATAGGTTTATTTGAAGAGTGAGAGACAGAATAACAACAACAAAAATCCAGAAAAACGCATGTGAAAAATGTTATAAATTGTTTTGCATTTCAATGAGGGAAATAAGTATTTGACCCCTCTGCAAAACATGACTTAGTACTTGGTGGCAAAACCGTTGTTGGCAATCACAGAGGTCAGACGTTTCTTGTAGTTGGCCACCAGGTTTGCACACATCTCAGGAGGGATTTTGTCCCACTCCTCTTTGCAGATCTTCTCCAAGTCATTAAGGTTTCGAGGCTGACGTTTGCCAACTCGAACCTTCAGCTCCATCCACAGATTTTCTATGGGATTCAGGTCTGGAGACTGGCTAGGCCACTCCAGGACCTTAATGTGCCTCTTCTTGAGCCACTCCTTTGTTGCCTTGGTCGTGTGTTTTGGGTCATTGTCATGCTGGAATACCCATCCACGACCCATTTTCAATGCCCTGGCTGAGGGAAGGAGGTTCTCACCCAAGATTTGACGGTACATTGTCCCTTTGATGCGGTGAAGTTGTCCTGTTCCCTTAGCAGAAAAACACACCCAAAGCATAATGTTTCCACCTCTATGTTTGACGGTGGGGATGGTGTTCTTGGGGTCATAGGCAGCATTCCTCCTACTCCTCCAAACACGGCTAGTTGAGTTGATGCCAAAGAGCTCCATTTTGGTCTCATCTGACCACAACACTTTTACCCAGTTGTCCTCTGAATCATTCAGATGTTCATTGGCAAACTTCAGACGGCCATGTATATGTGCTTTCTTGATCGAGGGGACCTTGCGGGCGCTGCAGGATTTCAGTCCTTCACGGCGTAGTGTGTTACCAATTGTTTTCTTGGTGACTATGGTCCCAGCTGCCTTGAGATCATTGACAAGATCCTCCCGTGTAGTTCTGGACTAAATCCTTACCGTTCTCATGATCATTGCAACTCCACGAGGTGAGATCTTGCATGGAGCCCCAGGCCGAGGGAGATTGACAGTTCTTTTGTGTTTCTTCCATTTGCGAATAATCGCACCAACTGTTGTCACCTTCTCACCAAGCTGCTTGGCGATGGTCTTGTAGCCCATTCCAGCCTTGTGTAGGTCTACAATCTTGTCCCTGACATCCTTGGAGAGCTCTTTGGTCTTGGCCATGGTGGAGAGTTTGGAATCTGATTGATTGCTTCTGTGGACAGGTGTCTTTTATACAGGTAACAAGCGGAGATTAGGAGCACTCCCTTTAAGAGTGTGCTCCTAATCTCAGCTAGTTACCTGTATAAAAGACACCTGGGAGAAAGATATCTTTCTGATTGAGAGGGGTTCAAATACTTATTTCCCTCATTAAAATGCAAATCAATTTATAACATTTTTCACATGCGTTTTTCTGGATTTTTGTTGTTGTTATTCTGTCTCTCACTCTTCAAATAAACCTATCATTAAAATTATAGACTGATAATTTCTTTGTCAGTGGGCAAACGTACAAAATCAGCAGGGGATCAAATACTTTTTAACCCCTCACTGTAACGAGAGAGAGAGAGAGAGAGAGAGAGAGAGAGAGAGAGAGAGAGAGAGAGAGAGAGAGAGAGAGAGAGAGAGAGGTTCAGACCCACCTAACTAGAGAGAGAGTGAGTGTGTGAGAGAGGTTCAGAGCTTAGAGAATGAAGAGCTAAAGATCATTAAGCATACTGGAATGTAGAACTGGCCAATATAGAAAACAATAAATGCTTTCACCAGAGGTGAGGGAATCTAATGCTTTTATTGCATGGTCAATTGACCGTTCTGCAGGCCTATATCAGCCTACGCAGATTTGTACACTGATGTTGTGTATCACTAAATGTACTGTATCTTGGCCCAGTGAACACATTCATGTTGTGTATCAGTAATGTACTGTATCTTGGCCCAGTGAACACATTGACTGTCATGTTAATAGTCTGTGGTGGTGGTGGGAGACGTAACGACATGGGCAATTGCATTTATACAGCAGCCACTGACCTTGAGTTTTGGAAACACACACACACACACACACACACACACACACTCATAGTATCGCTTCATATTTGTCGCCAAACCCACTGGCTCCAGGTCATCTATAAGTCTTTGCTAGGTAAAGCCCCGCCTTATCTCAGCTCACTGGTTACCATAGCAGCACCCACCTGTAGCACACGCTCCAGCAGGTATATTTCACTGGTATCTCTACTTGCACATTCATCTTCTGCACATCTATCACTCCTGTGTTTAATTGCTATTTTGTAATTATTTCACCACTATGGCCTATTTATTGCCTTACCTCCCTTATCTTACCTAATTTGCACACACTGTATATAGACTTTTGCTATTGTGTTATTGACTGTATGTTTGTTTATGCCATGTGTAACTCTGTGTTGTTGTTTGTGTTGCACTGCTTTGCTGTATCTTGGCCAGTTGTTCTCAACTGGCCTACCTAGTTAAATAAAGGTGAAATAAAATAAAAATTACAAACACACTAACAGTATACACCCACCCACAACCAAACACACCCTTAGGTCCAAGATCATGTTCACTGATTGATGGGGATGGTGGTCCTCCATCAATGGTGATGTATGCGATGTAGCCTACGTGCGTGTGTGTCTTCTGTGTGTGTGATGTACCTGTGTTTATGTGCGTGTATGACACCGGAGAGATTCCCACCTCTTTCACCATGTCGAAACCTTTTGTTAGCGTATACTGAACCGGTCACTAAGAAGTAGGCTAGATCCCTGCCCAACAATGGACTAAAGAGTCTAACCTTAGTCCTTATAGTCCAAGGACCCTACATGTTCTGTTTAGAGGTGTATTGGCTCTGAAACATAAAGCTTTCTACTTTCATTACACATCAACATTATTTCACAAATGCAAAATACACACTTACTGCACACTGTTTTTAACACAGTTACAGCCGACATTATTCTTCATTGACAACACATTTGTGGCGTCTGTCTTCCATTTACACAGGAGACTCAGATAGCTAATGAGCACAGGCAGTGCACTCGGTCTTCCGTCTGTTTTCGGTAAACAAGCGCTGTACCAGAGTCATGTCAGTGTGGGAAACCTAACGTATAAAAATGTATCCTTTTTTTTTTTTAAGCATAGAAATGTGAGTTATAGATTTGTCATCGCATAGAGCGCAAGTCTAAAAGCGGTAGATCTGTTCTATGTGTGCTATTTCTATGCGTCCATTGCTTAAGTTTAGTTTTTGCATCTTTTACTTTCGGTTTTGAAAACCAACTTCAAACAGCTGAAAATACAATATTTTGGGTTATTGAAAAGATATTTCACAGCGGTTTAGATGGTACAATGATTCTCTACACTCGGAGTGCTTTAATGTTCAGACCAAGCGGCACGGCTCTTAATTAACAAAACTCTCCCTGCAGAAGACGCCTTCATCCAATTACTTATGTGTAATGTAATGAAGCTGAGAGTCATGGGCAAGGGCTAGCTAGATCCTAGCAGCCGTACTAATGAGATGTGTCTCTCAGGGGGTCATAGAGTGGTCTGTCATTTATACCGAGAATAACAAGGTTGTGATGTCTGCCGTCAACAGCCCTACACATATTGTCCTGTGTGTGACCTATTGACCTGTATATTATGATGAACCTTGTGTAGCAAGCTGGACTTAAAGAGGTGATGCCCTTGGTCAAGGGGCAGGCACACTACTACTTCCTGTGCCATCAAGGTTTAGACCTCATGGATTATGGCAGAAGTAATAGTATGCTGCACATACATACAAGGAGGCTATACATTGTTTAAGCATTGCAATAGAATATCATACAGTGATTATGAAAACCAGTGACTGGTTTTGATAAGAACTTGAATTGAAGACTCACCTTGAAGACCTCTGAAAAGAACCCTGACCCGATCTTCTCACAGACGAAGTCATCGATGCGCGCCAGGCTGGAAACGGCGCTCCGCAGTGCCCGGTACGACGACGGCCTGATCCGATTGGGCGCGTGAATACTGTGTAGCAGGGGCTCAGCAGCAA
This sequence comes from Brachymystax lenok tsinlingensis, assembly GCA_030435695.1. Classification (NCBI taxonomy): domain Eukaryota; kingdom Metazoa; phylum Chordata; class Actinopteri; order Salmoniformes; family Salmonidae; genus Brachymystax; species Brachymystax lenok. Next base: position 40,166,769 of record CM059810.1, read on the forward strand.
CCTCCGCGTCGCTACTTTCGTCGTGCTCCATCACAGCGGCGCTTTCACAGAGAGACACTGACACGTTTAAACCGCAGTCCGCCAACCACGCGCGGTTCCCATCGTCTTGGAATGACAAATGTCCTCCCTCGTGCGAGGGGATTAATTGGTTGTTGAAACCCCAGTAGAGACCCCGTGTCGGCTGTTAAGGTCCTGATGAAACAATCGGGAAAATGAATAGGCTTTCCCTTCTCCTCACTAGATCAGCATCGCCATCACCTCTTGTCTCCCTCTCTTTCTACTCATTCAGTCCTCATGCGGAATCCAGCGTTCGGTGCGTGAGGAGGCTTGGTTCACTTCGTCATCCCGTTAACGGGTGATTCAGGCACTGAACGGTACCGTCGTCGCTGCTGACCGTGGAGGAGGTGCATGCAGCCGGTTTCTTCTCTTATAGCCAGCCTATCACAATGTCTCAGTCGATGCAGGCTCGTCCTAGCGGCGATGGAACCTATTGCTGCATGCAGAAAGACCACAGCTGTCACTGTCAGGGAGAGAAGGAAGTCGTTTAAGAACAGAACCACCTCATTGCAATATTCTGAATCTGATCGGCTATAATTAATCAACACTAGCTACATTGTAGCCCTATCAATAATCCCGATCCTACGGGGTGTTTATAGGATTCAATGTCGCTGTAGCAGACGGCCGCTACTAAAGCACCTTGTGTGGCGATAAGCCATGCCCTCAGCTACTCGCTCCTCTCCACTTGACAAATAGAGCTGGTGAATTAAACTGACTGACATAAACGGCGAAAATATAAATTGCTGCAAGACAGATCATCAAAATAAAACGAGCTTGATTGCATTTTCCACCAGACACTGTACCGGTAATAATGGAAGAGCTCGCTCAGAATACAACCGTAAATTCATTACCGGGGGATTTCTGCCTGGGTGATTGCTATAATGGCCGAATAAACCGGATATCCAACGATTTACCTGTCTTTGCAAAGCAGTATCGGATGATGTAGGAATTGTGTCGGCTTCTCGATCAAAACAGTCACAATAGAATAATCGACCGTTACAATAACTGCAGATGGTCAATCGACGGTAAATCTACCGTGGACTTAGTCGATTTAGATCCGTTTCTTGGTCTGATCCCCCGGTGCCGTCAATCTCTCCACCATAATAATAACGTTCTCTAGAAGCGCTTCTAAACGAGCTCTCTGATTAGACGAGACACGGGGCGGGGCCTAAGAGAAATTAACGTGAAGCGGAAGTGTCACTGCAATGACATTTTTTTCCCTTTCTAACATTGTATTATTCTGCTACACTGCGCCAGTGATGCTTTTTCTGTACACGCTGGAACTTGAAGCAATGGTGCCCCTCGCTGAAATCCCTGAAGATGAGCTCAAACTACTGCAGATATTCAAACATATGGTCAGGTTAAAGATTCAGGAAATACATGTTTCAAAGCAAATTCATACTCTTTTGAGATTAAAGCAAGTTGCAGAATTTGAAAGCTCATTTGAATAAAACATATTTTATTGCATATTTAACTGTTGGGATGTCAGTGGACACCATTCATTATCCATTCAAAACAACGCGCCTTAGTATAGGCTGCTTTTCTGCTTATCTTGGCACATAAAACCTTAGGCTACAGGACAAAACAAAAGCACCATAGCTTGCACCAGGATGCAAAACATTACCTCACTGACCATGACAAATTCCCCCGACCATCCACATCAGTTTGTAATGAGCACATGAAAGTCTGACAGCTCATGTGAAAAATAATTATAATGCCGCGTTCAAAACAACTGGGAACTCGGAAAATATACGAGGTCAAATCATGACGTCAGAAAGTCGGAACTCTAGAATGATTTTTACCCAGTCGGAGCTCGTTTGTTTCCGTGATCCCAGTTGGTTTGAAAGCACTGAGGTCGGAAAGTCGGAGAATTCCGAGTTCCCAGTGGTTTTGAAGGCGGCATAATTCTACGACCCTGAGTGATGGCAGATTCTTATTATGGGACTGGAGTGTGCGTGATGAATGATGACATTGCGTGATTTCATTCCGAAGCGCAACACTCCAATCTGTGATAACTTTGGTTCTTGTGACTGAATTTTCCTCTAGCCACCGTGCTTCTACATCTGCATTGCTTGCTGTTTGGGGTTTTAGGCTGGGTTTCTGTATATCACTTTATGACTTCGGCTGATGTTAAAAATGGCTTTATAAATACATTTGATTGAGAATACAAAGAAACTGAATCGACTAGCTCAGGTTCTCCATTTCTCTTTCATTCATAGATCTGAACAGCACACAACCTTTGCAATGACAACCGGACAATCTATGCTATTGATCAAATGTAATTGGAGCATATACACCCCCTGGTGGTCAAATTGAAGAAGACATTGTCAGCAGAAAAGATTAGCCTATATTTCTGAGATTGTGGGTCGGTTTCCCGGATAGAGATTAAGGCCACTCTTGGATTTACAAGCATGCTCAATGGCTTAATCTGTGTCCCGGAAACCAGCCTGAAGTGTACCATTGCTGCTAGGGGGAAATATAATGGTCAGTTCCATGGAGAAAATGTCAAAAACACTTAGGAAATACAATGTTGTCCTCGGTATAATATGCATTTTATTATAATATTTGTTGTGGCATAATAGTAGTAGGACAGTAACCATTGACATTTAATATGAAACATTATCACAAAGATATCCTTTCAAATGATCATAATATGCACGTCTTTATACAGTAGATCACGTTAACCTTTTAACTTGTTGCCAGTCATTTAAGAGACGTGGTATATCACATGACCCATCAATGCCCGTCATTTTAACATGGACTACACGATAATACATTACATTCTCATAATACATTCTCCCTCCAATAAGGTTCCAACGTCTCTTTAGTTGTGGACAAATACAGTGTACAGAGATAAAACCTTATTGGACATTACACAACAAAAAAAGAATTTACACAACATATAGCTGTCGGACAGTCACTATCTGCATCCCAAATGGCACCTTATTCCCTATATAGTGCACTACTTTTGACCAGGGCCCATAGTAGTGCAATATGTAAATAGTGCACTATGAAGGGAATAGGGCTCTGGTCAAAAGTAGGGCACTATGCAGGGAATAGGGCTCTGATCAAATATAGGGCACTATGAAGGGAATAGGGCTCTGGTCAAATGTAGGGCACTATGAAGGGAATAGGGTTCTGGTCAAATGTAGGGCACTATGTAGGGAATAGGGCTCTGGTCAAATGTAGGGCAACGACTGGACACATGAAGGCTCTTTGGACAAGCATAGGGCACTTTGTGACGAAGACACAACAGACATACTGTAGTGGACGAGTGACTCAGTAACCTAGCGATAGTCTGTTCTTAAAGAACGAATGAGAAGGCTGGACGACTGACAGGACAGCATGTGCAAAGAGACAGTGTGAGTGTGTCTGCCTTTCTGTGTCTGTGCATACATTCCTTTGCCTTCTAGGACTTTTATTATTCTCAGAATAAACATCTCTGTATATTCACGATTTGGTCATTCATGTCCCACGCAAGGTATCTAGCTGGGTGGTGGCAGTGGCGATGCTCCCCGGGTCTCTCCAACCTCCGAAGGTCTTCTCCAGGAACACAGCGGTGGCCAGGGAAAGACGGTCCTGCTGCTTCCCCACTACCAGCTGCAGCCCCAAGGGTAAACCCTCCACGCTCAGCCCCAACGGACACTGGGTCACCGGAAGACCCAGAATGTTAAAGATACCTGTGAGGGATGAGAGAGGGGTACAGTGTCAGAGCTGCTAAAAATGTTGACACCAAAAAAAGTCTAGGAACTGTACTTCAGGCAAGGCCTGTCATCATTTAGGGTTAGATATTTTCCTGACCAGGTAAAGCTCATACGAGGCTCTGCAAACTACTACCTACCTTCCACCACTGAGCTAGCTAAGGCACCACTGACCAGTGTTGACATGAGACCAAGCTAGCTAAGGCACCACTGACCAGTGTTGACATGAGACCAAGCTAGCTAAAGCACCACTGACCAGTGTTGACATGAGACCAAGCTAGCTAAAGCACCACTGACCAGTGTAGGAGAAGTTGAAGGGGGTGAAGAGGGGGTGGTGGTGTTTGGGGGCGAGGTGGGGGTGAGAGGGGTAGAGCAGCACCCCGTCTGTCCCCAACAGTTCCTCCAGGTCCTTCTGGAGAGACTCCTTCTGCAGCAGGATGAACTGGGTGGGCTGGGACCTCTGGAACATCTCTACCAGCACCAGACCTGAGGGGGGGAAGAGAGAGAGAGAGAGAGAGAGAGAGAGAGAGAGAGAGAGAGAGAGAGAGAGAGAGAGAGAGAGAGAGAGAGAGAGAGAGAGAGAGAGAGAGAGAGAGAGGAACAGAGAAGTAGGGGAGTGCTACTACATGTCCTTAAACCATCACATAACCATTACACACCATCACATAACCATCACACACCTATGGCAGCCACGGTGTGCTTGGAGAGTCCCACAGTCCACTTAGCCATCTCCCATAGAGGCCACACCTTCTTCCCATGGTCAGACATCAGCTCTGCAAACGACGTGGGCTTCTGTTGGACGAACAGGCATATAGACCAGCAACACAATACTATACACTCAGACAAGCAAAAAGACACACAAATAGATACACACCTTTCCATCCTTCCCCGGGGCTCCCATCATCGCACTCCAGATCTGGAAGGAGTATTTGAGCTGAGGAATCTTCAGCTGCTGAACTTTGACCCCCAGGTCTGCCTCCAGGCGCTCCACCACCTGGGGAAGACATAGTGACACTGAATTCTCTAATGTTCTCATGCTCCCTCTCTCTCCCACCCTCCCTCCCTCTCTTTATTTCCGTCTTCTAATATTCCTCTGTCTCTCCTGATTCAACCCTCTCCCTCATCTCTTATCTCCTTTATCTCTTACTCTCTCTATCTCCCCCCTTTCTTTCTCCCTAACATTTCCTCTCTGCTCCTCCAACTCACCCTCCTCCCTCTCTCACCCTCCTCTGAGCCAGGACTATCTGTTTGTCTACAGGAGATACCAGAGGAACTCTACTGTCTCCCTACCCTCCTCCCTCTCTCTCTCACCCTCCTCTGAGCCAGGACTAGTTGCTGGTCGACAGGAGACACCAGAGGAGAGCCTCCATCGTGAGGAACAGAGAAGAACCGTAATCCCTTCAGGTCCACCTCAGATGACAGAGACAACCTGCAGAGGGGGAGGGAGAGAGAGAGAACGAGGGGGAGACAGAGAGAGGGAGGATGTGGTCATATCTGGGTGTTATTAACATGCAGTCATTGTGTATCTGTGCATGTTGTTGTCCTTCTGTACCTGTCAGCGTTGGCACCTCCCATAACTCTGAGCATGGGCAGCAGGTCCTGGGCGTAGCGACACATTGGGCCTGTACACAGGAAACCAGGCTGCTGCCCCGAGGCCGGGGGGAACTGACCCACGTTAGATACTACACCTACACAGAGAGAGAGAGAGAGGAGAACTGACAAACGTTAGATACTACACCTATAGAGAGAAGAGAACTGACCCACGTTAGATACCACACCTATACTGTAGAGACGGGAGAACTGACCCATGTTAGATACTACACCTACAGAGAGAGAGAGACCGAGCGAGAGAGAACAGACCCACGTTAGATACTACACCTATACTGTAGAGACAGGAGAACAGACCCACATTAGATACTACGCCTATACTGTAGAGAGAACTGACCCACGTTAGATACTACACCTACAGAGAGAGGAGAACTGACCGACATTAGATACTACACCTATACTGTAGAGAGAGGAGAACTGACCGACATTAGATACTACACCTATACTGTAGAGAGAGGAGAACTGACCCACGTTAGATACTACACCTATAGAGAGAGGAGAACAGACCCACGTTAGATACTAAACCTATACTGTAGAGAGGAGAACTGACCCACACTAGACACTACACCTATAGAGAGGAAAGAGAATGAACAATATCAGTATAACAACCACACACACATACAGACACAATCACACACACACACCTGCAAGCAAACACAACCACACACAAAGCTTGTGTGTCCATGTATGCTGATGATTCAATCATAAACACATCAGCAACCACAGCTAATGAAGTCACTGAAACCCTTAACAAAGAGTTGCAGTCAGTTTTGGAATGGGTGGCCAATAATAAACTCTAAAACTAAGAGCATTGTATTTAGTACCAATCACTCCCTAAGTTCTAAACCTCAGCTGAATCTGGTAATGAATGGTGTGGCTGTTGAACAAGTTGAGGAGACTAAATTACTTGGTGTTAGATTGTAAACTGTCATGGTCAAAACATATACAAGTCGAAAGTTTACATACACTTAGGTTGGAGTCATTAAAACTTGTTTTTCAACCACTACAAAAATTTCTTATTAACAAACTATAGTTTTGGCAAGTTGGTTAGGACATCTACTTTGTGCATAACAAAAGTAATTTTTCCAACAATTGTTTACAGACAGATTATTATCACAATTCCAGTGGGTCAGAAGTTTACATACACTAAGTTGACTGTTTCTTGGAAAATTCCAGAAAATTATGCCATGGCTTTAGAAGCTGGAGGTGTTCCTGTGAATGTATTTCAAGGCCTACCTTCAAACTCAGTGCCTCTTTGCTTGATATCAAGGGAAAATCTAAAGAAATCAGCCAATATCTCAGAAAAATAATTCTAGACCTCCATAAGTCTGATTCATCCTTGGAAGCAATTTCCAAATGCCTGAAGGTACCACGTTCATCTGTACAAACAATAGTATGCAAGTATAAACACCACGGGACCATGTAGCCGTCAAACCGCTCAGCAAGGAGACACGTTCTATCTTCTAGAGATTAACGTACTTTGGTGCGAAAAGGGCAAAATCAATCCCAGAACAACAGCAAAGGACCTTGTGAAGATGCTGGAGGAAGCAGGTACAAAAGTATCTATATCCATAGTAAAATGAGTCCTATATCGACATAACCTGAACGGCCGCTCAGCAAGGAAGAAGCAACTGCTCCAAAACCGCCATAAAAAAGCCAGACTACGGTTTGTAACTGCATATGGGGACAAAGATAGTACTTTCTGGAGAAATGTCCTCTGGCCTGATGAAACAAAAATAGAACTGTTTGTCCATAATGATCATTGTTATGTTTGGAGGAAATAGGGGGAGGCTTGCAAGCCGAAGAACACCATCCCAACCGTGAAGCATGGGGGTGGCAGCATCATGTTGTGTGGGTGCTTTGCTGCAGGAGGGACTGGTGCACTTCACAAAATTAGATGCCATCATGAGGAAGGAAAATGTGGATATATGTGGATATATTGAACCAACATCTCAAGACATCAGTCAAGAAGTTAAAGCTTGGTCGCAAATGGACAATGACTTACTTCCAAAGTTGTGGTAAAATGGCTTAACCTCTTCGGGCTAGGGGGCAGTGTTCGGAGTTTCGGAGAGTCTTGCATGCACAAAGTAAAATGCCTGTTACTCAGGCCCAGAACCTAGGATATGCACATAATTAGTAGTATTGGATAGAAAACACTTGGAAGTTTCTAAAACTGTTCAAATAATGCCTGAAAGTATAACAGAACTGATTTGGCAGGCAAAAACCTGAGGATCTTAGATGTCAACAGTCTTTAGAAAAGGTGTCAGGCTTTTATCTTGAATAACCAAGGAGTAAGAGCTATTCCTTCTGGGGTCTCGTGAAGTGTACTGTTATGGTTTACGCGCGTGACAGTGAGCGCGCTCTTAGCTATTTTTCTTTTCTATTTAACAGGCTATATTCCGTCTGAAATATTATCGTTTATATTCATATTAGGGTATCTGAGTATTGACTAGAAACGCTGTTTGACTTGTTTCGACGAAATTTACCGGTACCTTTGGGATATTGTTTGTCTGCATGGATGAACGCCTTTGAGCAGGTGGATTACTGAACAAAACGCACCAACCAAACAGAGTTTTATGGATATAAAGAGGGACTTTATCGAACAAAAGGACCATTTATTGTGTAGTTGGGACCCTTGGGATTGCTATCAGATGAAGATCTTCAAAGGTAAGCAATTTATTTTATCGCTATTTTTGATTTTTGTGACACCTCTGCTGGTTATGTTATTATGCTAATTAAATGTGTGTGCCGCGCGCTGTCCTCAGACAATCAAATGTTCTGCTTTCGCCGTAAAGCCTTTTTGAAATCTGACAACGCTGTTAGATTAACAAGATTCTAAGCTTTCGAATGGTGTGCTACACTTGTATTTTCATGAATGTTTAAAATGACTATTTTTGTCATTTGAATTTGGCGCTCTGCATTTCACCGGACGTTGTCAAAATCGTATCCCTAACAGGTTAAGGACAACAAAGTCAAGATATTGGAGTGGCCATCACAAAGCCCTGACCTCAATCCTATAGAAAATGTGTGGGCAGAACTGAAATAGCGTGTGCGAGCAAGGAGGCCTACAAACCTGACTCAGTTACACCAGCTGTCAGGAGGAATGAGCCAAAATTCACCCAACTTATTGTAGGAAGCTTGATCAAGGCTACCTGAAACATTTGACCCAAGTTAAACAATTTAAAGGCAATGCTACCAAATACTAATTGAGTGTATGTAAACTTCTGACCCACTGGGAATTTAATGAAAGAAATAAAAGCTGAAATAAATAATTCTAAATAATACACCATAATTCTGCCATTTCACAATCTTAAAATAAAACAGTGATCCTAACTGACCTAAGACAAGGAACTTTTACAAGGATTAAATGTCAGGAAACAAGGATTAAATGTCAGAAAAAACGGAGTTTAAATGTATTTGGCTAAGGTGTATGTAAACTTCCGACTTCAACTGTAGATTCAATGGTTGTAAAAATGGGGAGAGGTCTGTCTGTAATAAAGAGATGCTCTGCCTTTTTGACACAACACCCCACAAAACAAGTTCTGTGGGCTCTAATTTTGTCTTATCTTGATTATTGTCCAGTCATATGGTCAAGTGTTGCAAAGAAAGACCTTGTCAAGCTGTAGCTCATTGTAATCAGAGGGCTAATATAAATACTATACATGCCAGTCTCTCTTGGCTAAGAGTTGAGGAGAGACTGACTGCATCACTTTTCATTTTTATAAGAAACAATGTGTTGAAAAACCCAAATTATTTCCATAGTAAACTTACAGTGCATTAAGAAAGTATTCAGACCCCTTAACGTTTTCCACATTTTGTTACAGCCTTATTCTAAAACAGATTAAATAGTTTGTTTCCCCTCAACAATCTACACACAATACCCCATAATGACAAAGCAAAAACAGGTTTTTATAAATGTTTGTTAATGTATAAAAAATATATATATATTATATATATCGGATTTACATAAGTATTCAGACCCTTTACTCAATACTTTGTTGAAGCACCTTTGGCAACAATTACAGCCTTTGAGTCTTCTTGGGTATGACGCTACAAGCTTGGCACACCTGTATTTGGGGAGTTTCTCCCATTCTTCTCTGCAGATCCTCTCAAGCTCTGTCAGGTTGGATTGGGAGCGTCGCTGCACAGCTTAGGGTCATTGTCCTGTTTGAAGGGGAACCTTCGCCCCCGTTTGAGGTCCTGAGCACTGGAGCAGGTTTTCATCTCTCTGTTCTTTGCTCTGTTCATCTTTCCCTCGATCCTGACTAGTCTCCCAGTCCCTGCCGCTGAAAAACATCCCCACAGCATTATGCTGTCACCACCATGCTTCACCGTAGGGATGGTGCCAGGTTCCTCCAGATATGACTCTTGGCATTCAAGCCAAACAGTTCAATCTTGGTTTCATCAGACCAGAGAATTTTGTTTCTCATGGTTTGATAGTCCTTTAGATGTCTTTTGGCAAACTCCAAGTGGGCTGTCATGTGCCTTTTACTGAGGAGTGACTTCCGTCTGGCCACTCTACCATAAAGGCCTGATTGGTGGAGTGCTGCAGAGATGGTTGTCCTTGTAGAATGTTCTCCCATCTCCACAGAGGAACTCTGGAGTTCTGTAAGAGTGACCATCGCGTTCTCGGTCACATCCCTGACCAAGGCTTTTCTCCCCCAATTGCTCAGCTCTAGGCTGATTCTTGGTGGTTCCAAACTTCTTCCATTTAAGAATGACAGGAGGCCACTGTGTTCTTGGTGACCTTCAATGCTGCAAAGAAATGTTGGTACCTTTCCCCAGATCTGTCCCTGGACAGAAGCATGTCTCTAAACTCTATGGACAATACCGCCGACCTCATGGCTTGGTCTTTGCTCTGACATGCACTGTCAACCGTCTGACCTTATTTAGACAGGTGATGGCCTTTCCAAATCATGTCCAATCAACTGAATTTACTACAAGTGGACTCCAATCAAGTGGTAGAAATCTCAAGGATGATCAATAGAAACAGGATGCACCTGAGCTCAATTTCGAGTCTCATAGCAAATAGTGTGAATACTTATGTAGTTTTTAGTTTTTTTATACATTTGCAAACATTTCTAAAAACCTGTCGTCACTTCATCATTATGGGGTATTGTGTGTAGACTGATGTGGGGAAAAAAATATTGAATACATTTTAAAATAAGGCTGTAACGTAACAACAAAAAAGGAAGGGGTCTGAATACTTTCCGAATGCACTGTACACACAGATCTTTCCCCACCAGTCATGCTACCAGGGTTCTTTTCACAGTGCCCAAATTCAGAACAAATTCAAGAAAGCCTACAGTATTATAAAGAGCCATTATTCAATGGAACTCTGTTGCTCATATGAACATAAAACCTGGTTTCAAAAACAGATAAAGCAACATCTCATGGCACAACGCCTCTCCCCTATTTGACCTAGATAGTGTGTGTGTATGTATTGATATGTAGGCTGTGTGCCCTTTTTAAATGTATGTAGTTCTGTCCTTGAGCTGTTCTTTTCTATTAATGTTCTGTATTATGTCATGTTTCATGTTTTGTCTGGACCCCAGGAAGAGTATCTGCTGCTTTCGAAACAGCTAATGGGGAACCTAATAAAATACCAAATACTAAAATACACACACACCTGCAATTAAACACAACCACACACACACACTCACAACAAGAAGGAACTGGCCCCGTTACATCCAACAGAGACAGCAGATTGGTGTGAGTGTCTCTCTCTTCAACGCGGGATAGATACAAACCTCAATGCACACAACACTCACACACAGGTGTCAGACTGGACGACCTCACCTGATGTTGGCTTGTGGCCGAAGATGCCGTTGAAGAATGCTGGAATGCGAATACTGCCCCCAACATCTGAGCCAACCCCTATCACTGAACCACCGCCCCCCAAAATACTGCCCTCCCCTCCTGAGAGAGACAAACAGACAGATAAAGGTCACACTGGAGTCACACTGACTTGGAGTCACTTGGAGTCACACTGACATACAACAATATATTGAAGGTTGACAGTAAATGTATCATTCTATTATCTACTCCTACTCTATTCCTTTGTATTCCAAAAATGTTGTTGCCATTCCATTTCATTGGATTCCATTTATTCTATTAAATTTGAGAATGACAGTGGTGTAACTAACCGGAGCTTCCCCCTGGTATTCTCTCCAGGTCGTATGGGTTGTTGGTGATTCCATACAGGTGGTTATGGGACTCAAGCCACATGCAGAGCTCACTACAGTTAGTCACCCCCAGGGGAATGGCCCCTGCCCTCTTCAGCAGAGCCACCGGGGGCGCGTCCGTTGCTGAAATCACCCCTCTCCGTGACACCAGCCCTGTGGAGTTGGGCATACCTGGGGAGGAGGGAGAGAGAGAGAGAGAGGAGAGAGGGATGGTAAATGGGGACAGTGAACAAGGCATTGGAACAAACAAGGCTTCTATTTCAACTGTAGTAGTTCAGTAGGTTTCCATTTTCAGAAGGTTTAGACCTTGAGAGTGAGGGAATGGCACAGAGACAGATGGACTTAAGCAACAAACTTTGCATCAAGGACAACCACTGGGGAAAGAAACCTGATTGCAGCACAGGCACAACTATAGGTCAGGGTATTGGCCATGTTGATCATATTATCCTCACTATAGCATTAGTAGCCTAGTAGCCTACCCTGGACGCAAGTAGCCTACCCTGGACGCAAGTATCAAACGTTGTATCAAATATTGAAACAACTGATAGCAGTACTGCTGCAGGTCAGGGCAGTGACCCTAGTTACCAGAGTAGCAGGGTATATAGAAATAAAGTGACTCTATTCTAAGCATCATTAGAAGAAGTAGCATTAGCAGCCTACCCTGGAGGGAGAAGGCCTCTTTGACAGTGAAAGGGACGCCCAGTAGAGGAAGCCGGTCCTCCAGAACATCCTCTCCTCCTTTCTCCTCCTCGATCAGCTTATCCACCTGGGCTGCCTCCTGCAGGGCCAAGGAAAACCTGAGAGAGATGGGTGGAGGGATAGAGTGAGGAGGGGAGGATGGAGAGCGAGAGAGAGAGAGAGAGAGAGGGGTGGTAGGAGGGACGGAAGGAGAATAGGAGGTAAGAGATAGATTGAGGATGGGAATGTGGCTTGACTTGAAATGCACACTGAAAGTAGGTGTCCTCTCTCTATCTCTCTCTCACACAGACACACACAAACACACACACACACACAGTCTCTCTCACCGGTCCTTGACCATGGCATTGATGAGAGGGTTAATCTCTTGGATGCGGTCTATGTAGGTCTGTACCACCTCCACACTGGTTACCTGAGAGAACAGGGGCAATTAAATCAATTACAGTCTGATTCAACAAGATATGTTCTGTGCCCCAAATGGCACCCTATTCCCTGTTAGTGCACTACCTATGACCAGAAGTAGTGCATTACATTTGGGATACAAACATGATCAATCCAAACAAGAAATGAGAAGCACAACCGTGAATATTTAGGATGAATACGTCAATTCTCATCGCTGTAAATACTGTAAAAAGTTATTCTGAGAGAGTACAATTGGCAGGATGTATATTCACATTTTCCAGACGTTCAAAGCACTGTAGCGTTACATAGCAGAGAGAGAATGGGAGTAGGGGAAAGAGTTCCTATTGTTTCTCTCTCTATCCCAATAGCACACTTTTCCCTTTATAGTGCACTACTTTCAACCAGAATCCTATGGGACTTGGTCAAAAGTAGTGCACTATATAGGGCACTGGGGGCGGCAGGTAGCCTAGTGGTTAGAGCGTTGGACTTGTAACCGGAGGGTTGCAAGTTCGAATCCCCGAGCTGACAAGGAAAAAAATAAATCTGTCGTTCTGCCCCTGAACAAGGCAGTTAACCCACTGTTCCCCGGGCGCCGAAGACGTGGAAGTCGATTAAGGCAGCCCCCCGCACCTCTCTGATTCAGAAGGGTTGGGTTAAATGCGGAAGACACATTTCGGTTGAAGGCATTCGGTTGTACAACTGACTAATAATGGTGACTTTGATTTGGGATGTAGCCTCCTCTGACTACAGTGACCTTTGTGCAGGTGAAGTAAAGTCCCCTCCGGTGGCTATACGTGGCCCCCTGCCACTATTGTTTATGTTCTAGAAGTAAATCCCTCTCAACAGGGAGCCCAGCTCAACCATTAAAAGACACACAAAACTGTGTCCCAACTGGTACCTTATTATGTAGTGCACTGCTTTTGAACAGAGCCATGTATGGAATAAGGAACCAAACTACAGTATATCCTCTGGGATGTGACAGGATGTGTTTGAAAAAAACACAAAAAAAACAAATTGGATGTATTTTATATGAAGTAGGCCCAGACTAATACAAGTACTATTAGGTACTAAGTACAGTAAACTACTATGTCAGTAAACTACTGCCGTGAGTTATTAGTAGCCTACATATCCCAGCATTCGTCAGTGCCACCAAGTCACCTTGCAGCATCTTTCTCTTCCCTAAACATCCCGAGCTGCGACGCATAATAAAACAAGCAACTGGTAGTTCTTCATTTATCCCGGGCCTATCTGTATGAATAAACGGTATGTCATGATCTACCGGGTCGCATTTAACTATCTAACAACACTTTAATAAAGTTCACCTGCCTCTCTCCGTCGAATCATGCGGGCGAGCCGCATCGCGGGGACCCTCAGCAGTGGGTTGGTGATTGGTGGGAGCCTCCTCGCCGACCTGTCCGCTCCCCGCCGCGGAGCGAGCAGCTGGAAGACGGCAAACAGCATCCCGACCGCTCCCCGCAGCATCGAGGCCAGGAACCGTTCGAACCGTGTCAGCGCCATTACTACCGATAGCGGAAAACTAGCCTATTTCGACATGAGTTTTCGGGTGCCAGAAATTACCGTACTACTAAACAAGATCCACTGCTCAGTCTCTATCCACTCTCCCAGAATGCAACGGGGGGTGCTGTAACATAATTAACCTCTGCCTCTGCTAGCTGCAGGTGTTATGTCAGACTGTTTGTATTGAATTTCTCAGACAAGCTGTCTATGCAAAATGTTGTATTACATTAGGTTTCTTGTATGAAAGTTAGCCGGAATTTCCGTAGGTGACCACATACAATAAGATATGTTAAATCACCTTTACGGAAAAAAGACTGCAGTCAGAGTGCAGTATAACTACAGTATGCAATTTTGCAGTGTAACTGCAATTAGTTCAACTGCAGTACAATGCAGTTATTCTGCGTCCAAAATACCACATTCGACTGCAGTTACTGCACTTTTCAAAACTGTTGTAAGGGCACAATCACAATGAAAACGGTCTTGTCGGCTGAAACTACACAGTGATACAATTACATTACATTGTTGTTGTACAGTATATTGTAGCATCAAGCGTTGGCTTTGCATTGTCGTTGTTCCGTTTACCACCACTAGATGGCAGCAAACATCTCTAAACCGTCAGTCCCAACGCTTCAGCTTCATCCATTCAGACCCGCAGAGACACACACATCCGCAGAGACAGTACGCACACACGCTCTATTTAGTAATTTAGAGTGGTTTTTAACACCCCCTTTCAGTGAAGGCCTACCTGTCAAACATGCAGTAGGAAGGAATAGGCTGCTCAAAAAAACAGTTATTCATTTGTGGAAATGTCTAAAGAAGTTAAAAGAACACATATTATGCTTTGGTCTTGATCTTTATTGATGAGTGAGCTGCCTGTAATGGTTATCAAGCACCAATAGCAATCACACATCTTGATTGATAGACAAACCTTCCAATAGAGAGGCAGGAGGTGGGACCTCAATTCCTTTCCAACCATTACAATGAGCTTGTCCTCCTATATCTCCTCCCACCAGCCTCCACCGACAGAAAACTAACCATACTGACAGAACAATGTGAATATGATGAGCCATGGAATATCTGTGCAGCTTCGCTCCTTCAATGGTTTCCACTCGTGTTGCTTTTGCTAACAATAAAGTTAGAAACCAATAAATGAACACCTGTCCAGTGAACATCTCACAAAGTTAATATTCTGTTAACTCATAACCAAATGTTGTTGACTCATCCTTTACTCGAATTTGTTGCCAAAGCTTAAATTGGAGGGAAAAAAATATGTCCACCTCAAACTTGTATCTCAAACAGACCATTTAAAAAATGCTTTCTATTTCATCATAAGGAATCAGGTCATCCTCCTGACGATGAGCTGGCCAATCAACAGTCTACTCACATTAATATTTTTATGACCGGTATATGCCCCATTTTGTTGTCGGGGTGACACCTTTCCACCACGGAAAAGCATTTTAACATAATGTACTTTTTATTTTTTTTAAATGGAACTTAAACTATTTCACTCATATTTATATAAATTCTATGTAATATTTTATAGAAATCTGGAGACACTGGAGAGTTACTTTAACATACACCTGGCATGCTTTTTCATTCAAATACCTTACTTTTCACTCAAAAAATATAATTTGAGTGTCTTCACGGAAGTAGCCAGTGTTTAAGCAGTAGCTACAGCCAATGCCTCAAAGGACTGCTGCCGACAACAAATACTTTGAACTTTTGCTGTAGTAGCAGATATGAACAAGAAGGTAAAGTTTGACAGAGGTGAGATGGAGGAGAGGATTGTGGATATCTACGCCAGTGCAGACACCCTGAGAGATGGTGAGACCAGCACCAAGAGAGAAGAGACAGCAGACACTGTTACAAATAATTGACCAACACAACACACCACAAGTCTCTCTTATTTGTCTACAGAGCCTGATAGCTCAGGGAAGAGACCCTTCCTAGTTGCTGCAGTGTGTCTGGGAATGCTGTGTGTTCTTCTGGCTGGGATCATAGGCCTGTCTGTCTACTGTGAGTATAAGGCCATCATTACATTCACTAGACTTGTTGCTGTGTGTTCTCCTACTGTCTGGGATCATAGGCCTGTCTGTCTACTGTGAGTATAAGGCCATCATTACATTCACTAGACTTGTTGCTGTGTGTTCTCCTACTGTCTGGGATCATAGGTCTGTCTGTCTACTGTGAGTATAAGGCCATCATTACATTCACTAGACTTGTTGCTGTGCCGTCTTCTTCACAGATCACCAGATTTTCTACTTTTCTATTTACATCTTGGCCTTACCTTTGGATGTGGCTTGGCAACGTGACATCCTTGCTGCACATCTCAAAAGTTACTGTAAATATTATAGATATTGTTCTTACTATTTTAGCAGTTCTGATGTTGTCTAATTTAGTGAGCAACTTCTCTTTTTTTAGTTGTTGCAGATAATAAGGTCTTAAAAGAAATTATTAGCTTATGAAAATAAATGTCGTGCAGAAAGAGACCAACTACAGACTGAGAGAAATGTTCTCAGCAGGAGGCTAGTAAATCTACAGCAATAAATGATTGTGTCGTTAATCTCACAGGCCTGAGCATGTGTCTGTATTCGGTCATTAAGTGTACAGTGTAAGAAGTTGGACGTCAACACATGTTTTCATCTTTCACAACAAGCCTGTCCTGAAACCTGTCAGAAGTTAGAATCCAGTTGGTACTTCCTGACTACTGAGAATAAAACCTGAAAGAAGAGCAGAGAGGACTGTCTGGAGAGAGGAGCAGACCTGGTGATCATAAACAGCAATAAGGAACAGATGAGAGAGAGAGAGTGAGAGTGAGAGATAGAGAGGGAAAGAGAGAGAGGATATGGGTGTGCAGGGGTTAGATATAATCAAACAGAATACGTATATATGTTTATCTTTTTCAAAAACAGAAAATGATCTTCAACCTCAACAAGAGAGTCTGGATTGGTCTGACTGACTTTGTTACTGAGGGGACCTGGAGATGGGTGGACGGTATCCCACTGACCACCCCAAGGGAATACACTACTGCTCTAATAACACTGATCACAATGTAAGAAGTAGGACAGATTCTCTGTGTTGTTCATACTCTAGGTTCTGAGAGGGTGACCAGTCTAACTCTGTGTTGGTTCTACTGCAGGTACTGGGAGTGGAGAGCGTAATGGTGGTGGAGTGGAGAACTGTGGGTTTATTTTCTTACTTCTCATCAGCCAAATTGACATTTTAGTCATTTAGCAGACATTTTTATCCAGAGTGATTTACAGGAGCCATTAGGGTTAAGTGCCTTGCTCCAGGGCACATCAACCGATTTTTCATCTAGTTGGTCTGAGGAATTGAACCAGCGACCTTTCGGTTACTGGCCCAACGCTCTTAACCGCTAGGATGCATAGAGTGAAGAGTCTTATGATGATATTGTTGTTTTTCTCTGTTGTAGGGGGGCTCTGTTTTGATGAATCCATGTTTGAAATATCCCTCTTTTGATTAAAATCTTGAAAAGGATTTGTAAAATGTACTATGTGCCTGGACAAAATGTATTTGTATTTGTATGTTTTTACAAAATAGAAAATAAAATAAATTTTGATTTAAAAATATATATATTCTTAATTAACATGTGTGGTTGGCCTCAGTGAATTACCATTCAGGCTTTTCCGACTTGTTAATCTTCTACTAAAGATACAGAAGGAAGGTCTTGACACAATTAAAGTACTTTACATAGGGCCGGAGTTATGGGCATTAGGGGGTCTGGCCCACCATACCATACCTCCTTGCCTCTCCAAATAAAATGTTGAAATATTGATCATTTATTTGACCGCGCCGACAGAAAGATGGCTCGGGTCTCTGTCCAGACAGCATCAGATAGATGGGATACAAACACTGAGTGTTCAAAACATTAAGGACACCTGCTCTTTCCATTACATTGACAGACCAGGTGAATCCAGGTGAAAGCTATGATTCCTTATTGATGTCACTTGTTAAATCCACTTCAATCAGTGTACATGGAGGGGAGGAGACAGGTTAAAGACGTATTTTTAATCCTTGAGACAATTGAGATATATATGGATTGTGTATGTGTGCCATTCAGAGGGTGAATGTTTGTGTCAACAACTGCAACGATGCTGGGTCAAGAACTGCAACAATGCTGGGTTTTTCGCACTCAACAGTTTCCCATGTGTATCAAGAATGGTGCACCATCCAAAGGACATCCAGCCATCTTGACACAACTGTGGGAAGCATTGAAGTCAACATGGGCCAGCATATCTGTGGAACGCTTTCGAACCTTGTAGAGTCCATGCCCCAATGAATTGAGGCTGTTCTTAGGATAAAAGGGGGCGTGCAACTCAATATTAGGAAGGTGTCCCTAATGTTTTGTACACTCAGTATATAGTAATCCAGACTGTTTCGCTCTGTTTCGCTCACTCGGATGCTTTCTCCAGTGAGATAGTTTTAGCAGAGAGGAAGAGGCGTAGTGAGAGCTCTCTCTCGACAAAGTCTGTCCAGAATAAGCCTGACGCCTTTCTATGTGCATAATTTGTAGACCTAAACTTGCTTCCTGCCTTCTCGCCTTTGGGACAATGACTACCTTTGTTAGGAAGGAGACATGAGCATCTCGCCATCTCTGGCTTCCCCTAGCGGGGTCACCCCCCCCCACAAACATTTTTGGGAGTACATTGAGAGATTATTGTATGTGATGTTTGAGAAATATCATTTTTTAAATAAAATGAATTTATTGGTTTCTTTTCATTTTGATAAAGGATGAAAATACAATGATTTGAAGGTTATTTGTTGCCTGCCCTCTGATTGCCTGGAATGGTTCCACCTGATCTCGCCTTCAATCAATTGAGGATATGTATTTCCATTGTTAGAGCGGTCACTTGATTATCTTGTCAATATAATAGACAATCTTTGTCATGGTTCAAGACAGAAGCCGTGTGCGGGTCAGCTGTTTGTTCACCTGCACCCACCCACAATTACTAATAACAACCCATTCGCAACCGCCCGACTATTTGCAGTGGTGTAAAATGCTTAAATAAAAATACTTTAAAGTACTACTTAAGTAATTTTTGGGGGTATCTGTACTTTACTATATATATTTTTGACTACTTTTACTTTTACTTCACTACATTCCTAAAGAAAATATTGTGCTTTTTACTCCATACATTTTACCTGACACCCAAAAGTAGTCGTTATATTTTGAATGCTTAGCAGTACAGGAAAATTGTGTAAATTACACACTTATCAAGAGAACATCCCTGGTCATGTCCACTGCCTAGAGGACTCACTACAACACTAAAACACATGCCTTATTTGTAAATTATGTCTGAGTGTTGGAGCGTGCCCCTGGCTATCCGTAAATAATATAAAAACAAGGAAATGGTACCGTCTGGTTTGCTTAATTAATATAAGGAATTTGAAATGATTAATACTTTTACTTTTGATACTTAAATATATTTAAAGCCAAACACTTTTAGACTTTACCTCAAGTAGGATTTTACTGAGTGACTTTCACTTTTACTTGAGTCATTTTCTATTACAGTTTTTCTCAGTCGCTTTGGTGCATTTTTCACATCATCCCTAACATGTGCAAAATAATAAGTGCATTTCTCAGAACAATTTGTACAAACTGCAATATACAATAGATATGTTTCTAAAGCTAGTCAGTCACTAAAAATCCTTACTACATCTCTCAAAAGTAAATATTCATTCCAATGATCATGTCAGTGTCATCAGAATGATAAGTCATTGAGTCATTGTTCACGAACAAGGTCGTCAAAATGTTTAGGCATGTTGTCAATGTAACTGTGTACTTTGACAGTATTACCTGATGTAAACTTGGGCTACAGTTTGGATGACAGTTACTGTATTGAAAATGCACAAGGCTGCACTTCTATGGCATATATCAATTTCAACAGTACTATTTACATATTACTGTATGTGGGTTATTGATTGAAAGAGACTGGACAACCCAAGGGGCACAAAGGAAAAAAAACTAAATTAGAAAGAAACACAGGAAACCACCCCTAAGGCACAACTTTGCCCGCAGCACTGTTCTAGTGCTGTCTCTACACATCCAGACGTTCCTGTCTGTCTTCCAATGCAATGTGGAAAGAATCTTTTGGAATGCCTTATCCATCCTCTGCAGGCATCTACTGTGATGTCCTCACATGCTGCATCCATTGCAGCCAGCAGGGTCATCTGTGTGTGTAGCTGACGATCGCACACCTTCCACCTCCATGCTGAAAAGAACTCCTCAATTGGGTTAAGGAATGGTGAATAAGGTGGGAGGAATTCTATGAGCATCCTCGGGTGGGTCACAAACCATTGCCTTATGATGTTTGATCGATGGAAACTCACATTATCACAAATGACCACATACTTTGGCAAATCCTCTCTAAACAGACCCTCTCATCATCAGGATGAGAGCCCTGTAGAGAGTCTCTAAAAAGTTGAGTAGATGCTGGCTGTTGTATGGCCCTATAAGGGGATATGGGTTAGACACCATGCTCCGAAATAGCAGCACACATGGTGATATTTCCTCCCGTTGGCCTGGCAAATCCACAGTAGCTCTGTGACCGATGATATTCCGACCCCGCCTTCTGCATTTGGTCAGGTTGAAGCCAGCCTCATCCACGTATACAAAGTTGTGAGAGGGTTCACTTGATTCCAACTCCATTATACGCTATATCCCAGAACACACAGTTGAATTTGTTTTGGTAAGGAAGAGTGACATAAAATGTACATATATTGCATGTTCCTTCCACAGCAATGGAAATGTGTGCAGTTTATGCTACTGTACTATGTATCACTATAAAATGTTGCTGTAAAGTAGTTACATAGATATATGTTTTACCTGTACATACTGGTACCGTTGCTTCTTAACTCTGTCCTCATTCCTTTGGAATGGTACACGGTACAGCTGTTTCATACTCATCTGGTTTCTATGCAGCACCCTGTCGATGGTTGAGATGCTAACCGTATGGATGTTTTCAAAGACATCGTTGTCTTCTATAATGGTCCTTTGTATTTCCCTGAGTCTCATGGCATTGTTTGCTCGGACCATGGTGCAAATAGCCTCCTCCTGTTGAGGTGTGAAAAGGCGTCCTCTGCCACCGGTTTGAGGTAATCTTGCAGTCCTATGTGGGGAAAAATGCAGTGATGCATCGAACACTTTCACATAGACAAACTATGCGAACACACATTTTACTGTAAAACATACAGGTGGGTGCATGTAAGGTGCAGTATGTATCTGTATAGAGTATATTTCTGTATGCTGTGAAATACAAGTGAACTACTGTAATATGAAGCATTGTAAGAAGGATACAGTATACTGCTTATATACAGTAACAGTGCACTGTACATTGGTGGACATACCTGTTCTCTCTTCGAAACGTTTGAACTGTTGAGGACACGGTTGATCTCCCAATATTCGGCTGCACCCTTCGACCCGCCTCAGCCATTGTAAGGCCATGATTGACAACATGGTCTACAATAGTGGCCCTTATGTCATCAGATATGCGCCTATGTCCTCTTCTGCCTCTTCCTCTGTTTTGCCTTCCACCACGCATCCTTGCTCCTCTTCCTCCTCCTCTTGGCTGTTGACCCTGTTCGTTTCCTGGTCCATCCATTATTGGAAAATTGCAACTCTGTGTTGTGGTCTGTCTATATATGCTTGCCAATTGATTCTTCATGAGATGCACCTTTGAGCAATTTAGACAACTGGTTGATTGTTGGTTGAACTAACACTTTACATTCCTTCATGAGTGAGGGTAAATTTCACCTGCACGATTCATCAATTCACATTTTTGTACAAAAGGTCTAATAGAAATGTGTAAAACTATGCTTGACAGTTTATGACAAATAGTTCAACAATTTTGCATGTAATGGCTTATGCAAGTAACTAATGCCTAGATGTTTTGAGGGGTAAGACTATTCAACAGAGAACCATCTACTATATTTTGATCAACATGACATGAGCAATTGAAAATGTGGAAAAAAGCTGACACTTGTACATTATCAATTGCAATATGTACAAAAGCAACTGCAATTTGTTCAAAGGAATAATAAATTGCTTTAGTGATGTGCACAAGTGACTAGATGATTTGGAATTTGTACAAGTAGTATCAAGAATTGCACTTTTGATCTAAGAAATGCACCAAAGCGACTGAGAAAAACTGTAACCTGTGGATAGACAGTAGATATTAGGACAATTAACCTGAGGATAGACAGTAGATGATATGACTGTTAACCTGTGGATAGACAGTAGATGTTATGACAGTTAACCTGTGGATAGACAGTAGATATTATGACAGTTAACCTGTGGTTAGACAGTAGATGTTAGGACAGTTAACCTGTGGATGGGCAGTAGATGTTATGACAGTTAACCTGTGGATGGACAGTAGATGTTATGACAGTTATCCTTTGGATAGACAGTTGATGTTATGACAATTTACCTGTGGATAGACAGTAGATGATATGACAGTTAACCTGTGGATAGACAGTAGATGTTATGACAGTTAACCTGAGGATAGACAGTAGATGATATGACAGTTAACCTGTGGATGGACAGTAGATGTTATGACAGTTAACCTGTGGATGGACAGTAATTGTTATGACAATTAACCTGTGGATAGACAGTAGACGATATGACAGTTAACCTGTGGATGGACAGTAGATGTTATGACAGTTAACCTGTGGTTAGATAGTAGATGTTAGGACCGGTAACCTGTGGTTAGACAGAAGATGTTATGACAGTTAACCTGTGGATGGACAGTAGATGTTATGACAATTAACCTGAGGATAGAAAGTAGATGATATGACAGTTAACCTGTGGATAGACAGTAGATGTTATGACAGTTAACCTGTGGATAGACAGTAAATGTTATGACAGTTAACCTGCGGTTAGGCAGTAGATGTTAGAACAGTTAACCTGTGGATCGACAGTAGATGTTATGACAGTTAGCTTGTGTATGGACAGTAGATGTTATGACAGTTAACCTGTGAATAGATAGTAAATGTTATGACAGGTAACCTGTGGTTAGACAGAAGAAGTTATGACAATTAACCTAAGGATAGACAGTAGATGTTATGACAGTTAACCTGTGGATAGACAGCAGATGTTATGACAGTTAACCTGTGGATGGACAGTAGATGTTATGACAGTTCACTGCCAACCTATGACGTCTGTAGTCAACATGAGGACTGCTGAAAGATTCCTTCATACCCAAGTTCCGCCCACTCTCTCCTCCATCCCCACTCATGACATTGGCCACGTCCCAGATTGACTACATTGAAGTCACATGTCAAATCTCACAACTCCTGGATTGGTGTTTAACATATCAGTTAACCAAATCATACGGTATAACAATATGATGCCCATTGGTTGCTGCATGCAACTCGACTGCAATATAGTCGGCCTGGAACGAGAGCGCTCTCTCCTCGTTGTAGTTGATAGATTGAGCAGTACTGAGCTCTGACTTCACAGACACAGGAAACTACTAACTCTGCTACTGCTCTCCCTCCCATCTCCCTCTGACAGACACAGTTTCCTCTTCTCTCTCTGGTTAGGCAGCCTATGTGTTACTATTTGGCTTCAAGTTTATTTCAAATCCATGACCAAGTGTTACTTTTCTATAAAACTATATCTAATGATGAATTTGAAAGTCAACAATACATTTTTCTTTATTTGCTAACGGCATGTAAATGGAATGACAGTGTTGATCAGATTATCCAAAAAGCTACCTAGGTGAGGATGTTGCTGGCTGGTGTAGCTGCTGCAGTGAAGTTGTGAAGTTGCTTTTATTGAGATGGCCTCGAGTGTGTTAACACATAATGGATCAAGAGGACATGAGATGTAATTGTAACATATACACAAGAAGCCAATGCAGAAGGTGAGTAAACCAATACACGTTAAACCGTTGCATACAGTATCATTACAACGGAAAAATAAAGATGGTAACGAATGTCAACAAATAGCAAATTAATTGTCAACCTTCTTTCTTTTTTTATCCTTCCCATCCAACATTGTATATCGATGGGGTGGAAGGAATCAGTAACATAATGGTGAATATAAACACAATATTGATGGGGTGGAATGAATCAGTAACATAATGGTGAATATAAACACAATATTGATGGGGTGGAATGAATCAGTAACATAATGGTGAATATAAACACAATATTGATGGGGTGGAAGGAATCAGTAACATAATGGTGAATATAAACACAATATTGATGGGGTGGAAGGAATCAGTAACATAATGGTGGATATAAACACAATATTGATGGGGTGGAAGGAATCAGTAACATAATGGTGAATATAAACACAATATTGATGGGGTGGAAGGAATTAGTAACATAATGGTGAATATAAACACCATATTGATGGGGTGGAAGGAATCAGTAACATAATGGTGAACATAAACACAATATTGATGGGGTGGAGAGAATCAGTAACATAATGGTGAATATAAACACAAAATTGATGGAGGGAATCAGTAACATAATGGTGAATATAAATACAATATTTATGGAGGAAATCAGTAACATAATGGTGAATATAAACACAATATTGATGGGGTGGAAGGAATCAGTAACATAATGGTGAATATAAACACAATATTGATGGGGTGGAAGGAATCAGTAACATAATGGTGAATATAAACACAATATTGATAGAGGGGGAATCAGTAACATAATGGTGAACATAAACACAATATTGATGGGGTGGAAGGAATCAGTAACATAATGGTGAATATAAACACAATATTGATGGGGTGGAGGGAATCAGTAACATAATGGTGAATATAAACACAATATTGATGGGGTGGAATGAATCAGTAACATAATGGTGAATATAAACACAATATTGATGGGGTGGAAGGAATCAGTAACATAATGGTGAATATAAACACAATATTGATGGGGTGGAAGGAATCAGTAACATAATGGTGGATATAAACACAATATTGATGGGGTGGAAGGAATCAGTAACATAATGGTGAATATAAACACAATATTGATGGGGTGGAAGGAATTAGTAACATAATGGTGAATATAAACACAATATTGATGGGGTGGAGAGAATCAGTAACATAATGGTGAATATAAACACAAAATTGATGGAGGGAATCAGTAACATAATGGTGAATATAAACGCAATATTGATGGGGTGGAAGGAACCAGTAACATAATGGTGAATATGAACACAATATTGATGGGGTGGAAGGAATCAGTAACATAATGGTGAATATAAACACAATATTGATGGGGTGGAAGGAATCAGTAACATAATGGTGAATATCAACACAATATTGATGGGGTGGAGGGAATCAGTAACATAATGGTGAATATAAACACAATATTGATGGGGTGGAATGAATCAGTAACATAATGGTGAATATAAACACAATATTGATGGGGTGGAAGGAATCAGTAACATAATGGTGAATATAAACACAATATTGATGGGGTGGAAGGAATCAGTAACATAATGGTGGATATAAACACAATATTGATGGGGTGGAAGGAATCAGTAACATAATGGTGAATATAAACACAATATTGATGGGGTGGAGAGAATCAGTAACATAATGGTGAATATAAACACAACATTGATGGAGGGAATCAGTAACATAATGGTGAATATAAACGCAATATTGATGGGGTGGAAGGAACCAGTAACATAATGGTGAATATAAACACAATATTGATGGGGTGGAAGGAATCAGTAACATAATGGTGAATATAAACACAATATTGATGGGGTGGAAGGAATCAGTAACATAATGGTGAATATAAACACAATATTGATGGAGGGGGAATCAGTAACATAATGGTGAACATAAACACAATATTGATGGGGTGGAAGGAATCAGTAACATAATGGTGAATATAAACACAATATTGATGGGGTGGAGGGAATCAGTAACATAATGGTGGATATAAACACAATATTGATGGGGTGGAGAGAATCAGTAACATAATGGTGAATATAAACACAACATTGATGGAGGGAATCAGTAACATAATGGTGAATATAAACGCAATATTGATGGGGTGGAAGGAACCAGTAACATAATGGTGAATATAAACACAATATTGATGGGGTGGAAGGAATCAGTAACATAATGGTGAATATAAACACAATATTGATGGGGTGGAAGGAATCAGTAACATAATGGTGAATATAAACACAATATTGATGGAGGGGGAATCAGTAACATAATGGTGAACATAAACACAATATTGATGGGGTGGAAGGAATCAGTAACATAATGGTGAATATAAACACAATATTGATGGGGTGGAGGGAATCAGTAACATAATGGTGGATATAAACACAATATTGATGGGGTGGAGGGAATCAGTAACATAATGGTGAATATAAACGCCATACTGATGGAGGGAATCAGTAACATAATGGTGGATATAAACACAATATTGATGGGGTGGAGGGAATCAGTAACATAATGGTGAATATAAAAACAATATTGATGGAGGGAATCAGTAACATAATGGTGAATATAAACACAATATTGATGGAGGGAATCAGTAACATGATGGTGAATATAAACACAATATTGATGGAGGGAATCAGTATCATAATGGGGAATATAAAGACAATTTTGATGGGGTGGAGGGAATCAGTAACATAATGGTGAATATAAACACAATATTGATGGAGGGAATCAGTAACATAATGGTGGATATAAATACAATATTGATTTTGGGGCTTCAGTAACATAATGGTGGATATAAATACATTATTGATGGGGTGGAGGGAATCAGTAACATAATGGTGAATATAAACACAATATTGATGGAGGGAATCAGTAACATAATGGTGGATATAAACACAATATTAAAATAATAATAATAATAACAGTGTGTTTTCAAACAAATAAATTAGTTGTCCCACGTCATGTATGACTTCTACGAAGATTTAAATACACTTTAACCGACATTTCTCCAAGTTATCACCATCATTGTAAACCCTGGTTATTTTGTTGCTTTGACAATTCTGAAGATGATTCATTTTATTTTATTTGATGGTGATGAATTTGCATTTGTCCCTCAGGTTTACAGTCAAGTCTGTTAGTCTGAACTCTCTTTAATACTGTTAAACTTTTCATTTTTTTATGACTTTTTCAAAAGTGTAAAAGCAAGTGAGCTGTGTTTACTCTTTTTGGCCATTTTCTGGTGTTTTGTGGGGAAAGTTCTTAGAGCATGGCACGTCAACCCTGTTACTTATAGATAGATGAAACATGTCTATGTTAAGTTCACATTTTTTTAAGTTCACATTCTATATCGCACACAGCCAGCTTCTTTTCCCCCTGTCACAAGTGGAGTTATGGCTGATTTAAGATGAAATAGTCCACCCTGTCACGGTCAACCCTGTTACTTTCATTGTCACCTTTTATAGTTACTTTTCATACTTTAACCTCTGGAGACCTCTGGAAACATTTGTTTTACTTTATGAAAATGATCGTGTTCTTTATGATAAAATGTTAAAATTAGGTGAAATAAATAGTTATGTTTCACTGAAATACTCAAAAAGGCCCTCGATTCATGGCCCAACACTTTTGTGTGTCACACCCTGATCTATTTCACTTGTCTTTGTGATTGTCTCCACCCCCCTCCAGGTGTCTCCCATCTTCCCCATTATCCCCTGTGTATTTATACATGTGTTCTCTGTTTGTCTGTTGCCAGCTCGCCTTGTTTGTCAAGTCAACCAGCGTTTTTTGTATCAGCTCCTGCTTTCCCCCAGTCTCTCTTTTCTCATCCTCCTGGTTTTTACCCTTGCCTGTCCTGACACTGGGCCCACCCGCCTGACCAATCTGACTGGGTACTATTTAATGAAGCTGCCAGTTTAGGACTTATGAGGTGTCTGTTTCTCAAAATAGACACAATGTACTTGTCCTCTTGCTCAGTTGTGCACTGGGGCCTCCCACTCCTCTTTCTATTCTGGTTAGAGCCAGTTTGCGCTGTTCTGTGAAGGGAGTAGTGCACAGCATTGTACGAGATCTTCAGTTTCTTGGCAATTTCTCACATGGAATAACCATCATTTCTCAGTACAAGAATAGACTGACGAGTTTCAGAAGAAAGGTCTTTGTTTCTGGCCATTTTGAACCTGTAATCGAACCCACAAATGCTGATGCTCCAGATACTCAACTAGCCTAAAGAAGGCCAGTTTTGTTGCTTCTTTAATCAGAACAACAGTTTTCAGCTGTGCTAACATAATTGCAAAAGGGTTTTGTAATGACCAATCAGCCTTCTAAAATTATAAACTTGGATTAGCTAACACAACGTGCCATTGGAACACAGGATGGTTGCTGATAATGGGCCTCTGTACACCTATGTAGATATTCCATTAAAAATACTCCTTTACAACATTAACAATGTCTACACTGTATTTCTGATCAATTTGATGTTTTTTTAATGGACTAAACATATGCTTTTCTTTCAATAACAACAACATTTCTGAATGACCTCAAATGACCTTTTTTATTAACATTTTTTATTTCACCTTTATTTAACCAGGTAAGCTAGTTGAGAACAAGTTCTCATTTACAACGGCGACTGGCGAAGATAAAGCAAGGCAGTGCGACACAAACAACAACACAGAGTTACACATGGAATAAACAAGCGTACAGTAAACAACACAAAAAGAGAAAAATAACGTCTATATACAGTGTGTGCAAATGGCGTGAGGAGGTAAGGCAATAAATAGGCCATAGTAGCGAAGTAATTACAATTTAGCAAATTAACACTAGAGTGATAGATGAGCAGATTATGATGTGGAAGTAGAAATACTGGTGTACAAAAGAGCAGAAAAGTAAATAAAAACAATATGGGGATGAGGTAGGTAGATTGGGTGGGCTATTTACAGATGGACTATGTACAGCTGCAGCGATCGGTTAGCTGCTCAGATAGCTGATGTTTAAAGTTAGTGAGGGAAATATAAGTCTCCAGTTTCAACGATTTTTGCAATTCGTTCCATTCATTGGCAGCAGAGAACTGGAAGGAAAGGCGGCCAAAGGAGGTGTTGGCTTTGGGGATGGCCAGTGAGATATACCTGCTGGAGCGCGTGCTACTGGTCGGTGTTGTTATCATGACCAGTGAGCTGAGATAAGGCGAAGCTTTACCTAGCATAGACTTATAGATGACCTGGAGCCAGTGTGTCTGGCAACGAATATGTAGTGAGGGCCAGACGATTAGAACATACAGGTCGCAGTGGTGGGTGGTATAAGGGGCTTTGATGACTAAACAGATGGCACTGTGATAGACTGCATCCAGTTTGCTGAGTAGAGTATTGGAAGCTATTTTGTAAATGACATCGCCGAAGTCGAGGATCGGTAGGATAATCAGTTTTACAAGGGTATGTTTGGCGGCGTGAGTGAAGGAGGCTTTGTTGCGAAATAGGAAGCCGATTCTAGATTTAATTTTGGATTGGAGATTTTTAATATGAGTCTAGAAGGAGAGTTTACAGTCTAGCCAGACACCTAGGTATTTGTAGTTGTCTACATATTCTAAGTCAGAACCATCCAGAGTAGTGATGCTAGTTGGGCGGGTGCGGGCAGCGAACGGTTGAAAAGCATGCATTTGGTTTTACTAGCGTTTTAGAGCAGTTGGAGGCGACGGAAGGAGTATTGTATGGCATTGATGCTCGTTTGAAGGTTAGTTAACACAGTGTCTAAAGAAGAGCCAGATGTATACAGAATAGTGTCGTCTGCGTAGAGGTGGATCAGGGAATAACACGCAGCAAGAGCGAAATTGTTCATATATACAGAGAAAAGAGTCGGCCTGAGAATTTAACCCTGTGGTACCCCCATAGAGACTGCCAGAGGTCCAGACAACAGGCCCTGCATTTGACTCACTGAACTCTGTCTGAGAAGTAGTTGGTGAACCAGGCGAGGCAGTCATTTGAGAAACCAAGGCTGTTGAGTCTGCCGATAAGAATATGGTGATTGACAGAGTCGAAAGCCTTGGCCAGGTTGTTGAAGACGGCAGCACAGTACTGTCTTTTATCGATGGCGGTTATGATATCGTTTAGTAGCTTGAGCGTGGCTGAGGTGCACCCGTGACCAGCTCGGATACCGGATTGCACAGCAGAGAAGGTACGGTGGGATTCAAAATGGTCAGTGATCTGTTTATTAACTTGGCTTTCGAAGATTTTAGAAAGGCAGGGCAGGATGGATATAGGTCTATAACAGTTTGGGTCTAGAGTGTCACCCCCTTTGAAGAGGGGGATGACAGCGGCAGCTTTCCAATCTTTAGGGGTTGCAACAATGGCGGCGGATAATTTTAGAAAGAGAGGGTCCAGATTGTCTAGCCCAGCTGATTTGTATGGGTCCAGGTTTTGCAGCTCTTTCAGAACATCTGCTATCTGGATTTGGGTGAAGGAGAAGCTGGGGAGGCTTGGGCAAGTAGCTGCGGGAGGTGCGGAGCTGTTGGCCGGGGTTGGGGTAGCCAGGAGGAAAGCATGACTAGCCGTATAGAAATGCTTATTGAAATTCTCGATTATCCTTGTATTTCAGATATATTCAACAGATAGTACAGGAACTTAAGCATTTGATGATAATGTCAATCAGACCTGGGTTTCAAATATCGTACAAAAAAATAAGTGCCATTTTGAGCTTGCCTGGCTCAATAAACTAATAGACATGTTCCATCTGGTACTTCAGGCAGACTCCAGAAAACACTCAAAGTATTTGAAATAATTTTTCAAGTGTTTAAACCCAATATCTCATGTCAATATAGGTGATCAAACTATCAAGCTTAACATGTCAAATAATTAATTAAGAATCAACTATATGATGCAGTAAACAATGCTCCACTATAGATTATGTTGACTATTCTGGAACCCTTAATCTTTAGGGGAAGACAACAATGACAGTTGCATATGGATAAAATAAAATAATCTCACCTGTTCAAAGTAAAGACCCAGAGTCAACCACCACAAGAATATTTTCTTTTTTGACGTTTTCCCCATATCTTAAGATGTTGTGAATGAGCCTAGTCAGTATGATCTGGTGACTCCTCCAGTCTCCAGCCAGAACTATGTTAACACTGAGACAAGGAAGAAAAGAAGAAGAAGAAGAAGAAGAAGAAGAAGCCTTTACCACAGGAAGCTGGGGAGCAGCAAAATCCAGACAGAGGCAGAGAGGATATGACAAGTGCAGATAGACTATATGCAGATTCCTCTATTGTTCAGCTTCAGGACTTGTGTGTTGCAGACTAAAAATATCTACGTATAGCTGGTCAGATTTCTGACTTTACAAGCAGACATAACTACAAATCCTGTTCCTACAATGAAGCACCGAGATAATACGTTCACAAAGTCATGCAGATCTTCATGTCTGCACATGTACTCATGCATGAGAATGTACACAGCTCAACTTTGGTTCACCACAGGGTCATTTGAAACTAAAAGTGACGCTGCTGAGAAAGAGTTATTTAAGGTTCCCCTTTCTGTCGTTCTCACACACCCTCAACCCCAAGACAAACACTGCAATGTGTGGTCAGTTGGTCACCGTCATGGTCACGGTGTCTCAGTTTGTGTGACTGGTAATGACATCGCTGGATGAGTTCTACCTATTTCTCAGCAACAGTTTTTTTTAATGTTGTGGCAGAATCAAGTATCATAATTTCAATAGAATAAAATACAAAATCTTAATTGTCAATTTAAATATTTATATAAAATATATCACATTTGGTAAATGTGGAACAGTGGAGGCTGCTGAGGGGAGAACGACTCATAATAATGGCCGGAACGGAGAAAATGGATTGACATCAAACACGTGGAAACCATGTGTTTGATGTATTTGAATTCCCCTGAATTCTGATTGTCTGAAAGTCATGGTATATCAGTTTTCCTGCTCTAATTAAGTTGGTAACCAGTTTATAATAGCAATACGGCACCTCAAGGGTTTGTGATTCATGGCCAATATACCACAGCTAAGGGCTGTTCTTAGGCACGACGCAACGCCACATCCCATCGCGCCTTATTGCTTAATTATATAATATACAGTACTGCGAAAAAGTATTTGCCCCCTTCCTGATTTCTTATTGTTTTGCACATTTGTCACACTTAAATGTTTCAGATAAACAAACACATTTTAATATTACACAAAGATGACCCAAGTAAACACAAAATGCAGTGTTTAAAAAAAACTATCCGAACCTTCATGGCCCTATGTGAAAAAGAAATTGCCCCCTAAACCTAATAACTGGTTGTGCCACCCTTAGCAGCAACAACTGCAATCAAGCATTTGCAATAACTGGCAATGAGTCTTTCACATCGCTGTGGAGGAATTTTGGCCCACTCTTCTTTTCAGAATTGTTTTAATTCAGCCACATTGGAGGGTTTTCGAGCATGAACCACCTTTTTAAGGTCACGCCACAGCATCTCAATCGGATTCAAGTCCGGACTTTGACTAGGCCACTCCAAAACCTTTTTTTTTTAAGCCATTCAGAGGTGGACTTGCTGGTGTGTTTTGGATCATTGTCCTGCTGCAGAACCCAAGTGCGCTTCAGCTTGAGGTCACAAACAGATTGCCGGACATTCTCCTTCAGGATTGTTTGGTAGAGAGCAGAATTCATGGTTCCATCAATCACAGCAAGTCGTCCAGGTCCTGAAACAGCAAAGCAAAGATCTTTTGGCCTACTTCACTTTGTCAGACAGGTTCTATTTAAGTGATTTCTTGATTCAACAGGTCTGGCAGTAATCAGGTCTGGGTGTGGCTAGTGAAATTAAATTCAGCTTTCCAAAAAATGTGATTTAATCACAATAAATTCATGATTTAACAAGGGGGCAATTACTTTGTCACATAGGTTCATCATGGTTCGGATAGCTTTTTCCCCTTAATAAATACAATTGTCACTGTATTTTGAGTTTACTTGGGTTATCTTTGTGTAATATTAAAATGTGTTTATTGATCTGAAACATTTAAGTGTGACAAATGTGCAGAAAAATAAGAAATCAGGAGGAGGGCAAATACTTTTCACAGCACTGTATATGCAACACATTTTCCACCAACCA
This sequence comes from Brachymystax lenok tsinlingensis, assembly GCA_030435695.1. Taxonomy (NCBI): domain Eukaryota; kingdom Metazoa; phylum Chordata; class Actinopteri; order Salmoniformes; family Salmonidae; genus Brachymystax; species Brachymystax lenok. Next base: position 40,199,972 of record CM059810.1, read on the forward strand.
ATAAGCAATGCATAACTGCATACCAATTACTAACTTTGAGTGCTTATCATCATGGTTTGCGTTTTCAACACCAGAATCAAATAGAGTATGTCAATCTCGACAAACAGAAAATATAACCCTCCCTGCTCAGTATTAAAGTCTTGGCTTGACAATCTCCAAATGTCTTTACATTGTTTGGTGGAATGGAATGGCCGGTGTGCAGTTTGGATGCTGGAATTACATTAGAGGGGAGTGGATGAGCGTGTGCAGGTAGCCTACAGGAGACTTTTAAAGTAGCCCAATCAGATTAAAACATTGTGACTACTTATGTTAATGCCACACATAAAAGGTGATACATTTTTTAAGTATTTAGGCTATATTTAAGCTTTAGGTTCTAGGTTGAGGAATAGCCAATCAGATCAGAAAGCAGGCAGAAGGTGTGTTAAGCTTTTCTGAATAACTGGGCCTGCTGGGAACATATGGGCCTGCTGGGAGCCTATGTGGCCACACTATATAGAACGACTTGACAGAATGATGATCGGCAAGAGGCAGCGCATCAGTATCAGCAGTACAAATACAGCCATACTGGCCTGCTGCTGTGCCTTTCTAGAATCTGTCGAGAGTAGACCCACAACTGATCGAAATGGAATGAAACAATCAAATAACAAGGCTTATTATGACATTTTTACTGCAGTCTACAGCCTAGAGTAGAACAATAATGCAATTATTAATTGTTTTTTGGTGTCGTGGGCTAGTCTAGGTAGGATAATTGTATTGTCCCTAAGCAAGATCATTAGGGGATCTTTTTGAGCCGTGTGTCATGTCTTTACTGTTCTTTTATGCACAATGATGCAATTTATATTTGTTGTTGTGGATTTATATTGAACATTGATGCAGCTTTGAATGCTTTTATGTGTGGTATGATTGCTAGTTAGCCTATTGCAGATCTGGACAAACAATCCATCTACCACTATTGTCACTATGAATGATGGATAGAGGGCAGATAGACAGTTGACTGGTAGACCCCCCCACCCAAGTTAGATTCTAACTGCCCCTAACAGGTATCTTTCATGATCTTTCCCCCCTCAGAAACCCCCTGCTAACAAGTTTGAATCACTCTTGAAGGTGTGAGAGAGAGAGAGTTGTCAGGGTGAGTTTGGTGTAAACTACAACACACAAAAAACCTAACAAAGATAAGATACATGTAATTTATTTACCAACATGTAACTTTGCATGTGCCATTTGTGGTAGCAATTCTATAGGAAGAGACTGTAGATTCTTCGAACTACAACTTTATTATAAGATCAGCAAAAATGAAGCAATTAATAACAACAACTCAACAGTGCATCTTTAGGAAAGCCCAACAAACAGAGTTCTCTCTCCTCTTACAGAAAAATTACAACCTATTTTGTCATTGTGGCAGTTTAGCAGATGCGTGGAAACAGGGATGGAACATGGTGTGTGAAAGCTGATTTAGCTTGTCTGTTCAGATTAAGATAGCTGGCGTTGCCACCATTGTTTGTTCCTTCCTGCATGTTTCCACCCATCTAAGTTCCAGTAGATATATGAGAACCGGATATGAGAACAGGATGTCACACACTGAAGTCGCACCCAAACGGCTCTTATCTGTACGCCCAGTCTTATAACTAAGTCACATATGACAATCTTATATCAGCAAAAAATACTAACATAACAATGGACAACTGAGCCCCGGCCCCTCTCTCCTCCCCCTGTCATAACATTGTCGTGTTCCAGGCTGACTACATTGAAGTCGCCTTCCAGATCTCACAACTTCTGGATAAGTGTTTAACATATCAACTAACCACATCATATGATATAGCAATCTGAGGCCCATTGGTTGTTGTGTGCAGCCTGACTGCAATATAGTCGGCCTTGAACGAGACCGCTCTCTCCTCGTTGTGGTTGACAGATTGAGCTGTACTGAGCTCTGACCTCACAGACACAGGAAACTACTAACCCTGCTACTGCTCTCCCACCCATATCACTTCTCTCTCTAGTTAGACAGCCTACTTGTTACTATTTGGCATCAAGTTTATTTCAAAGCCATCACTAAGTGTTACCTCTCTGTAAAAATATGTCTAATGATTCATTTTTTATTTTTTATTTTAATTATAGTGTTTACCCCATTTTCTCCCCAGTTGCTAGTTACAACCTTTTCTCCCCGCTTAAACTCCTCAGTGGAGTTCGGGAGAGGCGAAGGTCATGACCTGCCTTGCTTCCTACTTCTAAACACTCTGCTTGCTCTCTGATTTAGAGGGGTATGTGTTAAATGCGGAAGACACATTTCAGTTGAATGCATTCAGTTGTACAACTGACTAGGTATCCCCCTTTCCTTTCATTAACCCGGAAGTCAACCTCACCAATGTGTTGGAGGAAACACCATTCGACTGACATTCGAAGTCAGGTTGCATACCCTCCTCCCGCCACAAGGAGTCACTAGAGTGCGATGAGCCAAGGAAAGCCCCCCTCCTGCCAAACTCTCCCCTAACCTGGACAGTGCTAGGCCAGTTTAGGGCCGCCCGATGGGGCACCTGGTCATGGCCGGTTGTGACGCAGCCTCAGCACTGTGATGACTTAGACCGCTGCGATAATCAGTAATATAATGGTGAATATTAAACACAATATTGATGCAGAGGGAGGGAATCAGAAACATAATTTTCATAGCTGCTGAATGTGTGAAGTACAGCAACTGTATAGATAGCACCTAATCCAGCAGACATATAGTGCATTAGCAAACTCTTCAGACCTCTTGACTTTTTCACATTTTGTGACATTACAGCCTTAGTCTAAAATTGATTAAATAAAAAAAAAGATCATCAATCTACACACAATACCTCATAATGACTAAGTGAAAACAGGTTTTAGATTTGTTTTCTCCCAAAAAATAAGTAAACTGAAATACCTTACTTACTTAAGTATTCAGACCCTTTGCTACGAAGACTCTTCCTACCACTGGACGCCTGGCAAAACTGAGCAATCGGGGGAGAAGGGCCTTGGTCAGGGATGTTACCAAGAACCCTATGATCACTCTGGCAGAGCTCTAGAGCTCCTCTGTGGTGATGGGAGACTCTTCCAGAAGTACAACCATCTGTGCAGCACTCCACCAATCAGGCCTTTATTGTAGAGTGGCCAGATGGAAGACACTCCTCAGTAAAAGACACGATTGGAGTCGGGCTGTCACGGGCGTCTGCGTTGCCAAGGGCTAAAATAGAAGTCGGTTCTATTTGTGACGCAGATCGCGCTGCAAGTCCTGCCTCTCCCATCTCCTCATTGGTTTATAGAAGCAGGTACCCACGTGCCATCTCCTCATTGGTTATACCCACGTGGGTGACTGAAAGACGAACAAGGTCAGTGGCGGTAAAGCACCTAATTTATGAAAGTTGCCAATCACAATATAAAGTTAAGAGAAGAAAAGGCCTGGAAGGAGGAGAGATGACTAGACACGATTCGGTTGACCGTTTTATGTGTGGATTAATTGGCGGATTAGAGGACCTTGTGCATTTCAGGTAAAATAAAACTCAATGTTAAACGTTATATCCCAGGACAAATTAGCTAGCAACAGCAAGCTAGCTAAATAGGACAAATTAGCTAGCAAGTGCAAGGTAAATTGCCATAAATGTTTAATGCTTTTCGACCTGTCCCCAAATTAATGTAATTGGTTCAGAGTTTGTTTTGATATTTTAACCTGCGTGTCGTGATCGCATTTGGTGTGGGTGGACAAAATACATTTATGCACAATGGCGCACGCGCGCAGCCGGTTTGGATTCCGTGTTAGACCATGAGAAACAAGATTCTCTGGTCTGATAAAACCAAGATTGAACTCTTTGGCCTGAATTCCAAGCGTCAAGTCTGGAGGAAACCTTTCACCATCCCTACGGTAAAGCTTGGTGGGGCCAGTATCATGCTATGCGGATGTTTTTCAGCGGCAGGAACTGGGAGACTAGTCAGGATCGAGGGAAAGATGAATGGAGCAAAGTACAGTGAGATCTTTGATGAAAACCTGGTCCAGAGCGCTCAGAACCTCAGACAGGGGTGAAGGGTCACCTTCCAACAGGACAATGACCCTAAGCACACAGCCAAGCCAACGCAGGAGTGGCTTTGGGACAAGTCTCTGAATGTCTTTGAGTGGCCCAGCTAGAGCCCGGACTTGAACCCGATCGAACATCTCAAGAGAGACCTGAAAATAGCTGTGCAGCGAAACTCCCCATCCAACCTGACAGATATTAAGAGGATCTGCAGAGAAGAATTGCAGAAATTCCCCAAATACAGGTGTACCAAGCTTGTACCCAAGAACCCATACCCAAGCTTGTACCCATACCCAAGAAGACTCAAAGCTGTAATCGCTGCCAAAGGTGCTTCAACAATGTACTGGGTAAAGGGTCTGAATACTTTTGTAAATGTGATATTTCCGTTTAAAAACGGAGATTGATGAGGGGAAAAAACTATTTAATCAACATTAGAATAAGATTGTAATGTAAACATTTTGGGAAAAAGAAACGTGTCTAAATACATTCCAAATGCACTGTATGTACAGAGGGATGTGTGTTTGCACAGATCAATAGAGGTCACATTCTAATGCACGCACACAGGCAGGAAACACAATAAGGCTTCTGAGAATTGTTTGTTCACACTTCTTTCATACTGGTCTATGTGTGAACATGACTAACAACAGTAACACTACTGCTGATACTAAGAAAAGGATTCCCATAGTAACAGTACAGACCCTTAAACCTCATCATCATCCTTCTCCTCTAATCAGGGACTGATTCAGGCCTGGAATACTAATAGCCAAAATACCGCTGATCAATTAATCACCCAGAATAATGGAAAGTAGCATTACAGTGAAGATTGAGGCCCCCAGTCCAGGGTTTCCCAACCCTCTCCTCAGGGACCACCAGACATTTCACATTTTGGTTAACTAACCATCAACCCCTTGACTAATTGATGCAGGTGTGCCTGTCTGGTGAACCCAGAGGAGAAGGTCGAGAAGTACTGCATCTTGTAGGTGGTCCTGGAGTGCCGCAGACATGTTTTTAATTTAACCGACCTGTAAGACCAGATGTGTTGAATTTAGGCAATCACGGAACTGATTCCTATGGAACGCCTTTATCGGCATTCCATAGATCCCTGATGTGTGAGACTGGATTTGAGTAACCCTAGTCTAAGGTTTTTCTGTCAATCATGCCTTTAACTGGTTAAGTGAAATGCTTCTCTCTTCTGGTAACTGTGAAGAATGCTCCATGTCTCTGCAGCTTATATAGACCAAAGCATCTGTCAAACATCTATTTAAAATGTTTGTTTCCCCAGATTCCAACTCCTAAATAAGTGTGTGGCCCATTTGCAGGTGTGAGACAGTCATGTGAATATGAAAACCCCTTTATCAGATCAATTAAAAAAGGTCAATGACTAAAATATATTCTTGATTGTTGTACTATTTGATGTTTATTGTCAACCTGCCTCATAGACAAATCACCTAGGTCGTGTCCGACATGTCTTGCTACTACTTACTAAAACAACTGTGTTCTAATCATACTGCGTACTACTTAGAATGTAGCCTCGGGAGCCGGCCGGATCTCTCACATTGTTTCGCTAGGTTGTGTCATTTGTATCATTAATGCGATGACGATTATTTTATCAAATCAATTAACTACCACGTTCAATTATTACGCAATTAAATTAATCATATAACTAATTAAGTAGTAATCTTGGGGCACCATGGAAAAAGTTTGTTTAATGAGTTACCGTTTCCCAAATTCATTCAATATCAGAATATATCGTTATCATTTTAGTCATCCATTAATTATTATTTACCTCATCAGTCTCATTCTGAATTTTGCAACAGTCTTGGATATCTGCACGAACCCTAGCATAAATGATGAATCAGCGATATACAAACTGTCTTAAAAACAATGCACATTATAAAGGGCTTGACATTAATTCATGTAGTTTTTCTGGTCTGTAACACCATGGGCCAAATAGGTGACCGTAAATGGCATTGTATTGTGTTGATTTACGCATGACACCACTCTACAACATAAAATGAGTTATTACCATAGAGAATTTGCCACTGTAGGCTTCCCCTCTGCCTATTGTCTTATTTGCATATTCAAACCTGTTTCAAAGACAGCTTGACATGTAGCCTACACATTGTCTGCTCTTGTAGGAAGCAGTAACTCCCCATTACTGACCTATACTAATGAATAACTAATGAACATGAGGGGAGGCAGAGAGCTGGTTTCAAGCACAGGGCGCAGCAGGTGTTTATTGCAAAGGACCACAGGAGGAGGCAGGTAGCTGGGTCCAGGGGCAGGCAGAAGGTCTTACACAGGGGGTCCAAAAAGGCAACAGTACAGGCAGGGAAAAGGCTAGTGACGTAGTCCGGGAGATCAGGCAATAGGTAAATAACAGGGAATGGCAAAAACTGCAGGGAATAGACAAAAACTACCATACACAGGAGGCGTAAATCATGGGCAAACCAGCACTTCAAAAGCAGTGTCACAAAACAAACAATATCTCACAGTGACAGGATGCAAAGAACTAAACTAAATAGTGTGTGATAATGACATACAGGTGTGTGAACAGGTGATTAGAATTCAGGTGATTGGGATCTGGAGAGTGAGCTGCGTTCAGGGGATCTACGTGTTTGAGAGTGTGAGCTGGAAGTGGGCGGGAAAGTGAGCTGCGTTCAGGGGATCTACGTGTTTGAGGGTGTGAGTTGGATGAAGACATTACAATAACTGGGCTAGTAACTCATCAAGCAAAGAATGTCAAGAAATGTGCACACGAGCGACTCTGAGCTCTGATCTGAACTGATGTGAAATGCACATTCACTCGCAGGTGATTTAAAGACCACACGTGGCCATTCCCCTTTCAAATAAAATTCTACTCCATTGTGCTCTGGGTCTGCCAACAACAAAATCACAGACTCAATCTTGCAAAGTTATATTTGTTTTGGTTTGTTGCATTGAAAAGGGGCTTATAATAATATTGATTTGATCCCTGAAAAAACGTTGATCTATATAGTGCAAACTAATGGGGCGAACTCAGTGAAGTTCTATCTCTTCCACCACTGTGTAGTATGGCATTTCTTCTGCTGCAGCAGTCCTGGAGGAAGTGCGAGGCCATAGACTGTATATAACCAATTTGACTACAGAGAGAGATCAGTTACAACAACCTGACTAAAGAGAGAGGCCATCTCAGGCAAGCTTTTTGTGATAGGTGAGATATAAACTGTGATAAATTAGAAGGACAATCAACAGCAATAGTAAATATATAGGTTTATGAGAATAGAGATACTGGCTAAGTTTCTGAATGTCTTCACCTTTGCTCTTCAACAGAGCAGCATTGTCAGGGGGAATGGAGATACTTTGATTCCAGTTTCTACTTCTCTCCTCCGAGAAGAAAACCTGGGCTTCCACCATCCTTCTACCATTTTAAAGTGGTCAAGGTTTTTCTATGGATTGTAGCTATAATGGAACAGATAAAGATGAATCCTCTATCTATCTCCATGGGTCAATGTCACTGTAATAGAAGGAAGAAACTGAGCTTGTAGAAAACAGCCAGTAGGGGGAGACAAACACTTATAAAAGTAGGTATTATACCCAACAAGAGGGACTTTTCTGACAGCCATTCCATTGACCCTTACCTTAACCCCAACCTTCACCTAATTTGAACTAATTCAGAAACTGAACAGATGATGAATGTATGATTAAATAAAATTATGTTATTGATGTTTAAAATGAAGCCTTTTCCTTTATAGATGTGCTGTTGTACTAGTGGTGACCTTATATCCATGGATGAAAAGTGGACAGATGTTTTCAGGACAGATGCAGTGCATAAGACCTACATAGAATGTGAATAATGACATGAAGGGTACATCTCAATTGTCACCATATTCCCTGTATAGTGCACTACTTTTGACCAGGGTCCATCAATATGTAGGAAAAAGGGTTCCATTTGGGACACAGTAAGTTTAGGGAAGTTTTTGCTAGAGCACCTATTGTATTGTAATTTCAGTTGATTTCAGCATGTGTTGCTGTGCCAACTCATATTTAGCCATACCACTGACTTCCTTTAATAACAGCTTCCTGTCTGTCTGTATGTCTGTCAGTGGTTGGTGGTTATTAGCAGACCTGTGCCACTGTATTAGGGCACACCATAGCAACAGCAAATGGAAACACGTTATTCTTATTGGACAGGTACAGTTAGTCCCTCCCTGTTTCAGTTTGCTTTCTTCTGTTTGGTGCCTAATGAATATGACCCAGATACTTTAGCTGTGCTTGATTGAGCTTGCCTGGCTTAATGGAACCAATAGAATTGTCCCAAACGCTCAAAGTATTTGACAGATTTCAAATACTTTTTAAACCCAGGTCTGGATATTCATTATTTTTAAAGCATCCAGAGACATTATTAACATGTATTCATCCCTCCCCTGGGTGTACGTTTAGTTTTTTGAAGGTTGGTACTACATCTTGACCAAGACTAAAAACTGGACAGACAGCAGACAGGACTGTACCAACAGAGCCTTGAGGCCGCAATTATCAATACTACTACTACTTAACCCATCATAGTGTACGCCCTGTTTTGTCCATAGTTTTCCACCATTTTAGTACCCTTCACCGCAGATACGGCCAACAGAACCTGAGGAACCTTTATCGTCTGAGCCACCAACGATTGCAGATTCTCTTCTTCCTTCCCTGCCAGCATCTCCATGGTGACTGGGGGCGGTGCGGCCAACGGTACGGCCAACGGTAATGTGAGCATCATGCCACTACCAGTTGTTATCAGCTACTCTCCCTCTCCCCTTCTCCTTCCATTCCTTCCTCTCTCCAGATGACAGATTTTACCTCTCCCAGTGCGGACTACCAGGCGTCTCCTCCAATGTTTCGATTGCTCCTACAGTTTTGTTTTGGTACTGCAGTTTAACGGAGGCTCGACCCAGAAATACATTTTCCATCCACGGCCACATAGAGAATCCAGATAAGAAAATTCCTAATAAGTCACTTTAGTCATCACCTTTGTGCACAAAACATCCGTTGAATTATTCAAATATTTGTTGCTGAGGCCGATTTTTTTATTTTTTTTATTTTATATTCGTCCAATCTCTGGCATGTTTTTGGATGACTTAATGACATTGTTGCTGCTAACACTATTCCTTGTGCACTGGGTGCTACTGCGCATGTGATGTTGGGCTGTGTAAACCGGATGCACCCGTGAATCTGATTATGTGAACATGATTACCTTGATTACCTACCTCACAGAAAGCATAGATAGAAAAAAAAAACCTATATGGTCATCTGTGGTACAGATCTGGGGTCAGCAATCCCGCAATCCCCCTCCCCGCTTAATCCTAACCTTAACTATTTGTGGTGGTAATGCAAAACTGACCCAAGATCAGAGTTTAGGGGCAACTTCCCCCTACACCCCCGGTCACAGTGAGAGCCAGAATGTGGTCTCCATTTGAAGGCTGGGGGTGCTGTAAACTCAGTCAGGATATATGTAGTGTACATGTCAATTAACATGATCCCACTTTATTTTAGCACATCCTAAAATGTGACCCTGTGAATTCACCAATACATCATATATGGAGTCACACATACATCATCATGTATGCAGTCGTGGCCAAAAGTTTTGAGAATGAAACAAATATGAATTTCCACAAAGTATGCTGCTTCAGTGTCTTTAGATATTTTTGTCAATGTTACTATGGAATACTGAAGTATAATTACAAGCATTTCATAAGTGTCAAAGGCTTTTATTGACAATTACATGAAGTTGATGCAAAGAGTCAATATTTGCAGTGTTGACCCTTCTTATTCAAGACCTCTGCAATCCGCCCTGGCATGCTGTCAATTTACTTCTGGGCCACATCCTGACTGATGGCAGCCCATTTTTGCATAATCAATGCTTGGAGTTTGTCAGAATTTGTGGGGTTTTGTTTGTCCACCCGCCTCTTGAGGATTGACCACAAGTTCTCAATGGGATTAAGGTCTGGGGAGTTTCCTGGCCATTGACCCAAAATATCAATGTTTTGTTCCCCGAGCCACTTAGTTATCACTTTTGCCTTATGGCAAGGTGCTCCATCATGCTGGAAAAGGCATTGTTCGTCACCAAACTGTTCCTGGATGGTTGGGAGAAGTTGCTCTCGGAGGATGTGTTGGTACCATTCTTTATTCATGGCTGTGTTCTTAGGAAAAATTGTGAGTGAGCCCACTCCCTTGGCTGAGAAGCAACCCCACACATGAATGGTCTCAGGATGCTTTACTGTTGGCATGACACAGGACTGATGGTAGCGCTCATCTTGTCTTCTCCTGACAAGCTTTTTTCCGGATGCCCCAAACAATCGGAAAGGGGATTCATCAGAGAAAATGACTTTACCCCAGTCCTCAGCAGTCCAATTCCTGTACCTTTTGCCGCAGCTGAATCAACTTTAGGAGACGGTGCTGGCGCTTGCTGGACATTCTTGGGCGCCCTGAAGCCTTCTTCACAACAATTGAACCGCTCTCCTTAAAGTTCTTGATGATCCGATAAATGGTTGATTTAGGTGCAATTTTACTAGCAGCAATATCCTTGCCTGTGAAGCCCTTTTTGTGCAAAGAAATGATGACGGTGTTTCCTTGCAGGTAACTATGCTTGACAGAGGAAGAGCAATGATACCAAGCACCACCCTCCTTTTGAAGCTTCCAGTTATTCGAACTCAGTCAGCAGAGAGTGATCTCCAGCCTTGTCCTTGTCAACACTCACACCTGTGTTAATGAGAAAATCACTGACATGATGTCAGCTGGTCCTTTTGTGGCAGAGCTGAAATGCAGTGGAAATGTTTTTTGGGGATTCAGTTCATTTGCATGGCAAAGAGGGACTTTGCAATTAATTGAAATTCATCTGATCACTCTTCATGACATTCTGGAGTACAGTGGGGCAAAAAAGTATTTAGTCAGCCACCAATTGTGCAGGTTCTCTCACTTAAAAAGATGAGAGAGGCCTGTAATTTTCATCATAGGTACACTTCAACTATGACAGACAAAATTAGGAAAAAATCCAGAAAATCACATTGTAGGATTTTTTATGAATTTATTTGCAAATTATGGTGGAAAATAAGTATTTGGTCACATACAAACAAGCAAGATTTCTGGCTCTCACAGACCTGTACCTTCTTCTTTAAGAGGCTCCTCTGTTCTCCACTCGTTACCTGTATTAATGGCACCTGTTTGAACTTGTTATCAGTATAAAAGACACCTGTCCACAACCTCAAACAGTCACACTCCAAACTCCACTATGGCCAAGACCAAAGAGCTGTCAAAGGACACCAGAAACAAAATTGTAGACCTGCACCAGGTTGGGAAGACTGAATCTGCAATAGGTAAGCAGCTTGGTTTGAAGAAATCAACTGTGGGAGCAATTATTAGGAAATGGAAGACATACAAGACCACTGATAATCTTCCTCGATCTGGGGCTCCACGCAAGATCTCACCCCGTGGGGTCAAAATGATCACAAGAACGGTGAGCAAAAATCCCAGAACCACACGGGGACCTAGTGAATGACCTGCAGAGAGCTGGGACCAAAATAACAAAGCCTACCATCAGTAACACACTACGCCGCCAGGACTCAAATCCTGCAGTGCCAGACATGTCCCCCTGCTTAAGCCAGTACATGTTCAGGCCCGTCTGAAGTTTGCTAGAGAGCATTTGGATGATCCAGATGAGGATTGGGAGAATGTCATATGGTCAGATGAAACCAAAATATAACTTTTTGGTAAAAACTCAACTCGTCGTGTTTGGAGGACAAAGAATGCTGAGTTGCATCCAAAGAACACCATACCTACTGTGAAGCATGGGGGTGGAAAAATCATGCTTTGGGGCTGTTTTTCTGCAAAGGGACCAGGACGACTGATCCGTGTAAAGGAAAGAATGAATGGGGCCATGTATCGTGAGATTTTGAGTGAAAACCTCCTTCCATCAGCAAGGGCATTGAAGATGAAACGTGGCTGGGTCTTTCAGCATGACAATGATCCCAAACACACCGCCCAACGAAGGAGTGGCTTCGTAAGAAGCATTTCAAGGTCCTGGGGTGGCCTAGCCAGTCTCCAGATCTCAACCCCATAGAAAATCTTTGGAGGGAGTTGAAAGTCCGTGTTGCCCAGCGACAGCCCCAAAACATTACTGCTCTAGAGGAGATCTGCATGGAGGAATGGGCCAAAATACCAGCAACAGTGTGTGAAAACCTTGTGAAGACTTACAGAAAACGTTTGACCTCTGTCATTGCCAACAAAGGGTATATAACAAAGTATTGAGATAAACTTTTGTTATTGACCAAATACTTATTTTCCACCATAATTTGCAAATAAATAAATTAAAAATCCTACAATGTGATTTTCTGGATTTCTTTTTCTCATTTCGTCTGTCATAGTTGAAGTGTACCTATGATGAAAATTACAGAATTGGTGGCTGACTAAATACTTTTTTGCCCCACTGTATATGCAAATTGCCATCATACAAACTGAGGCAGCAGACTTTGTGAAAATTAATATTTGTGTCATTCTCAAAACTTTTGGCCAGGACTGTAGAGTCATATCATGTAGTATATGATCACTTCAGTTTGATGGGTTCGGATTTCTGAACTTTAAATATTATTAATCATTAGTTATTCTAGAGACATGAGGGGTGCCATAGTCTACACCAGAAGTGAATAGTTATCTGTAGCAGGAATGTATATGGAGGACGCAATTAAGCTTGGAATGTACTGAGAGCAGGGAAGACGATCACATGTTGGCAGGAACTGATAAGGGTGGAGAGCTGTGGATTAGTGAGGAAGGAGGTTGAGGTCAGGTCAGATCACCTTATGGGAAAAGGAACAGCTCATTGCCGTATCACTTAACTTTCTGCCTAGCAATAAATATGTAATGTTAGAAAGAAGGAGACTCCACCCAAATTGGGGTATATATATTACCACTGGTGGAAATATGTCTTTGTCTGTTCAGCTGTTCAATCCTGTGGGGTGAATAAACTTGGTTGAAGCTTTCATAGTGTCCGTTGTGTTCTTACTCTGATATTTAAAACCTAACAAGTTGAATCATATGTTTAATACTGATGAGCACTGTGGGAAACAAACATGTTTAGATTACAAACTAAGGCTGGTGGGAGCATGGTGTTGATTTGACAGTTTCCCCTTGACTGTGGTTGACCGTTAAGAACATAGTGTCACTACAGTGAGTCACGCAGACGCCGAACAGTCCAGGGAGACACAGGTACAGACGGATATTAGAGCTGAGTTAAGAAGAAGAAGTTACTGTATTTGAGCACAAGTATGTTAAGATGTCAGAGGGAGTCTATGAAAACTCAGTTGGATTTGAAGACGGGGAATCTGATGCAATGAACACGGACATTGATTGCCAAATATATGCCAACGTAAGAGCCTTCAAGCCCAGTCCAAGAGATGGAGTTGTTGCACTAACACACACACACACACACACACACACACATAAATTATAGACACATATTAAACAGCTGAGGTTACCCTGTAGTAATAAACCTTTATTTGTCCCAATCCTGGATGATACAGTAAAACACATTACCAAAGATTTTTTATCATTTGTGATTCAGTACATTTTCAGTGGTGGAAGAGACCCTCTGGAGATGCTGCAGTGTGTCTGGGGCTGCTGTGTGTTCTCCTACTGGCTGGGATCATAGGCCTGTCTGTCTACTGTAAGTTTAGTATGTTGTCACTGAGACTTAAGTAGAATACTTAATCATACTTAATCATCAATGGTGTGGTAGATACATGTTTGATTAATTATTCACTTTTACAGATGGAGTCACTGATCATCACGACTCAACAGAGAGAGACCAGCTACTGGCCAGTTACAACAACCTGACTAAAGAGAGAGACCAGCTACAGACCAGTTACAACAACCTGACTAAAGAGAGAGACCAGCTACAGACCAGTAACAACAACCTGACTAAAGAGAGAGACCAAATACAGACTGAGAGAGATGTTATTAACAGGAGGCTTACCAATCTCAGTGAGTAAACCTACAGTAATAAATTATCATTAACAACACACACCTGATTATGTGTCTGTATTCTTTCATTAAGTATCCAGGGTGATAAGTTGAAGGAAATTAATGTTTTCAACTTGTCGAACAAACCTGTCCTGAAGGCTGGCAGAAGATTGAATCCCTTTAGGTACTGGTATTAACCATGATATCTGACTGTTGTTAACCCTGTAGGTACTGGTATTAACCATGATATTTGATGGTTTTTAACCCTTTAGGTACTGGTATTAACCATGATATTTGATGGTTTTTAACCCTGTAGGTACTGGTATTAACCATGAAATTTGATGGTTTTTAACCCTGTAGGTACTGGTATTAACCATGAAATTTGATGGTTTTTAACCCTTTAGGTACTGGTATTAACCATGATATCTGACTGTTTTTAACCCTGTAGGTACTGGTATTAACTATGATATTTGATGGTTTTTAACCCTGTAGGTACTGGTATTAACCATGATATTTGATGGTTTTTAACCCTTTAGGTACTGGTATTAACCATGATATTTGATGGTTTTTAACCCTGTAGGTACTGGTATTAACCATGAAATTTGATGGTTTTTAACCCTGTAGGTACTGGTATTAACCATGAAATTTGATGGTTTTTAACCCTTTAGGTACTGGTATTAACCATGATATCTGACTGTTTTTAACCCTGTAGGTACTGGTATTAACTATGATATTTGATGGTTTTTAACCCTTTTGTTACTGGTATTAACCATGATATCTGATGGTTTTTAACCCTTTAGGTACTGGTATTAACCATGATATTTTATGTTTTTTAACCCTGTAGGTACTGGTATTAACGATGATAATTGATGGTTTTTAACCCTTTAGGTACTGGTATTAACCATGATATTTGATGGTTTTTAACCCTTTAGGTACTGGTATGACAAACAGCCTGATAATGCAGGTCTTACTGGCGAGCACTGTGCTGAGAACAAAAACAAGAGTCCTCTAAAGGCATGGAACGACTTGTCATGTGACAGGAAACTCAACTGGATGTGAGAAAGTGTTTTAACATCACATTTACAACATTTTTTTTTTCTTTTTTAAATTGTACCTTTATTTAACTAGGCAAGTCAGTTAAGAACAAATTCTTATTTTCAATGACGGCCTAGAGGGTTATAACTGCCTGTTCAGGGGCAGAACGACAGATTTGTACTAGTCCAACGCTCTAACCACTAGGCTACCCTGCCGCCCCACTGTAACACATACAGCAACCTACAGTGCACACAACTTCCTCCTTCCTCCTCTCTCTCTCTCTCTCTCTCTCTCTCTCTCTCTCAAACCTCCCCCACACACCCTCATGCAAACTCACCTATTGTTGTATTTGTTTGTTGTATCATATTAATAAAAGTCCTACTTATTTCCTGTTTGTAACATCCCGTGTACCAGTAGTTATGTTTGACACATCAGAGTCAACTTAAAGTTAGTACATTTGACATTGTGCATTCACATAATTTTCAACTCAAATATATTCTACAGATATTTACATGCTCCAATTTAGGCCTGGTGCAAACATTCTCAACAGTACCACATACACTGTATAGGAGTTGACTGTATCACCAATCAATGAGTGTAGTAGAGATATCAAAGGGTATCAAAGGATGTTGCTTAATCATATTTGACCGTCAGTCTTTGTTGTCAAGTTAAATACAATATCAAATGCTCATATTTGACTGTTGTTTCCCTATAAGGGTCCCAAAAGTGGCAAGTGGATATTTTCAGTCATTCAACCAGCTTTACTCAGAAGCTCCATAACCAATCATGTTCATTGAGAGATAAGAGAGCTGCGGACAATAATGTCTTCATCTCATCCTCACTGGTTAAGACTACCCACCCTCAATATCCACTTGGAGCAGTTGTAGTGTCAAATATATTGTATGGACATTATAATGACCCATGTTTGTAGTCCTGGACCTCCTGAACATGTTGATGTATATTTGGGAGTAAACAGAGGGTCCAAATCAGCAGAAAGGGGAAAGGAAGGGGGAGATCTGGAAACTCCCTGAATTATCTTGGGGCTGTTACATATGATATTTAATATATGTTAACAGCTAGTCTTTGTTCTCCACTTCCCCTCTATGATCTATATCTTCCTGGTATGATAGTGTTTTGTCCATCATCACAAATAGCAAGTCCCATTCCCTGGGCAGGAGGACTGTGTTGAGATATACTCTGGACAACGTGACCATGTAGAGACATGGAATGATTTATATTGTGCTGCAGAAAATATTTTAACAATAACCACTTTAACAATCTCTCACACGCACAATTACACTCTCAAGTATCCTAACATGTTTATTTTTTTATTAGCATAGCCACAACTACCCATGTCATTTTGTTGATACTTCCCTAGAGTTAACACCTACAGCAGTGACACAGATAGAGACACACAGATGACTCAGAGACAGAGATATCACTAGAAGCAGAGACTTAACGTATAGAGGCAGTTGACTTACGACGCCTCCTGGCGGCCATGTTGGAAGACCACCACATTAATTCTAGAGGCAGAGACTTAATGTATAGTAGACCTACATAGAAAGAAAGATCCAGGCATTTTTGAAGATGTCAAAGGTCATCTATGCTGAGCCAGATATGAACAAGAAGGTCAAGTTTGACAGAGGTGAGATGGAGGAAAGGATTGTGGATATCTACATCAATGCAGACACCCTAAGAGACAGTGAGACCAGCACCAAGTATCAGAACCAAGGTAAGACCCAGATGCAGATTGTCAAAGTAACAATGTTTGTTGTAGCAACAGGGGCAGGCAGAGACAGGTCAAGGCAGGCAGGGGTCGATAATCCAGAGTATGGGAGCAAAGGTACAGGACGGCAGGCAGGCTCAGGGTCAGGACAGGCAGAGTTGCCAGGCAGGCGGGCTCAGAGTCAGGACAGGCAGAGTGGCCAGGCAGGCGGGCTCAGAGTCAGGACAGGCATAGTGGCCAGGCAGGTGGGCTCAGAGTCAGGACAGGTAAGGGTCAAATCCGGGAGGACAGGAAAGGAGAGACTGGGGGAAAGCAGGAGCTGAGAACAAACAAGACGAACTGGCAAAAAACAAACAGAAAACACAGGTATAAATACACAGGGGATAATGGGGAAGATGGGCGACACCTGGAGGGGGGTGGAGACAATAACAAAGACAGATTAAACAGATCAGGGTGTGACACCAAGAGAAAAGAGACAGCAGACACTGCTCCTAATAATGGACCAGGAGACCAGCAGTCAGGTAACACACACACACTCAACCCTATTAGAAGAGAAGGTCCAAGATCCCTCCCTCAGGATTGTATTCTCCAATGTGTTTTGATAAGGAAAGATGAATGGAGATAAAGCCTGTAGACAAGTCTGTAGTTCACCTCTGTGGTGAGTTCATCTCTCACTTTAACCGCTAGGAGGAGTCATCACTTAATAACCATTCAGCACTGTATCCAACCATCAACACGAGAGAGAGAAAGAGAGTAAGAATGAAGGAGGAAGTTGTGTGTACTGTAGGCTAATGTATGTGTTACTTGTTGTTTTCTGTGTCAAAACAACAGACATTTATCAATGGGGTTAAATCAGTCTGGATTGGTCTGACTGACTCTGTTACTGAGGGGACCTGAAAATGGGTGGGCGGCACCCAACTGACCAGCCCAAGGTAAGAGACTACTGCTCTATAATAACACTGATCACCCCAAGGTAAGACACTACTGCTCTATAATAACACTGATCACCCCAAGGTAAGAGACTACTGCTCTAATAACACTGACCACCCCAAGGTAAGAGACTACTGCTCTAATAGCAACACTAACCACCCCAAGGTAAGAGACTACTGCTCTAATAACACTGACCACCCCAAGGTAAGAGACTACTGCTCTAATAACACTGACCACCCCTAGGTAAGAGACTACTGCTCTAATAACACTGACCACCCCAAGGTAAGAGACTACGGCTCTAAAATAACACTGACCACCCCAAGGAAAGGGACTACGGCTCTAAAATAACACTGACCACCCCAAGGTAAGAGACTACTGCTCTATAATAACACTGACCACCCCAAGGTAAGAGACTACTGCTCTAAAATAACACTGACCACCCCAAGGTAAGAGACTACTGCTCTAATAACACTGACCACCCCAAGGTAAGGGACTACTGCTCTAAAATAACACTGACCACCCCAAGGTAAGAGACTACTGCTCTAAAATAACACTGACCACCCCAAGGTAAGAGACTACTGCTCTAATAACACTGACCACCCCAAGGTAAGGGACTACTGCTCTAAAATAACACTGACCACCCCAAGGTAAGAGACTACTGCTCTAAAATAACACTGACCACCCCAAGGTAAGAGACTACTGCTCTAAAATAACACTGACCACCCCAAGGTAAGAGACTACTGCTATATAATAACACTGACCACAATGGAAGGAGTAGGACAGATTCTCTGTGGTTCTGAGAGAGTGGTCAATCTAACTCTGTGTTGTTCATTCTCTAGGTTCTGACTGTTGCTTTGACACTAACTGTTGTTTTGACACTAACTGTTGTTTTGACACTAACTCTTGTTTTGACACTAACTCTTGTTTTGACATTAACTGTTGTTTTGCCACTAACTGTTGTTTTGACACTAACTGTTGTTTTGACACTAACTGTTGTTTTGACACTAACTGTTGTTTTGCCACTAACTCTTGTTTTGACATTAACTGTTGTTTTGACATTAACTGTTGTTTTGACACTAACTGTTGTTTTGACACTAACTGTTGTTTTGACATTAACTGTTGTTTTGCCACTAACTCTTGTTTTGACATTAACTGTTGTTTTGACATTAACTGTTGTTTTGACACTAACTGTTGTTTTGCCACTAACTCTTGTTTTGACATTAACTGTTGTTTTGACATTAACTGTTGTTTTGACACTAACTGTTGTTTTGACACTAACTGTTGTTTTGACATTAACTCTTGTTTTGACATTAACTGTTGTTTTGACACTAACTGTTGTTTTGACACTAACTGTTGTTTTGACACTAACTGTTGTTTTGCCACTAACTCTTGTTTTGACATTAACTGTTGTTTTGACATTAACTGTTGCTTTGACACTAACTGTTGTTTTAACACTACTATAAAACACAATACCTCTAAGAGATGGAAATGATCATGAATATCTTATACAGTAATGATGACACCTGCATAGTTACATCTGGGAAACTGAGTGACATTCATCTTTGTCAGGTTGTTTGTGTTGTGGTTGTGGTTAAAACTAAACTCAGTCTGATGATGACTGTGTCACACCTACAAGAGGGCCTCAAACTTTAGTGTGGGTTCTGTGGGGGAAAATTTTAGAAAAATAGACTTGTTAGTGGGAAGCAGCTAGCCTGAGTCCCAGATATGTTTGTGCTGTCATTCATTGGCATGACAACAATCAGGGGCGCCGTATGGTCGGGAAATAGTTAGGACGATTCTAAGGGCCTGTGACTGACAGGGGCCCTATAAAATTATTATAACATTAGGTACATTTTTAACAATATAAAATTATTAACCTATCATCATTAATATAATATTTTATTTACAATGTACTAACAAAACTAATGGTTTCTTTTTCTTTTTTTGTTTTTGGCAAAAAACAAGTGACGGTACTTTCTAGCAGTGAATTGTGAGTGAGGAGTGCCGGTGGAGCATCATGTCTCAGCTTCCGAAAATAAATATCTGGCTTCCAAAAACAAAAAGAATGAAAAGAAACACAGGAGAGAGAAAATAAATAAATGTTTCACAAAGGAAGGTGGGTGTAGTCCGTGAGTGGTGGAAATTAACCTGTTGGCTTAGTCCATAGTGAAATAGGCTTTATTTTTTAAATATTTTTTTGCTCCCCTTTCATTCGTTACTTAATATCTTCTTCAATTCTGAGTGTTGCATTTCGCTCCTCTTTTAGCTGACATTTTATCAATGCAGGCAAACTTTTAGCAAGCTATTCATACTAAATCAGTTGTCCTTGCCCCTGTCTGGTGCCAGGCCCAACAGATCCAGCTACAGGCTCAGCGGCCCTGTCTCCCCATCCCCATACCCCTGAACCAGCCCAACTCCCAACTGAAGAAGGAGGTGAGCAGCATCGTGTTGAATGACATGTCAGCTGGCATAATTGCAAGTACTGCAATGCATTGAGGACAGGAATGTGAGTCTCCAGTCAGGAAAAATCGCACTTGACACAGAGGCAACCAATATCAGAGCCTTAAAGGGAGAGATGCAGGCTCTTAGAGATGGATGGGAGTCTTTCCTGTCTGAGGCCACACTGATTGCTACACATGTTGCTGCACCTCAATTTAGAAAGGAACACAACCGCCAGAAGAAAAATAAGAGATTCCATGATAAGACATCTCAAGAGGAGACAGCTCAGGACAGTGCAGCAACAGTGTTTTGGGAACACAGTGTTTTTTACTGCTATGGACAACATCATAAGTGACTTGCATGTACGTATATTTTGCACACTGCCTGTGACTGTTGCTTTCAGTAAGCTAAAACTGATAAAAACTATTTGAGGTCCACTATGTTCCAGGACAGGCTTTGCAGTCTTGCCATGCTGTCCATTGGAAGTCAGTTAGCTAGAAAGCTGGACTTCAAACACTTGATCAGTGACTTTGAGAGCAATAAGGCTCGGCGCTACGCTCTTGATGAGTAAGGCTGAGTAAGGGCCACGACCCATTTCCCTCATTAAAATGCAAATCAATTTATAAAAATTTTCTCATGCGTTTTTCTGGATTATTTAGTTGTTATTCTGTCTCTCACTGTTCAAATAAACCTACCATTAAAATTATAGACTGATCATTTCTTTGTCAGTGGGCAAACGTACAAAATCAGCAGGGGATGAAATACTTTTTTCCCTCACTGTATATCAAAGTAATGGGTGGATTGCCATAACATTTGTTGTGCACAATCAAATAGTGAATTCCACTGTATGCAGAACATTGCATGCATGTCTGCACAGTGTTATATTTTCACAGTTCTCTGTCAGTAAATATCGTACAGTATATATTGAACTACAAGAGAGTTGCAAGCCTGCAAAGGTAGAGTTATTTAACGCTTTGAATGGGTTGATTGGGTTCTGGAGGAATGTGGTGACAGCAATTGCGCAGAGTTGGTGTGGCCTTTGGTTGTGGGGTTCAATTAGTAAAAAAACAATTGTTACCTTTATTTAACATGGCTAGTCAGTTAAGAACAAATTCTAAATTACAATGACGGCCTACCGGGGAACAGTGGGTTAACTGCCTTGTTCAGGGGCAGAATGACAGATTTTTACCTTGTCAGCTCGGGGATCGATCTAGCAACATTTCGGTTACTGGCCAAAGCCTAACCACTAGGCTACCTGCCTCTCAAGACAGTACAAATATATCTGGGACTCAGGCTAGGAAAGAGCTAAACAGCAGTCAGAGGTTATGAGTGAAGTCCCCCTGATGACTGACTGATGACTGGTATCATTCCATATTTAACTACTGTGATATATTCTATGAAATATTTTAAAGGACAATTAAGATTTTCTATTTCATTCTATTGAAATTATGGTACTTGGTTCTGCCACAAAATATGAAATAAACCTGTTACCGAGAAATGTTTGGAAATCATCCAGCAACATCATTACCAGTCACACAACCTGAGAGACTGTGACCATGACGACTGACCACAAGGACCTGAATTTGAGAGAGGACCACTCCCACTGCTGTGGGTGACGCATCACAGGTGACCAGAGTTGGGCTGGTGAGGTTAAAGTGGGTGTCCAGGCCCAGTACACCTCCTTCTTCAACAGCTGACGCAGAGGGGAAGTGATGGATGAATACTGGGGCAGGAAGAGCCTGTAGTAACCTGTCATTCCCAGAAATGAGGCAAGTTGTGTAGCAGATGTCGGTTCTGGGACATGATGGATGGCTTCCATGACTGGAATGACTGGAGTCATGGTAGGGTCGAGGAGGGGCTTATGTGTGAATGCTGTCAGGGCAAATACGCCGTTGAAGAGGATGGGCTATTGCTCTTGCAACGTGGAGGCGGCATGCAGGATTGTTGAGCCAATGTTGTCCAACAGAGAGAACCCCAGGCTGGGGAACAGGTATAGACCTAAGATATTAGTGCCCTGCCATATGATGTGGAAAGGGAACTGAGTGAGGGCCTTGTTGTCATACTGCACAGGTGAATGTATAAAGTAGACAAAATAATTTACTGAGCGCACATATCCGTACAGGCTAAGGCTGGGTGGCTGGAGGGGCAGGTGGGACAAGGACTGCTCGTAGGTGGTATGCCTAGGTTCTCATCAACTGCACTGAGGCACTTGTGTCACTGTCTGAGTGACAGCAACAGTCAGAGCACTGGGCCACTGCACAGCTTGAACAGCACTGGAAGCATGTGTCTGTGCCTCAGATATCTTAGTTGCACAGTGAGTTGCTGATTCCACTTGGGAAGCTTTGGCTACAGCTTTTACTAAAGTCAGATCATCACCTTCAAGGAGAAGCCTCTCCTGCACGAGTGAGCTGGAGGGTCTTTCAACTAACTGGTCCCTGATCATTTCATCTCTAGGAAAATCACACTGACATGACTGCGCTTGTCCTTTACGATCACTGACGTACTGTGTCACTGGTAGCGAGCATGTACATCTCTAAAGACAACTTCCATGTGTCCCATGGGATTGTTGGTTCATGCGCGTGAGGCAAGAACTGCTCCGGTGGAGGTAGGGATATTGTAGAAATACTTTCAGCCATCCTCGTTCGCCAAATGTTCTGTTTAAAAAAAAAATACCTTGTTCTCAGTTGAAGCTGACATTTATCTCAATGAGTAGCATCTGAAAATACAACAGAAATAGAACCACCATATCACCTCATCATAAACTAAATTGATTTGTCTAATCAATGATACCAATCACGGATGCTATACTAGACAATCAGTGATGAACATCTCTCTCTCTCTCTCTCTCTCTCTCTCTCTCTCTCTCTCTCTCTCTCTCTTTGCTGTTTATGATCACCAGGTCTGCTCCTCTCTCCAGAGCACAGGTGCAAATAATAACTGGAAACAAGGGAAAGAGGAAAGCCTCTAGTGGTCAAAAAACAGAAAACACCCGGCCAAATGCTGACACCGACCTTCCTGAGTAGGCAAGATGATCGGATCCCCGCTCTTTCTCCCAGCTCCTCCAACGATCTGCTCCTGCTCCGCATCGGATCTGATGCATCTGATTCAGGCTGGCTGAACCCAATGGGACTGGATGACAGTGTTATAAAAAAGAAGCTCTTCACTGGTGGCGTCCTGGCCTTACGGGACAGCTTGCATAACAGACTCATAGAATGGAGTCAGGCCAGACAAATCAACCCCCTCTAGCTTAAAAAGAAAACAATGCTTGTTTAAACCCAAACAGCCAGCTCTCAATGTGAAGGCTGTATTGACCCAGCTAGAACCGTCACTGTACAACAGTCTCTAGGCTGCTTGAAGCTGGAAAGCCATGATCCTGGAAAACATGTCCACCAGGCCTTGCCCACCCTCATGCAGTGGCAGGTACAGGGCTGCAGCTTTAATCCAGTGTTGTCCAGACCAGAAGAAATTGACAAGGGTCCTCTGAAGCTCTTGTATCAGGCATCCCTGTGGCTTTAAAATAATTAGTCTGTGCCACAGGGTAGAGGCAGCAAGATTATTGGCTACCAGTACCCTTCCCCTATAAGACAGCTGGGGTAGCAACCATTTTCCCCCTTGACAATCTGGCACACACCATCTCCACTACACCCTCGCAGTTATTTAAAAAAAAATACATCGGGGCCCAGAAACCCCCCCAAAGTCTTCATCCCATCTCTGCCCCACTGAATCCCCCCTGGTAACCGTGGAGCGGACCCCGTCTGAAGCTGACCTGCCCACAGCGATTCACTCTTTTCCCCAATTGACTCTCGCTGAGGAGGCCCCCACATACACCTTTAAAGCAGTTGAGAGAACCTTAACATCCACAGCCCCTGTAATAAAAACTGTCACGTCATCTGCATACGCAGACAGTGCAATCGTGGGACCCTTCATTACTCCTGGCACAGAGAAACCAGTAAGCCTTGCTCTTAAAAAAAAAAAGTATTGGTTCAATTGTCAGACAATATAACTGCCCTGAAATTGGGCATCCCTGCCTGATACCTCTTTGGATGGGGTTGGGGCAGCTCAAATCACCCCCCACCTTCACCATACATGAGGCCCCAGCATACAGTAAACTCATCCGAGACAAAAAAAACATCCCCAAACCCAAAGGCTTTCATTGTTTTGAACAAGTACTGGTGGTCCACATTGTCAAAAGCCTTCTCCTGATCCAAAGAAAGCAAACCCACATTCACATCAGACAGTTTACAAATGTCTAAAACATCTCTTATTAGAAACAATAGAGCGGTCAGGTACACAGTAAGACTGGTTCTTTTGGACCAACAGCCCCATATATTCTTTCAATCTGATATAATTGTATATTCTGCACACAGCAATGCAACAGGTCTGCAGTTGTGTTTGTGGGGGTACACACCACTACATAAAAATACCCCCCAATAGACCCCCAAAAGTGCTTATAAAACTCAGATGGTAAATCATCGATGCCAGGGGCTCGGCCTGATGAGAGCTGCATAAGTGCAGTGGACAGCTCCTGCAGATTAATGCCAGAGTCCAAAGCAACTCTCTGCTCAGGGCCCAACTGAGGAAGTCTGTGTAACAACTGTTCAGTACACAGAGAATCACAGTCCTCCGCCTTATAGAGGGCAGAGTAGAAGTCCACAGCATGTTGGCGCATTTCACTGTCATCCGTGGTCCCCTTCCCATCAGGGAGACGAAGGCAGACCGTCTGTTTGCGTTGTAAGGTCGACTGTCCTAGTGGTTAAAAGAAAAGCATTAGGAGCATCCATATCCTTGAGGGTAGCAAAACGAGACCTAATCAAGGCACCCTTCACTCGTTCTTGTCCTGCCTAACTTTTGCATTTCTTACTCTCCACACATCAGAAAGCTCAAACTCAGTTAATAGACTAGACAGACAAGTAGCTGACCACAGGTGAGGTTCTTCAGCAGTGATCAACAGTAAAATCCACTGTACAGTTCCAGTCCCCCCTAAGCCATACACCCCTCTTGGTCACACTGTCTTAAGGTTTCCTTTATTTGATCAAATACAGCAATACGCTCTGTAACCTCATTAGGAGCATAAACATATATATTTTTTAAACCATAACATCCGACCAATAAAACCCGACCCTTGATGATCTCTGTTGTAGATACCACATTAGTACCATGACTGAGTATATGCTGCCCCTCCCACCACATACCCCAGTCAACCTCATTAGCCTCGTCACTATGTGTCTCCTGTAGAAAAACTACATTAAGCATTTTCTGTTTCATTACTTCTAATACCCAAGCTCTCTTATTTCTGACCCTTCCCCCATTAAAACTTCTTCGGGATCGGTGTCCCATCCACGGGATGGTTGAGCTAACGTAGGCTAATGCGATTAGCATGAGGTTGTAAGTGACAAGAACATTTCCCAGGAAAAAAGCTGCGTAACTTTAATAAACAACGTCCCCATGTGGGTCGCCACCCCCACCAAAGCCGATACAATATACTTAATTCTAGAGAGAGAGAGAGTGAGAGAGATTTAAAGAACCTTTATTGGGTCTTGAAATAAGGAAGGAATATTGGTGAATATAAACACAATATTGATGGGGGAGAATCAGTAACATAATGGTGGATATAAACACAATATTGGTAGTGTGGAGGGAATCAGTAACATAATGGTGAATATAAACACAGTGCACATACCTACAAATGTCAACAAATCATACATTACCATTAGATTAAATTTCAAAAAACTACTTTACAATTTCCAGAAGTACAGTCTTGATCTTAATCTGAGCAAGCAATGCAGGTTAAACTTTTTTAACAGGATCATTACAACGGAGAGAAGGAAATTTACTTTGGTTCCAGATTTCTTCTCATTGGACATTGGTGGAAGATAATCAGTAGTATAACGCTGAATATGAATTTATTAACTTATATCAACTTTTTTTAACTTATGAAATCATCAAGACAAACTATCCCTGATTCAGATGACCATCCTACCCATGCTAGATTACAGAGACATAATTTATAGATCGGCAGGTAAGGGTGCTCTCGAGCGTCTAGATGTTCTTTACCATTCGGCCATCAGATTTGCCACCAATGTTCCTTAGGACACATCACTGCACTCTATACTCCTCTGTAAACTGGTCATCTCTGTATACCTGTTGCATGACCCACTGGTTGATGCTGATTTATAAAACCATCTTAGGCCTCACTCCCCCCTATCTGATATATCTTCTGCAGCCCTCCTCCTCCACATACAACACCCGTTCTGACATTCACATTCTGTTAACGGTCCCCAAAGCACACACATCCCTGGGTCGCTCGTATTTTCAGTTCGCTGCAGCTAGTGACTGGAACAAGCCAGTGACAGTGTTATTTCAATCTTCAAAGACTCAATCATGGACACTCTTACTGACTGTTGTGGCTGTTTGCGTGATGTATTGTTGTCTCTATCTTCTTGCCCTTTGTGCTGTTGTCTGTGCCCAATAATGTTTGTACCATATTTTGTGCTGCTACCATGTTCTGTTGCTACCATGCTGTGTTGTCATGTGTTGCTGCCTAGCTATGTTGTTGTGTTAGGTCTCTCTTTATGTAGTGTTGTTTCTCTTGTCGTGATGTGTGTTTTGTCCTATATTTATATATATATATTTTTTTTTTTATCCCAGCCCCCATCCCCGCAGGAGGCATTTTGCCTTTTGGTAGGCCGTCATTGTAAATAAGAATGTTTTTAACTGACTTGCCTAGTTAAATAAAGGTTAAATAAATGAAAATAAAAAAAGAATGTAAAAAAAAATGACCAAAGAGGAAAACACTAACTATTACAGGTCAAACTGGTTATAACTGAATCATTACAATGGAAAGAAGGACAGTTCAGATTCCTTTATGGTACATTGGTTGGGGTTGTGGAATGATCAGTGATATACAAAAAATATGAACATAATAAAGAGTATTAAGTAGCCTGTATCTGATGCTCTGCTGAATGAAAAAGCTGCTTTTCAGATTAGACTTTGCTCCATTTTGCAGTCACTCTGAACAGTGCTCACTAGTGTGTAGATTACTTCACACAACAGTTTTATTTTTCATGGAATAGGACAGAAAATAATAAAATAAAATTGAACATTTTAATTTTCCTTTTAAAATAACATTTTAATATATTACATTAGGTAAATATGTAATGATACCAGTCATCAGTCAGTCATCAGGGTGATTTTACACATGACCTCTGACGGCTGTTTAGCTCTTTCCCAGATGCTGTCTCGAGGTGGCATGAAAATATAATCACCCCCCTCCACAACGTACAAAATATTTACACATGACCCTCCCCTTGTACTGTCAAAAAATTTGCAGACCCTCCCAATATTAAAATAAGAAAACAAATGTATTACCACCACAAATTGCAATAACAGTAGCAATATGTAAAATAAAAAAGAATATATATATATATATTATAATTTTAAATATATATATATTTATTTTTTCAACATATTGCTACAGTTATTGCAATTTGTGGTGGTAATATATTTGTTTTGTTAATTTTAATATATATATATTTTTTTGACAGTACAAATATTTTGTAGTACAAATATTTTGTACATTTACAAATATTACAATAGTACAAATATTTTGTACATTTTGTATGTTTTTTCACTTTGTGGAGGGGGGTGATTTTTTTTTATGACACCTCGGGAAGTCAGTTATATATATATATATTTTTTTATCCCTGAGCTTTCTTATATCTAGGACAGACACTTCCACACCGTATTCCTTTAGATGTCATTTTTATTTACATTTTTTGCCATTTATGAATGTGTTATTCCATGTGTTTCTGTAGATTATAGTAGTAAAGGCCAAGTTCAATATATTTCTTTGTATATGTTTCATACCTAAAGGGGTCTTAAAATTCCAAATCAAATAGCTAAAGGATCCATGGTATGACCATCTTAAAACGACTGCATTAGGTTAGCTTAGTACCCCAATCCCCTGTTGTCAAAGCAACTGTTTAGTGTCAAAGTGTGTTGTATGATTGTTCTCTGTTGTCTCTGTTAGTGAACACATGGCTGCTGAAAGGATTCTTGATGACTGAGCCCCGCCCCCTCTCTCTTCCCACCCCTGTCATAACATTGCAAACACCTGACAGAACTCACAACTACTGGATAGGTGTTTACAGTTTTTGCCCATTGCTTACACACTAAAACCGAATGCTTAGACCAAAGCCTCAATACCTAAACTTCTTGTAGCATACCTTAAACACAGTGTAACCATAGCTTAAACACAATGTCAACTTTGCACTTTGTTTGCAATTCTGTAACACACTTATTGCGAAACACTACACACGTTTTCTTACATTAGACACTTTGTTCAAAAACGAAATCACCTGTTATCATTGGGAAAACGCAAAACTCATCTGGCAATTGTATGCACTTACATACACACCTGAAAACACTTGCACAGAAAACAGAACACCAATCAGTCTGAGCCTTAGCTCTACAAATAGGCCTCAGGTAA
This sequence comes from Brachymystax lenok tsinlingensis, assembly GCA_030435695.1. NCBI lineage: Eukaryota > Metazoa > Chordata > Actinopteri > Salmoniformes > Salmonidae > Brachymystax > Brachymystax lenok. The sequence goes on from CM059810.1 coordinate 40,228,587, forward strand.
GCCATTTTAGAACTTTGCAAGCATGGAGGCAATGAGAGTCAGAGTAAGAGGAGGACAAAGAGAGAGAGAGTCGGATGTGGAGGAGGACGTGGAAGAGGCGAGGACCAGTGCGGAGACGTATATCCAGATGACATCAGGGCTACTCTGGTGGACCATGTGATAAATCATGGCCTGTCCATGAGGGAGGCTGGGCAAAGAGTCCACCCTAACCTCAGTCGCTACACAGTAGCATCGATAATAAGGACATTCCGACTGAAGAACAGGTATATCTTCAAGTTTCTACTCCAGACTGTACCTACTGTATGTGTCACATGATTCTGTATCATATTACAGTATTACTGTACTAACTATACTATACAAAAAATGGGTAGTGCTGTGAAGTACTGTATATGTAAAGGAATACCATTGTGATGTTGCAGTACTGTGTACAGTTTGAAAGTACAGTATGTGAAAAATAACCTAACCAATGACATCTTGTGGTGGCATTTTCTACAGAATGGTTGGACGACCTCCTCAAGGTGGAAGGGAACGGCTCTTCACTCAACAACAAGAGCTTGCCATCATTGAAATGGTGCGAGAAAATAATGCAATCCGACTTCGTGAGTTGCAACAACGCATAATTGCAAATGGAAATGAATTCAACAATATCAACAGGGTCAGCATTTCTACACTAAGTCGCATCCTACAGAAACATAACTTCAGAATGAAGCAGCTGTACAGGGTGCCATTTGAGAGGAACAGTGTCAGGGTCAAGGATCTGTGCCATGATTATGTGCAGGTATGTGTCACTTTACTTTACATACTATATATTGTGATGTGAGAATGAGGGTTTATGCTGCCACCTGCCCTGCCTGTAGCTTGTAGTTTTTGTCTATACTCAGCCAACCCAGCCCCTACTTGTGTGAAAATATAGACATTGTAGTTACTGTATGTGTTTTCAGTAACACTATTCAATATTTTGTGTTACAGACAGTTCTGGAGTTTGATGCCGCCGAACTGCCGCATGAGTTCATCTACGTGGATGAGGCAGGCTTCAATCTGGCCAAAACCAGGCGTCGGGGCCGTAACTGTCACGTCCAGGCCTGAGATGACAGGCTGGAGTGTTTTGTTTTTGTTTTTGATGTAGGGTTTTTCTGTTCTAGATTATATATTTCTATGTTGGGGTAATGGTTCCCAATTAGAGGCAGCTAAGTGTCGTTGTCTCTAATTGGGAACCATATATATGTTTGTAGTTTTCACTTGGAGTTTGTGGGTAATTGTGTTTGGTCATAGCTGTGTTTGTTTTGTTCAGTTATGTTTCAACGTCATGATCTTCGTTCATTTTGTTATTTTGCCCAGTTACGTGAGTTTTCGTTCTTTAAATAAACATGTATACTGGATGCCTCGCTGCGCCTTGGTCTGTCCCTATAGAAGATCGTGACAGTAACGTAGTTGGACAAAGGGCTGTTGTAAATGTCCCTGGGCAGCGTGGGGAAAATATCACCTTGTGTGCTGCAATTAGTGTCCAAGGAGTCCTGCATCATCATGCCACTCTAGGTCCCTACAATACAGGACAGATCATTGCATTTCTAGATGCACTACATGCAGTTGTGCAGGACAGACCACAGCAGCCCAGGTTTGTTGTCATCTGGGATAATGTTAGTTTCCACCGGGTTGCTCTGGTCCGAGATTGGTTCAACAACCATAATCATTTCACAGTTTTATACCTGCCCCCTTACAGCCCCTTTCTAAATGCAATCAAGGAATTCTTTTCAGCGTGGCGGTGGAAAGTATATGATCGGCAACCACATGCCCGCATGACTCTTCTGCAAGCAATGGAAGAGGCATGTGGAGACATTGAGGTGGGATCAATCCAAGGGTGGATTCGGCACACAAGGCGATATTTTCCGCGATGCCTAGCCAGAGGACATCGCCTGTGATGTTGACGAGGTCTTGTGGCCAGATCCGAACAGAAGGCGTGATCCATAAGCCCCCCCGCCCCCCACCACGCACACGCACACACACACACACACACACACACACACAAAACAAGTATATGTTTTTTCCCCCCAATAGCAATTTATCCAGTAATTGTTTTTTTTTTTTTACTTTTGTTTTGTTGCTAAATTTGATTTTTGTAAATACTGTTTGATTACTGCAGAAATTCTACTTTTGAGTTTTACAGAAGACCAAGTCTGAGAAAATGACAAAAATAGAAACACAAAGACTGCAGTGTTTTATATAAAGCCCATCAGTGTGTTGCTGGTGATATGAAAGAGTAATTCAAATGTTGCTTGTGTGTATGGTTTTGTTGCAAGAATGTCATTTTTAGAAAGGAGTGTTGAGTTTTGATTGCAGTGTTTCATTTTGGCATGTATGTGAGTTGTTAATCTCCAAGTACTATGTCTGATTGGCTTGTGTGTTGAGTTTTGACATAATGAGCCAAATTCTGCAAAAAGTGTGTAAGCAATAGGCAAAAACTGTAACATATCAGTTAACCACATCATATGGTATAGCAATCTGATGCTCATTCGTTGATGCGTGCAACTCAACTGCAATATAGTTAGCCTGGAACAAGACAGCTCTCTCCTCATTGTGGTTGATAGATTGAGTGGTACTGAGCTCTGACCTCACAGACACAGAAAACATCTAACCCTGCTACTGATCTCCATCCATCCCTCCCTCCATACCTGCAGCCATTAATGTAATTTTTTTATACAAATATTTTGAAAACTTTTAATCTTTGTTTAAATACAAATATCCTTGTAGCCAATTCTAATTATATCTGAGAACAAACATATTAATTTCAGCTCACTTGAAGATACTATCTTTACAGCAGATGTACAGGTAGTGGATAAATAGGACAGAAGATTGCTTTTCTTTATTGGTTATTAACAAAAGCTGAAATGCACATGACAACACATGCCAATTCACTGGCAGAAGAAATGTTAACAATCTAAGCAAATAATGTGTGTAACATTTATAACAGGACAGATCTGACAATCAGAAAGTTGGGAAAGTTCTGCTTTTTTTCACTGAACATTTCCTGCATTTGAGCGATGATGGATGGGGATGCTGGGGGTTGCAATAAAATCTGCATGTCATATTTGATTGAAAGCTGAAAAGCTGTGTTGCTGGTTTGATTTTATTCTCCTTGGAGTGGTCAAACCATTGGGAATTTCAGGTAACTTTTTCCTTACTTAGTACTCTGCAGTTTGTAGACGACGTCACACCAGAGGCCATCCTTGTCTTTTCTCTTCATCACCTTGGTAATTTTGAACACCTCGTAGGGGGGAATCATCACTTCTTTCTCATGCGACAGCTGAGAGTACTTCCCCAGTGGGGTACCAAAGTAGGTAGCGATCTCAAAACAGGAGTTCGTTCCAAAGTTTTTAGCAATTTCCTTGTCATCAGAGCTCGAGGTGAACTGTCCGAATTGCATTGTAGTATTTTGGCCATGGTGGAAAGTCACATTGGTTCCTCGGAAGGTATGGAAATGCTTTTTAATACAGTTTTTGCCTATTGCTTACACACTTTTTGCAGAATTTGGCTCATTATGTCAAAACTCAACACACAAGCCAATCAGACATAGTACTTGGAGATTAACAACTCACATACATGCCAAAATGAAACACTGCAATCAAAACTCAACACTCCTTTCTAAAAATGAAATTCTTGCAACAAACCCATACACACAAGCAACATTTGAATTACTCTTTCATATCACCAGCAACACACTGATGGGCTTTATATAAAACACTGCAGTCTTTGTGTTTCCATTTTTATTGTCATTTTCTCAGACTCAGTCTTCTGTAAAACTCAAAAGTAGAATTTCTGCAGTAATCAAACAGTATTTACAAAAATCAAATTTAGCAACAAAACAAAAGTAAAAAAAAAAACAATTACTGGATAAATTGCTATTGGGGGGAAAAAACATATACTTGTTTTGTGTGTGTGTGTGCGTGTGCGTGTGGTGGGGGGCGGGGGGGCTTATGGATCACGCCTTCTGTTCGGATCTGGCCACAAGACCTCGTCAACATCACAGGCGATGTCCTCGCGGGCTAGGCATCGCGGAAAATATCGCCTTGTGTGCCGAATCCACCCTTGGATTGATCCCACCTCAATGTCTCCACATGCCTCTTCCATTGCTTGCAGAAGAGTCATGCGGGCATGTGGTTGCCGATCATATACTTTCCACCGCCACGCTGAAAAGAATTCCTCGATTGCATTTAGAAAGGGGCTGTAAGGGGGCAGGTATAAAACTGTGAAATGATTATGGTTGTTGAACCAATCTCGGACCAGAGCAGCCCGGTGGAAACTAACATTATCCCAGATGACAACAAACCTGGGCTGCTGTGGTCTGTCCTGCACAACTGCATGTAGTGCATCTACAAATGCAATGATCTGTCCTAGAGTGGCATGATGATGCAGGACTCCTTGGACACTAATTGCAGCACACAAGGTGATATTTCCCCCACGCTGCCCAGGGACATTTACAACAGCCCTTTGTCCAACTACGTTATGGCCCCGACGCCTGGTTTTGGCCAGATTGAAGCCTGCCTCATCCACGTAGATGAACTCATGCGGCAGTTCGGCGGCATCAAACTCCAGAACTGTCTGTAACACAAAATATTGAATAGTGTTACTGAAAACACATACAGTAACTACAATGTCTATATTTTCACACAAGTAGGGGCTGGGTTGGCTGAGTATAGACAAAAACTACAAGCTACAGGCAGGGCAGGTGGCAGCATAAACCCTCATTCCCACATCACAATATATAGTATGTAAAGTAAAGTGACACATACCTGCACATAATCATGGCACAGATCCTTGACCCTGACACTGTTCCTCTCAAATGGCACCCTGTACAGCTGCTTCATTCTGAAGTTATGTTTCTGTAGGATGCGACTTAGTGTAGAAATGCTGACCCTGTTGATATTGTTGAATTCATTTCCATTTTGCAATTATGCGTTGTTGCAACTCACGAAGTCGGATTGCATTATTTTCTCGCACCATTTCAATGATGGCAAGCTCTTGTTGTTGAGTGAAGAGCCGTTCCCTTCCACCTTGAGGAGGTCGTCCAACCATTCTGTAGAAAATGCCACCACAAGATGTCATTGGTTAGGTTATTTTTCACATACTGTACTTTCAAACTGTACACAGTACTGCAACATCACAATGGTTTTCCTTTACATATACAGTACTTCACAGCACTACCCATTTTTGTATAGTATAGTTAGTACAGTAATACTGTAATATGATACAGAATCATGTGACACATACAGTAGGTACAGTCTGGAGTAGAAACTTGAAGATATACCTGTTCTCCAGTCGGAATGTCCTTATTATCGATGCTACTGTGTAGCGACTGAGGTTAGGGTGGACTCTTTGCCCAGCCTCCCTCATGGACAGGCCATGATTTATCACATGGTCCACCAGAGTAGCCCTGATGTCATCTGATATACGTCTCCGCACTGGTCCTCGTCCTCTTCCACGTCCTCCTCCACATCCGACTCCTCTCTCTCTTTGTCCTCCTCTTACTCTGACTCTCATTGCCTCCATGCTTGCAAAGTTCTAAAAATGGCTTACCTGAGGCCTATTTGTAGTGCTAAGGCTCAGACTGATTGGTGTTCTGTTTTCTGTGCAAGTGTTTTCAGGTGTGTATGTAAGTGCATACAATTGCCAGATGAGTTTTGCGTTTTCCCAATGATAACAGGTGATTTCGTTTTTGAACAAAGTGTCTAATGTTATAAAACGTGTGTAGTGTTTCGCAATAAGTGTGTTACAGAATTGCAAACAAAGTGCAAAGTTGACATTGTGTTTAAGCTATGGTTACACTGTGTTTAAGGTATGCTACAAGAAGTTTAGGTATTGAGGCTTTGGTCTAAGCATTCGGTTTTAGTGTGTAAGCAATGGGCAAAAACTGTAATATCTGTCAATCATTCCTTTAGCTGGTTGAGTTAAATACTACCCTCCTCTGGCTGCTGTGGAGAATGCACCACGTCAATGCACTAAATCAGGGTTTCCCAAACTCGGTCCTCGGAACCCCAAAGGGTACATGTTATGTTTTTTTGCCCTAGCACTATACAGCTTATTAAACTAATCATCAAGCTTTGACCATTTGAAACAGCTGTGTAGGGTTCGGGCAAATACCAAAATGTGCACACCTTACTAACTTATATCGAGTTTGGGAAAACCTGAACTATAGGCCTCTGGGTACGTTAGTGCCTGTTTGGTTTTCAGTGGTCTCTCCTGCCAGTATACAGGGTATGATTCAGACAGTATTCCAAGATTCTAATACTGCTGGTTATGGTTGTTACCTTTACTTTGCTATGACTGAGATGAGAGAGACCTGGTGGGTTGATAGAGTTCCATTCCTTTGCTATGACTGAGATGTGAGAGACCTGGTAGGTTGATAGGGTTCCATTCCTTTGTTATGACTGAGATGTGAGAGACCTGGTAGTTTGATAGAGTTCCATTCCTTTGTTATGACTGAGATGCCTGGTAGGTTGATAGTGTTTCATTCCTTTGATATAACTGGGATGTGAGAGGCCTGGTAGGTTGGTAGAGTTCCATCATATTGTGATCATATGTTGAGGTGGTGTGGTGCTGACAATGGAAAGAAGACAAGGAAAGGAGACATGGATGTCAGGACCCGGTGACGAACTCGGGTCTCCGGTGTGAGAACCAGTCACTTAGCACCCTGAGCCACAAGAAGTCGGCAGAACCCAGAAGATGAGGCAGACACAGCCGTAATAGAGATGGTGTATTTAATAATGACAAAAATAGAATGAACTTCAGGCAAAAAGAATCCACCAAGACAAAAAGGTAAATCCACATGGAAAGAAGGAACAGCAAGAAATAGTCTCAAAAGAAAAATACAACAAATAACGATACCTAAAACAAAGTTCCACAAAAGTTGTCTCAAAAGAATAAACCAAAAATAAATGATACCCAAAACAAAGTTCCACAAGAGAGTCCAACTGGAGCAAAACACGTACACAGCTTCACTGAGGCAGGGTACTAACATTCAAACACAGAGCAAAGAACTAAGGAAAACTAAGGGTTTAAATACATACAAGGGAAACGAGGCACAGGTGCAATTAATAGCTGGAAACAAGGGAAAAAGAAAAGAAAGGATAAGACAAAAAAAAAACAATTGGAGCCTCTAGTGGTCAAAAACCGGAAAATACCCGGCCAAATGTTGACAGAATCCCCCCCTCTAGGAACGGCTCCTGACGTTCCTACCAGCTTTCTCAGGGTGGAGAACCCTAAACTGACGAATGAGGTCAGGGTCCAGTATGTCTTTGGCAGGAACCCAGGAGCGTTCTTCGGGACCGTAGCCTTCCCAGTCCACCAGATACTGCCAGGACCGCTGCACCCGGCGGGAGTCCAGTATCCGGTGGACGGTATAGGCCGATGACACGGGGCGGAGGGTCTGTCTGCCGGGACAAAGGGAGAAAAAACAACAGGTTTTAATAAGGAGATATGAAATGTGGGATCAATCTTAAGGGATCTAGGTAATTGCAGGCGATAAGTAACAGGGTTGACTCTCCTGGCAACCTTAACACAGTGTCCAAAGAAGGGCCAGAAGTATACAGAATGGTGTCGTCTGCATAGAGGTGGATCAGGGACTCACCCGCAGCAAGAGCGACGTCATTGATATATACAGAGAAAAGAGTCGGCCCGAGAATTGAACCCTGTGGAACCCCCATAGAGACTGCCAGAGGTCCGGACAACAGGCCCTCCAACTCAACACACTGAACTCTGTCTGCAAAGTAGTTGGTGAACCAGGCGAGGCAGTCATCTGAGAAACCAAGGCTATTGAGTCTGCCGATAACAATACGGTGATTGACAGTCGAAAGCCTTGGCCAGGTCGATGAAGACGGCTGCACAGTACTGTCTTTTATCGATGGCGGTTATGATATCGTTTAGTACCTTGAGCGTGGCTGAGGTGCACCCGTGACCAGCTCGGAAACCGGATTGCACAGCGAAGAAGGTACCGTGGGATTCTAAATGGTCAGTGATCTGTTTATTAACTTGGCTTTTTGAAGACTTTAGAGAGGCAGGGCAGGATGAATATAGGTCTTTAGCAATTTGGGTCTAGAGTGTCACCCTCTTTGAAGAGGGGGATGACTGCGGCAGCTTTCCAATCTTTAGGGATCTCGGACTACATGAAAGAGGGGTTGAGCAGACTGGTAATAAGGATTGCAACAATTGCGGTGGATAGTTTAAGAAAGAGAGGGTCCAGATTGTCTAGTCCAGCTGTTTTGTACGGGTCCAGGTTTTGCAGCTCTTTCAGAACATCTGCTTTCTGGATTTGGGTGAAGGAGAAGCTGGGGGGAGGCTTGGGCAAGTAGCTGTGGCGGGGGCAGAGCTGTTGGCCGGGGTTGGGGTAGCCAGGAGGAAAGCATGGCCAGCCGTAGAGAAATGCTTGTTGAAATTTTCGATAATCACGGATTTATCGGTGGTGACCGTGTTACCTAGCCTCAGTGCAGTGGGCAGCTGGGAGGAGGTGCTATTGTTCTCCATGGACTTGACAGTGTCCCAAAACCTTTTGGAGTTAGAGCTACATGATGCAAATTTCTGTTGAAAAAAGCTAGCCTTTGCTTTCCTGACTGATTGGTTATATTGGTTCCTGACTTCCCTGAACAGTTGCATGTCGCGGGGACTATTCGATGCTATAGCAGTCCGCCACAGGATGTTTTTGTGCTGGTCAAGGGCAGTCAGGTCTGGAGTGAACCAAGGGCTATATCTGTTCTTAGTTCAGAGCTGGGAGCTGAGGGGGGTCTATAACAGGCGGCAATAGTGAGAGACTTATTTTTGGAGAGATTCATTTTTAAAATTTGAAGTTCGAACTGTTTGGGCATAGACCTAGAAAGTATGACAGAACTTTGCAGGCTATCTCTACAGTAAATTGCAACTCCTCCCCCTTTGGCAGTTCTATCTTGGCGGAAAATGATGTAGTTGGGTATGGAAATCTCTGCATTTTGGTGGCCTTCCTAAGCTAGGATTCAGACACGGCAAGGACATCAGGGTTGGCAGAGTGTGCTAAGTAAGTAAAACAAACTTAGGGAGGAGGCTTCTGATGTTAACATGCATGAGACCAAGGCTTTTTCGATAACAGAAGTCAACATATGAGAGTGCCTGGGGACACGCAGGGCCTGGGTTTAGCTCCACATCACCCGATGAACAGAGGAGGAGTAGGATGAGGGTACGGCTAAAGGCTATCAAGACCGGTCGAGTAGTACGTTGGGGACAGAGAATAAAAGGAGCAGATTTCTGGGCGTGGTAGAATAGATTCAGGGCATAATGTGCAGACAGGGGTATGATGGGGAGCGGGTACAGTGGAGGTAAGCCCAGGCACCGAGTGATGATAAGAGTGGTTGCATCTCTGGCCGTGCTGGTAATGCTGGGTGAGGTCACCGCATATGTGGGAGGTGGGACAAAGGAGGAATCTGAGGCATGTAGAGTGAGACTAGGGGCTCCACTGTAAACTAAAACAATGATAGCTATCCTACATAGCAATAAACAGGGCATATTGACATTTGAGAGAGACATAAAGCGAGGCATAAAGCAATCACAGGTATTGATTGGAAGAGCTAGCTGAGGCAACAACGGGTAAGACCACAATAGCTAATCAGCTAAGACAACAACAACAGGTAAAATGCCGATGAATGGGCAAAGAGAGTAGGTTAGCTACATTCAGGGCCTGAGTACGCAGCTGGGGCCGACAGATAAACAAAGATAAACAGAATGGAGTACCGTGATTAATGAATAGTCCAGCAGGCATCAGCTATGTAGCCAAGTGATCATAGGGTCCTGTGAACAGCAATAGATGGGACAGGGAAGCCGCGAGGTATTCGTTACTAAATTGGGACACAGGAGACACAGTGTTTAAAGTTAGCAGGCCAGGGGATTAGTAGAAGCGTCTGCTCCGACGTCCGACAGAGGCCGGTCGCAGGCGCAGCGGATGGAATATTCGTCGGCAGACCAGTCGAGGTGGTATGACGGGGCGCCGTGTTGACAAGGGGTCCAAGCCAGATGGCGAGAGAGGTATTGTTGTCCTTTGCTAGCCGGGAGATGCACCTGGCTCGTGGCTAACTGGTGCTAGCTATGGGGTAGGGGCGTTAGTCACTGTAGCCACTCGGTAGCAGTGCCAGGGTCCAGAGCTTACGGCAAGGAACTGGTGGAGTAGTGGGTTCTAGCCGTATTTGGGTGGTGTCCGGGTGAACACTGAGGAGGCTGGGAGGTAGCCCTGGTTCAGGGCTGGGTCACTCAGTGGCAGCTAGCTAGCTGTGAGGATCAGGAGTAGTGGTCCAGGGTTTACGGCAGGAATCCGGCGCTGTAGTGGAGAAACAGTCCGATACTGGTAGGCTGGCAAGTATTATCCAGGCTAAAAGAAAAAAGATCTGGTGTCTGTGCAGAAGGTAAGAGGCCGCTAGCAGTGGCTAACAATGACTAAATAGCTAGAAGCTATTAGCTGGTTAGCTTCTGGTTAGCTTCTGATGGCTAGGTGGTTCTGCAGGTCTAAAAAAATTGTGGTTACGTATCACATTGGGTGAGGCAGGTTACCGGAAGGTATGATTGATATAAAATGGAAAAGAGATTGAAAATAAAATTGAAATATATACAACAACAACAAAAATACAAAAGTACACGAGGACGAACAAAACACGTCTGCACTGCTATGCCATCTTGGATTCATGAACACGATGGTGGTCTACGTTTTCCTCTTTGACTCCCACAAGTGTCAGGGTTGTTCAGTACTGTCATGGCTTGGGGATAGAAGCAGTTAAGAAGCATTTTGGACCTACAGTTGGCGCTCCGGGACCGCTTGCCAAGTGGTAGCAGAGAGAACAGTCTATGAATAGTGTCACTGGAGTCTGTTACAATTTTTAGGTCCTTCCTCTGATACCGCCTGGTATAGAGGTCCTGGATGGCAGGAAGCTTGGCCCCAGTGATGTACTGGGCCGTACGCACTACCATCTGTAGTGCCATCCGGTCGGAGGCTGAGCAGTTGCCATACCAGGCAGTGATGCAACCAGTCAGAATGCTCTCGATGGTGCAGCTGTAGAACTTTTTGAGGATCTGAGGACCCATGCCAAATCTTTTCATTCTCCTGAGGGGGAAAAGGTGTTGTCGTGCCCTTTGTCATGGTGTGCTTGTACCATGTTAGTTTGTTGGGGATGTGGACACCAAGGAACTTGAAGCTCTCAACCTGCTACAGCCTACAGCCCCGCTGATGAGAATGGGGCCATGCCTTTTCCTGTAGTCCACAATCATCTCCTTTGTCTTGATCACGTTGAGGGAGAGGATGTTATCCTGGCACCACACGGCCAGGTCTCTGACCTCCTCCCTATAGGCTGTCTCATCATTGTCGGTGATCAGGCCTACCACTGTTGTGTCGTTGGCAAACATAATGATGGTGTTGGAGTCGTGCCTGGCCATGCAGTCATAGGTGAACAGGGAGTATAGGAGGGGACTGAGCATGCACCCCTGAGGTCCCCATGTTGAGGATCAGTGTGGCAGATGTGTTGTTACCTGCCCTTACCACCTGGGGGTAGCCTGCCAGAAAGTCCAGGATCCAGTTGCAGAGGGAGGTGTTTAGTCCCAGGGTCCTTAGCTAAGTGATGGGCTTTGAGGGCAATATTGTGTTGAACGCTGATCTGTAGTCTCATTTTCACTTAGGTGTTCCTTTTGTCCAGGTGGGAAAGGGTAGTGTGGAGTGCAATAGAGATTGCATCATCTGTGGATCTGTTGGGGTGGTGTGTTGGGGTGGTCTATGGTTTCTGGGATAATGGTGTTGATGTGAGCCATGACTAGCCTTTCAAAGCATTTCATGGCTACAGATGTGAATAATACGGGTCGGTAGTTATTTAGGCAAGTTACCTTAGTGTTCTTGGGCACAAGGATTATGGTGGTCTGCTTGAAACATGTTGGTATTACAGACTCAGTTAGGGAGAGGTTGAAAATGTCAGTGAAGACACTTGCCAGTTAGTCAGCGCATGCTCGGAGTACACATCCTGGCAATCCGTCTGACCCACACAATAGCACAGTTAGTTAGGAGCCCGTAAACCGGCAGCCATCTCCTCCAGTGCCATTCAGTGTGGGAACATGGTTTTTAGTCATGTCTGCTTGTAAAGTCAGATGTCTGACCAGGTTTAATTAAGTAGATTTTAGCAGGTAGTGTGCAAAACAAGTCCTGATGCTGAACAATACAAAACAACCTCTATTGTGCTCCAGTCTGGTTCAACTTTCAGATCATTATAGAGTGATGAGATGTTACAACAACAGTGATTGTATCAGATATAGGGCTACCTTTTCATGGTGCAAAATCTGTATGGATTGACATTGGTAGACGAGAAGCAGGTACAGGGAGAACATGTAATGAACAACGGACATGAAACAGAACAGGAACAGCATCTGGACAGGGGAAAAAATAACGACATCAATGCTGACACTGGCTGAAACAGAGGAAACGGACAGATAAATGGGAGGAAATCAAATAGTGATGGAGTCCAGGTGGGTCCAATGAAGCGCAGGTACACGTAACGATGGTGACAGGTGTGCGTAATGATAGGCAGTCTGGCAAACCTGCGCACCAGAGAGGGAGAGCGGGAGCAGGCATGACAAAATCATTGTGCAAAGTGCAAAGAAATACCCTAAACATTGTATTCTCTGTGTGATTTCATTTGGAAACACTTTTTTATATAGTCCATCTATAGATGCTCTATCAAGCCCTGTTTCCACTGGCCCTTAAAATTAGAGCTGGCTCAAATAGAACTCTCAAACTGGAGCTGGGTTGAGAGCCAGTGCAGCCCATTAGAATTCGGGCTGGTGACGTTGTTACTATGCAGCCACCAGCTGATTACTGCTGGATGTTGACACCATGTTTGGATGCTGACACCATCATATCAAACCTGTCTTTTGGTTTGCTTGGCTAGCTAGCTAGCAAATAGCCAATGCCATGGCAAGAAAGGTAGGAATTAAGATAGATAGCTAGTCTGTTATGCTAGCGATGACACTAACCATAGCTGATGTTAGCAAGCTAAATTCATGGCTCTGAGTCTGGCTGGCACTAGCAAGAGTATGGGAAAACCTTAGTTACAGCATGGTGAGGGTGAATACAATTCTTCAACATCTTGCTAGCTAGCAACATTATCTAAACCATCTGCACAGTCACTTATTAGCTACCTAGCAACATGACATAATTTCACATTTCTGGAGGCAGTGGAAACGCAATTCGAGCTAAACCACCAAGGCCAGCCCAACCTGGGTTGACTTCAAAGTGACAATAGAAACAGGGCTTCAGAAACATTTCAACTAACTATCTACTAAGCGTAACCCTAGCCGTAACCCTAACCTTAACCCATATCCTAACCCTAAACTATGTTAAACATCAATCCAAGAGTTGTGAGGTCTGACAGGTGTTTGCAATGTAGTCAGCCTGGAACACAGCCAATGTTATGACAGGGGTGGGATGAGAGAGGGGCCGGCTCAGTTATCAGTTGTCCATTGTTATATGTTAGTATTTTTTGCTGATACAAGATTGTCTTACAGTGGTTCCTCCTTTAAAAGTTGCGTCATACTGCAGCACACCTTGCGGACTGCTGCAGCAATCTGGCACGTTATTTAATTGTCTGACATTTTTTCTGTTAATGCAAGTTAGTGCTAGTTTTACCACCAGAGGCCATCTTTGAGAAGCATTTGATAGTCTTCCATATTGGCATTACCAGAGAATTTAAATCCTTTTTTGTAATAACATAGTATATGGGATTGATTTTAAGAAATTTGTCTTAATTAATTGGATTAATATTATGGTTCTATTCCAAGAAGAAAAAAAAACTCTGTCAGGGAATGTCTGTCAGGGAATGCTATTCTGATACGTCAGATGAAGAGTTAGACCAGAAAGTCAGCGGGAAGGATGCCCCATGCGGGCTTTAGAATGGTCGAAGGAAGTCTCCAAGCAATGGTCCATCCTGTACAATGGTGAAGAGTTAGGGAGTCTTTTCAAGATACAACATTGTCATCTTTGGTGGTATAGATGGATTTTCAAGGTAGGTAAGTATATTATTTTGTATGCATATTGCATATTTCCCATCACCTAATGAACAACCACAATACAAGTCTGGTGTTAAACGTAGGCTACCTCTTGTATAGATGTTCTATCTGGACACTGCGGTCAATAACAAAGCAGAAACTGCTTTTGGATAATTTATGGAAGGAGTCGGCAGAAATGGATGGCCTTCAAGGTAAATATTGATATAGTAGAATGAAAAAAAGAATTACTTGTACTATGCATATTCATCCTAACCACTAATGTATTGTAACATCTTGTGAGGAGTTACTCTCTGTATAAAAACCCTTGACATCTTTCTCATCAAACCTCCTAAGATTGCTTTCTGTGCTGTTTTGACGTATCCGTATCTGCTGCTTTAGATTGTCCATATCTCAGTTATTGTTTTCATATCTACAAAAAATAAGCTCTTTTTTTTACATTCAGAGTGCGAGCTGATCAAGGGGTCGAAAATGTAGATATTGCTAGATGTTCACTGTCCAAGGAACAGGCCGTGGAAGCTTTATTGCTGGCAAAAGTGTCCATAACCAGAGGTAATTAAACTGTTCTGTGTTCTTTTTTTCTCATCCTCTCTGCCTGTCTTGTTGGACATGGAACCTGTCTCACATGCATTCATTAAAACACCCTTAAGATGTCAGCTGCTAATTTTAAGATTTACACAATATAAACAATCAGCCATTTTCACTGTTGCTGGCAATTCATGATTTCCCTGGGGGTTAGCCTTGCAAAAATCAAGTGGTGAGACACATAGCCCTCTATATTTAAATGTTTCAGGTACACTCAGATAGGTGTCTGCGTCATATACAGTCAGTAACCACTCAAAGAGGCACACACAACCTGCATTTCTATAACCTCGGACCAACCTCAGTGTTCACTATTCATGAGGAACACCACAGGACCACAGAGATTAGGTCCAACACAAAACCTTTTCTTTCTCTCTGTTAGAGTTGAACACTTATGGAGAGATGTTTGGAGTGCTGTGAAATGTCAGTACTACAACTTGCTGCACAGTTTGGAGGAAAAAGGCAACCTAGACCTGTCGAATTCTATCCACCTCTTCTGTGTGGGATATGTGTTCGTACCTCGTCTGCGGGCAGATCTGCAGAACTTCACAGAGCGTTGGAATAATCACCCTTTAATATGCATCCTTAGCTATCCTTTTATGAATATTAGCGATAATATTTCACTCGGATGGTCACCTATACCTTATATAAGTAAAATAAAGTGGGGCGCGCTGCCAGACTCGCGCCCGAGAAAACTTGTTGACATTTCAGGTCCCCATACCATTTCCTGTTCCTATTCGTTCTGTTTACTCCAATCTCTCTGAGTCTTTGTATATAGACTGTTGACATCTAGTGGAAGCCATAGGTTTCTCAGCATAAAGTACTCTGTAGCCACTTAGTGTGGACACCAGGTGAGACCACACACACACAGATTCCTGTTGAACACAGTCTCTTTAACTACCTCATTCCTCTCCCCCTTCTCCCTAAATCCTCTAGGTTATATCAGCTGTGTTGGTGAACCCCTCCCGCATATGAACTGGCTGACACAGAGGGCACAGCATGATCGTAGGTGAGAGGTCACTTGGTCGGGTCAACAGGAAGTATTATTAAAGAGATGTTTTACATTGAAATACTGTCATATGAATTTTGGATTATCTCACCATCTGTTGTGTCATTGATTTCTCCAGAGTCCTGGAAAATAAACCTCTCACACATGGAATCAAACAACACCCACACAACACTAACACAGTCACACAGGTGAAAGTTTCCCACAACACAGTAATCATAACATTTTTCCATTGTCCAAACATATGGTGAAACCAACTTGATAGAGAAGTATCTACCCCAGAGTTCTCCGCTAATTCGTGAGCTAATGTGGTTAAACCAGCCATGGCCTTGGTCACTGATCCGTCTGGAGCTGTGTTATTTGGGATGAAGGTACAGCACATTATTCCCCCACTATTCTGCAGACACCACCCTTTCAGCCAATAACATATCTAGAGCCAACCTATTTTGCCAGGTCATGAGGGAGGTGGCGGATAATTGTTCAGAGATTCCCATCACTGCATCTCTAGTCTTATTCACAAATCCTTGTTGATTATAATACATATAATTGATCCAATCAACATTTTTATTTATCGTTATTCACCAGAAGAACGTAGTGATAAAACCCTCCTCAATCTGATTCATAGCTTTATACTCGTCTGGAACTTCTCTGTCAATGCCTATGGCATCCATCCAAATAGAACTGCCTTCATTAGAACCTAGATTTCTCATTTTTCTAGTTATCCCGTCCAGAACTGGCCTCTGATGTCTATTCCTAACTGGTTGGACTAATAATACCAGAACACAAGTGCCCCTCCACCCTTTAGGTAATGCCTGTCTTAGGCCTCCTTTACTGGTACAAGCCCACCACACATCAGTTATAGGTGCTGTGAGGTTGAGAATTTTCTCCTATACTTCTGAACCCAAATCAGTCACATTAACAACAGACTTACATCTATTGAGATCCACTACAAGACCTGGGTCTTTCGTGAAGTTGGTCTCTACCGACTGGATTAGTGAACAGGAAAAATCGTGTCCATAATCATCAGCATAAGCCCAATACCTTCATTCCGTGTCTGTTTCTGTGACTCTTTGGAGGGTTACTACTACATCTACTCTACAGTCATTAATATCCAAACTTTGTTTAAAACCCCATCGGGATCACTTCTGTTCACATACCCCGGTCACCAAGTATGTTTAATTACCTAGGCCAGGAACAAGATGATGTGGGTCCCAAACAGAAATATAAAGGTATCACAAAGTCCTGAATAATCTTATATAATTTATTATGCACCCATATTCCTGCTCTATTAGGGAAATATTTAATATTTACCTTAAATCTCACATCATCACCTATTTGGACTCTTTTTTTATATCCTCCTTATTCATCAGGGGTTGGGTATTATATAACTTGTCTTTTACTTCTTAAACCTGTCAGCGACATCCTATAATTTGTACCGGAGGTGGTGAATCAGGATGTATAAAAAAGATCATCAAAACTATGATGCAGCTCAGGGTTCCCCATATTCCCAAAAACCGCCAACCCTCTCCTGCCCATAGCAAGTCTGCTAGGTACCACCCCATACTCACACCTCAGGTTAGGAAATCTTCGTTAATACACCTTGACAACAATCCAATTCACCTGTAAACTATGATCACATGTCAATAAGTTTGTTCATTCAATAAACGATCTTATTCCCAGCAAGATCACACCTTATTTAGTTAGTTCACCTAATAAACAATCTTATTGCCATAAAGATCTTCCACTTTATTGAGCATTCAACAAACTATCCTATTTCCAGCAAGATCACACCTTATTAAGTTAGTTCACCTAATAAACAATCTTATTGCCATAAAGATCTTCCCCTTTGTTGAGTTAGTTTATTCAATAAACAATCTTGTTTCCCGCAAGATCTTCACCTTATTAAGTTAGTTCACCTAATAAACGATCTTACCATCAAGATCTTCACCTTATTGAATTAGTTTATTTACGGTAGTGCACTGGTACCACAGCGTCATTTCGGACCTGTATCACACATTGATGTCGCCGTTACACAATCGCAGTTGTATAAAGACTCATAAGATTTTCGGTCAGACAAACATGAGGCCCTAGTAAATTAAATCCTCCAAACTTAACTTCATACTATTTCAGAGAGATAATTCCACAAACTCAAATTGTCCTCCCCCCAATCAATGAATAAAGACTACTGACCTTGTTCTTGCAGACTGGGAAAAGCATCTCGTCGTTGGATCTCGTCACCGTCTCTGTCGTTCTTAGATATACACCGGCCTGCAATAGTTCCCCAATGTCAGGAGGCAGGTCTTTGATCTTACGGATGCGATCATCCGCCCGTGCACGGTTTTCAATTGTTGACATGAACTATCACTCAAGTTTTGAATAATTCCCAGAGGTTGTAAGGCTCTGGTCAATAAAGAATTTAAACAAAACCCCACATCTGCAATTGGTTCAGAATTGTTTATTCATGAGAATTCTCCTGAGATACAATGCACATTCGTTTATATAGTCACACATAGTGTCATAAATGTCCATACAAATAGCATCACATATGTCCCTCCTTGTCCACTTCAAAACATTCATTTACTATCTTGTCCTGCAACATGTTACACAATCCTATTACAAGCCCAACGGTATTTTCCCCTCCCTGGCTGGAGAGGCCTTCTTCCTCTTATCAGTTCCACAGTGATCACATGCTGTCTGTCACTGGTTCCTACTTTTTTATGCACACACATTCAAGCCATTTATAAAAACACTGTTAGTTATTGGTTCTCATTATCTTAGAAGTATAATTCATGTAGTCATCATTAAACATTTGAATCATATAAAATCATCTATAACAAATACAGATAGAGATGTAGTAGTCTCATTGAAGCATTAAAGTACAGATTGAAGTTGAATTTATAATATCATATTACAATTATCATAGTTATAATGCATGGATTATGTATTTATAACACCTGGATAATGAACTTCTTTCAATCAAGTGTTTCACATTCTCCACTGGTTGAAATTAAGTATCTCATTAAAATACTATCCTGTGTCCTCAGATTTTGGGGAGGAAGGGTAGCCTAGTGGTTAGAGTGTTGGACTAGTAACCGAAAGTTCAAATCCCCGAGCTGACAAGGTACAAATCTGTCGTTCTGCCCTTGAACAGGCAGTTAACCCACTGTTCCTAGGCTGTCATTGAAAATAAGAATTTGTTCTTAACTGACTTGCCTAGTAAAATAAAGGTAAAATAAATGAATGCAGATGAAGGGAGTTAGATATGCATAAGAAGTATAGTGTACTGTTTTTTTTTCTGCAAAGTGAAGGCCGGTATGACAGTTGTACTTTTTCTATAAGAGGAGAGAGACAACTATGTTTTGAGTGGTTGTTAATTATTGCTTCATTTTTGCAAATCTTATAAAAAAGTTGTTTTTAGAGGAATCTACAGTCTCTCTTATTATAGAATTTCTACCATATATGGCACATGCAAAGTTACATGTTGGTAAATAAATTACATTCATCTTATCTTTGTTAAGTTATTTGTGTATTGTGGTTTACACCAAACTCACACTGGTGACTGCCTGTCAAACACCTTCAAGAGGGCCTCAAACTTGTTAGCAGGGGGTTTATGAGGGGGGAAAGATCACAAAAGATACCTGTTAGGGACAGTTAGAAATTAACTTGGGGGGGAGGGGCACGTTATTTCCCTGATTTACATTTGCCATTTTGCAGGTTTTACTATATAATGTATTCTATTGTATATATCCACATGGCCTCATCTGCTTGCATGCACTTCTGCTATCAAGGTGTTTGGTACTTGTCTTATGCACTATGCTTTTCCGCATGCTTACTATACCACAGGTCAGTATAGACTACCTGTCAACTGTCTATCCTGTTGCTCTCTTTCCACTATTCATAGTGACAATAGTGGTAGGGGGATCATTTTACAGATCTACAATTGGCTAACTAGCAATCACACATAAACCACACATAAAAGCATTCAAAGGTGCATCGATGTTCAATATAAATCCACAACAGCAAATTTAGTAATAGCTGATAGGCACCGTAGAGGCCAGGTGCATCATTGCGCATGAAAGAACAGTGAAGACATGAGACACAGCTCAAAAAGCTCCTCTGTTGATATTGCTTAGGGACAATACAGTTATCCTGCCTAGACAAGGCTAAAACACTAAAAACCAATTCATAATTGCATTATTGTTCTACTCTTGGCTGTAGACTGCAGTAAAAATGTCATAATAAGCCTTGTTATTTGAATGTTTCTATATAGAGTGGTAGGCCTACAGTGGGGAGAACAAGTATTTGATACACTGCCGATTTTGCAGATTTTCCTACTTACAAAGCATGTAGAGGTCTGTAATTTTTATCATAGGTACACTTCAACTGTGAGAGACGGAATCTGAAACAAAAATTCAAAAAAATCACATTGTATGATTGTTAAATAATTAATTAGCATTTTATTGCATGACATACAGTGAGGGAAAAAAGTATTTGATCCCCTGCTGATTTTGTACGTTTGCCCACTGACAAAGAAATGATCAGTCTATCATTTTAATGGTATGTTTATTTGAACAGTGAGAGACAGAATAACAACAAAAAAATCCAGAAAAACGCATGTGAAATTTTTTATAAATTGATTTGCACGAGGGAAATAAGTATTTGACCCCTCTGCAAAACATGACTTAGTACTTGGTGGCTAAACCGTTGTTGGCAATCACAGAGGTCAGACGTTTCTTGTAGTTGGCCGCCAGGTTTGCACACATCTCAGGAGGGATTTTGTCCCACTCCTCTTTGCAGATCTTCTCCAAGTCATTAAGGTTTCGAGGCTGACGTTTGGCAACTCGAACCTTCAGCTCCCTCAACAGATTTTCTATGGGATTAAGGTCTGGCGACTGGCTAGGCCACTCCAGGACCTTAATGTGCTTCTTCTTGAGCCACTCCTTTGTTGCGTTGGCCGTGTGTTTTGGGTCATTATCATGCTGGAATACCCATCCACGACCCATTTTCAATGCCCTGGCTGAGGGAAGGACGTTCTCACCCAAGATTTGGGTGGGACCTTGCGGGCGCTGCAGGATTTCAGTCCTTCACGGCGTTGTGTGTTACCAATTGTTTTCTTAGTGACTATGGTCCCAGCTACCTTGAGATCATTGACAAGATCCTCCTGTGTAGTTCTGGGCTGATTCCTCACTGTTCTCATGATCATTGCAACTCCATGAGGTGAGATCTTGCATGGAGCCCCAGGCTGAGGGAGATTGACAGTTCTTTTGTGTTTGGTCTTGTAGCCCATTCCAGCCTTGTGTAGGTCTACAATCTTGTCCCTGACATCCTTGGAGAGCTCTTTGGTCTTGGCAATGGTGGAGAGTTTGGAATCTGATTGATTGATTGCTTCTGTGGACAGGTGTCTTTTATACAGGTAACTTTAAGAGTGTGCTCCTGTATAAAAGACACTTGGGAGCCAGAAATCTTTCTGATTGAGAGGGGTCAAATACTTATTTCCCTCATTAAAATTCAAATCAATTTCAAAAAAAATTCACATGCGTTTTTCTGGATTTTTTTGTTGTTATTCTGTCTCTCACTGTTCAAATAAACCTACCATTAAAATTATAGACTGATCATTTCTTTGTCAGTGGGCAAACGTACAAAATCAGCAGGGGATCAAACACTTTTTTCCCTTACTGTAAGTATTTGATCACCTACCAACCAGTAAGAATTCCGGCTCTCACAGACCTGTTAGTTTTTATTTAAGAAGCCCTCCTGTTCTCCACTCATTACCTGTATTAACTGCACCAGTTTGAACTCGTTACCTGTATAAAAGACACCTGTCCACACACTCAATTAAACAGACTCCAACCTCTCCACAATGGCCAAGACCAGAGAGCTGTGTAAGGACACCAGGGATAAAATTGTAGACCTGCACAAGGCTGGGATGGGCTACAGGACAATAGGCAAGCAGCTTGGTGAGAAGGCAACAACTGTTGGCGCAATTATTAGAAAATGGAAGAAGTTCAAGATGACGGTCAATCTCCTTCGGTCTGTGGCACCATGCAAGATCTCACCTCGTGGGGCATCAATGATCATGAGAAAGGTGAGGGATCAGTCCAGAACTACACGGCAGGACCTGGTCAATGACCTGAAGAGAGCTGGGACCACAGTCTCAAAGAAAACCATTAGTAACACACTACGCCGTCATGGATTAAAATCCTGCAGCGCACGCAAGGTCCCCCTGCTCAAGCCAGCGCATGTCCAGGCCCGTCTGAAGTTTGGGAGAAGGTCATGTGGTCTGATGAGACAAAAATAGAGCTTTTTGGTCTAAACTCAAAACTCCGTGTTTGGAGGAAGAAGAAGGATGAGTACAACCCCAAGAACACCATCCCAACCGTGAAGCATGGAGGTGGAAACATCATTGTTTGGGGATGATTTTCTGCAAAGGGGACAGGACGACTGCACCGTATTGAGGGGAGGATGGATGGGGCCATGTATCGCGAGATCTTGGCCAACAACCTCCTTCCCTCAGTAAGAGCATTGAAGATGGGTCGTGGCTGGGTCTTCCAGCATGACAATGACCCGAAACACACAGCCAGGGCAACTAAGGAGTGGCTCCGTAAGAAGCATCTCAAGGTCCCGGAGTGGCCTAGCCAGTCTCCAGACCTGAACCCAATAGAAAATCTTTGGAGGGAGCTGAAAACTTTGGAGGGAGTCCGTATTGCCCAGCGACAGCCCCAAAACCTGAAGGATCTGGAGAAGGTCTGTATGGAGGAGTGGGCCAAAATCCCTGCTGCAGTGTGTGCAAACCTGGTCAAGAACTACAGGAAACGTATGATCTCTGTAATTGCAAACAAAGGTTTCTGTACCAAATATTAAGTTCTGCTTTTCTGATGTATCAAATACTTATGTCATGCAATAAAATGCAAATTAATTACTTAAAAATCATACAATGTGATTTTCTGGATTTTTGTTTTAGATTCCGTCACTCGCAGTTGAAGAGTACCTATGATAAAAAGTACAGACTTCTACATGCTTTGTAAGTGGGAAAACCTGCAAAATCGGCAGTGTATCAAATACTTGTTCTTCCCACTGTATGCTCCCAGCAGGCCCAGTTACTGAGAAAAGCTCAACACACCTTCTGCCTGCTTTCTGATCCGAGCGGCTATCCCTCAACCTAGAACCTAAAGCTTAAATATAGCCTAAAAACCTGTCATTTAACTTTTAAAATGTATCACCTTTTATGTGTACATTAACTTAACAGATCACAATGTTTTAATCTGATTAGGCTACTTTAAAAGTCTCCTGTAGGCTACCTGCAAACGTTCATCCACTCCCCTCTAATGTAATTCCAGCATCCAAACTGCGCACCGGCCATTCCATTACGGATATTCGGAGATTGTCAAGCCAAAACTTTAATACTGAGTAGGGAGGGTTATATTTTCTGTTTGTTGAAATTGATATACTCTATTTGATTGTGGTGTTGAAAACGCAAACCTTGATGATAAGCACTCAAAGTCAGTAATCGGTATGCAGTCATGTGATGCTTATTGGTTGGTGGAAAATGTGTTGCATATATTTTATTTAATTATAAATATAACATAAAAATGTTGAAAATGTGAAATCCCCTTAGTTGTTAATTATCTGAGGCCGGCTTTGATCATAGTGTAAGAAAACTTGCAAGGAGAGTTGGTCTGTGGTAGTCGCCGAACCCTCAACCTTCCGGCCCGTTAGCCCTGCGTGGCATCGACTGTAGTATAGTTGATATCCATATTTATAATCACAGGGTTACTACAGTTATTGTTATTAATGGTGATAATATATTTGCTTTAGTTAATTTCAGTAGAGGGGAGTGTCTGCACGTTTTTGACAAGACAGCACAAACAGATCTGGAACTCTAAACAGCAGTCAGAGGTCATGAGTGAAGTCACCCTGATGTCTGACTGATAACTGGTTCATTCCATATTTACCAAATGTGATGTATTTTATAAAACATTTTAATGGACAACTAAATGGACTATTTTATTATATTCTATTCTGTCCTATTATATTCAAATTAGGATAATTGGTTCTGCCACAAGAAAATTAAATGAACTGTGTTGTGAAGTCGTCTACACACTAGTGAGCACTGGAGTTCAGAGTGACTTGTAGTGCAAGTTGCAAAATGGAGCAAAATCAAACCTGTGAAGCAGTGTTCTTGCATTCAGCTACAGGCTACTTAATGTTCTTTATTATGTTAATATTGAGAGATAGGAGTGACTCAGTTATTAAGAAGCTTTCAGCAGCCATCTTGTTGACTAGCAGAAACCACATACGCCATAGAGTGGCAGTTAACAGTCATAACAACCTACTGACTAAACTGGTGCTTTGACACAAATATAAAACACAATATCTTTAACTAGTGAACTGTCATAACCTACTGACTAAACTGTTGCTTTGACATGAGCTATTGCTCAATAGTTCAATAGTTCAATATCTCTAAGAGATGGAAATGATAATGAATATCTATTACAGTAATGATGACACCTGCATAGTTACATCTGGGAAACTGAATTTATCTTTGTTAGGTTGTTTGTGTTGTAGTTGTGGTTTGCATCAAACTCAGCCTGATGAAGGCTGTGTCACACCTTCAATAGGGCCTCAAACTTTAGTGTGGGTTCTGAGAGGGAAAATATCACAAAAGATACCTGCTAGTGGGAAAGTAGTCCCAGATATGTTTGTGCTGTCTTGCCAACTCCTATGTGTTACTGAAAAATGTATGGAAATTATCCAGTGATGTCATTACCAGTCACACAACCTGAGAGACTGTGACCATGACAACTGACCACACAGTGTAGTGGTTGATTTGGGGTCGAGGGGAGCGTCAGAAAGACAGAAAGGGGGGAACGTTAACTCTTTCTCAGCAGCATCACTTTTAGTTGAAAATGGCCCTGTAGTGAACCAAGGTAGAGATGTGTACATCCTCATACATGTCTATGTGTCACGCCTGCACCCACTCTCCCCCCCTGGCGCTCACGGGCGCCAGGCTGCCCTGCATTACGCACTCCTGCCACCATAATTTATGCACACCTGCCTTCCCTCGTCACGCACTTCAGAAATATTGGACTCACCTGGACTCACTCAATCACCTGTTTATTTCCTCCCCTATATTTGTCAGTTCCCCAGCTTTGTTCCCCACTGCTGCATTGTTTGTCGTCTGTCTTTGTGTTTCCCAGTTCTGACACTGCTCCCCCGTACCTGCTTCTATTCTCCAGCGTCATTCCTTACACTAAGTGTGCAGACATCAATATCTGCATGACTTTGTTCACATATAATCTTGGTGCTTCAGTGTGGGAACAGGACTTGAGGTCATGTCTGCTTGTGAAGTCAGACGTCTGATCAGGTTTAAGTAGATCTTATCAGACATCTGCAAACACAATTCCTGAAGCTGAACAATACAAAACAACCTCTATTGTGCTCCAGTCTGGTAATATCAACTATCTGATAATTATAATCTGATAAGGTGTTACAACAACAGTGGATATAAGATACAGGGTGACATTTTTGTTGTGCAAAATCATTGTACAAAGTGCAAAAAATACCGTAAATGTACAATTTCATTTGGTAACACTTTATTTGGGTATATGTGCTACAGACTACAGAGATCTACAGAATATCAGTAACATTTCAGCTAACTATCTACAGTACTAACCCTAACCCTATCCCTAACCTTAACCCTTATCCTAACCTTAACCCTTGCCCTTATTCTAAACCTAACCCTAACTGTCAGTTACTTATCAACAGATAGTTTGAAACTTTCCTTTAACAATGTGCATTATTAAAAGGAAACAACTTAGGTAATCCTCAGTTTACTAAAATCTAGTTAACTTCTTAGGGAGTAGCAAGGTGATTTGGGGCGCTAGCGTCCCACTCCCGACACTACCAGGTGAAATGCAAGGCAAAATCCAAAAGTTGAATTATTAAACATGCACCAATATACAAGTGTTTCATACTCATCAAAAGCTCTGCTTCTTGGCAATATCACAGCGTTGTCGGATTTCAAAAAGGCTTTACGGCGAAAGCACTACATTTGATTGCTTGAGGGTAGCACCTTCAATATTTTCCATAACCATGAAATCTTTAGCCTGCGCGGTCGATAGAAAATGCATTTCACAGGGAAAACCTGTGCCTTACCTTTTGTAGAACTTCTGCAGAGGGCTTCCTAAGTGTCCAACGAAGACAATCCTTGGGTATTTGGTTAGAAAAAGTAATTTATTATATCCATAAATCTCTGTTTGGTTGGCGCCTTGTGTTCAGAAAATCCAACGTGAAGAGAATGCATTCAACTAAACCTATAAACTTTCCCTCAACAAAACAAAAAACAATTCAAATGCATCCTTAGCTTATCTTTTATGAATAAAAGTGATAATCTTTCACTTGGATGGTCACCTAAACGTTATATAAGTCAAATAAAGTGGACCGCTCAGCCAAACGTGCGCCCAAAAACGTGCAACTGAAAAAAAGCTCCCCTCACCAAAACCTCTACCTATTGAACACATTGGTTCCGATTGCCATGAAACTTTACCTATACACTGCTGACATCCAGTGGAAGCAATAGGTACTACATTCAGTGTCCTGGTATAAAGACTTTTCTAAAGGCAATCTCTCTAAGTGAGCCATAAGCCACCAGAATGATATTTCTCTGGTTTGCCAAATGAGTTCTGTTACACTCACAGACAAAATGTTAACACTTTTGGAAACCTCAGAGTGTTTCCTATCCAATAGTACTAATTATGTGCATATCCTATTTTCTGAGCCTGAGTGGCAAGCATTTTACTTTGGGCACGCCAGACTCTCCAAAACCGACCCCTCAGCTGCCGCTGCCTAAAAAGTTTTAAACGAAGACAGCCAAAGAAGCTTCAATCATCCCATCTGAGTGAGATTGTTGCTAATGTGGTCATTCTTCACTCATTATTAAACATACAGTAGTTGTACAAAGTAATGACACTTAGTCATGGCTTTGAAATTAATTGGAGGGAGGGAGAACAGTAGCAGGGTTGGTAGTTTCCTGTGTCTGTGAGGTCAGAGCTAAGGTACCTCTCAATCTATGAACCACAACGAGGAGAGAGCTGTCTTGTTCCAGGCTGACTACAGTCGTGGCCAAAAGTTTTGAGAATGACACAAATATACATTTTCACAAAGCCTGCTGCCTCAGTTTGTATGATGGCAATTTGCATATACTCCAGAATGTTATGAAGAGTGATCAGATGAATTGCAATTAATTGCAAAGTCCCTCTTTGCCATGCAAATGAACTGAAAACCCAAAAAACATTTCCACTGCATGCTGATTGAGTTTGAATAACAGACTGGAAGCTTCAATAGGAGGGTGGTGCTTGGAATCATTGTTCTTCCTCTGTCAAACATGGTTACCTGCAAGGAAACACGTGCCGTCATCATTGCTTTGCACAAAAAGGGCTTTGCTGCTAGTAAGATTGCACGTAAATCAACCATTTATCAGATCATCAAGAACTTCAAGGAGAGCGGTTCAATTGTTGTGAAGAAGGCTTCAGGGCACCCAAGAAAGTCCAGCAAGCGCCAGGACCGTCTCCTAAAGTTGATTCAGCTGCGGGATCGGGGCACCACCAGTACAGAGCTTGCTCAGGAATGCCAGCAGGCAGGTGTGAGTGCATCTACACGCACAGTGAGGCAAAGACTTTTGGAGGATGGCCTGGTGTCAAGAAAAGAAGCCACTTCTCTCCAGGAAAAACATCAGGGACAGACTGATATTCTGCAAAAGGTACAGGGATTGGACTGCTGAGGACTGGGGTAAAGTCATTTTCTCGGATGAATCCCCTTTTGGGGCATCTGGAAAAAAACGCTACCATCAGTCCTGTGTCATGCCAACAGTAAAGCATCCTGAGACCATTCATGTGTGGGGTTGCTTCTCAGCCAAGGGAGTGGGCTCACTCACAATTTTGCCTAAGAACACAGCCATGAATAAAGAATGGTACCAACACCATCCTCCGAGAGCAACTTCTCCCAACCATCCAGGAACAGTTTGGTGACGAACAATGCCTTTTCCAGCATGATGGAGCACCTTGCCATAAGGCAAAAGTGATAACTAAGTGGCTCGGGGAACAAAACATTGATATTTTGGGTCAATGGTCAGGAAACTCCCCAAACCTTAATCCCATTGAGAACTTGTGGTTAATCCTCAAGAGGCGGGTGGACAAACAAAAACCCACAAATTCTGACAAACTCCAAACATTGATTGTGCAAGAATGGGCTGCCATCAGTCAGGATGTTGCCCAGAAGTAAATTGACAGCATGCCAGGGCGGATTGCAGAGGTCTTGAAAAAGAAGGGTCAACACTGCAAATATTGACTCTTTGCATCAACTTCATGTAATTGTCAATAAAAGCCTTTGACACTTATGAAAGGCTTGTAATTATACTTCAGTATTCCATAGTAACATCTGACAAAAATATCTAAAGACACTGAAGCAGCAAACTTTGTGGAAATTAATATTTGTGTCATTCTCAAAACGTTTGGCCACGACATGCTGCAGCCATTAACCCATGGCTGCTGCTGCTGGCCAAGTCATCGACTGCGTAATCGGGCATATGGTTAACTGATACGTTGAACACCTATCCAGGCATTGTGAGATTTTTCCTGCAATCTAAGGCCATAATCATTGTGCTTAATTCTATGTAAAAAAATAAATAACTATATTCTTGGTAGATAGTTATGAGGTTGGGAACCTATCTGGGCTAGCTGAAGCCATCTTCATAAATTGTGGAAAGTAGATTTACAGAGAGAGAAACATTAATATATACAGTGCCTTCGGAAAGTATTTACGAACCCTTGACTTTTTCCACATTTTGTTACGTTACAACATTATTCTAAAATTTATTAAATATTTTTTTTCATCATCAATCTCCACTCTACCCCATAATGACAAAGCAAAAGCAGTTTTTATAAAAACAGAAACACCTTATTTACATAAGTATTCAGACCCTTTGCCATGAGACTCAAAATTGAGCTCAGGTCAATCCTTCCATTTATCCTCTTTGAGATGTTTCTACAACTTCATTGGAGTCCACCTGTGGTAAATTCAAATGATTGGACATGATTTGGAAAGGCACACACCTGTCTATATAAGGTCCCACTGTTGACAGTGCATGTCAGAGCAAAAACCAAGCCATGAGGTCGAAGGAATTGTTCGTAGAGCTCAGAGACAGAATTGTGGACCATTGAATGTCCCCAGGAACACAGTGGCCTCCATCATTCTTAAATGGAAGTGTTAGGGTTCGTTCCTTGTTTCCTTATCAATCATTGGCTCATTGGTGAAATTAACATTATGACTATATCTTTAATTAAATCATTCAAAAACCTTGATTAATGCAATTGCAGACAGAAGTTGACAAACAGGAACATAGCACGCATGTTTCCGAGTAAGTTCTGCACTTTAGGGAAAGTCTAAGATGCTTTTATCATGCTTGTAGCCAACCCTCTGTGATGTCACTGCATTCATTTATTACTCTCTACTTATCAGACCAAGCCCATGCATTCACAGCTGCACAAACATATAGTTTGGTGTTATCTAAACACTAGGTAATAAATGTCCACTCCCCAAAGTTGATTTATTGTGGAATGTCTTGACTAGTCTCTTATCTCCCCCACTCCCCTGCAGAGCTCTGTCTCAGTCACACATTTCCTATAGGATTTCTTTATAAGAAGCAGAGAGCGAGAGAACTAAAACAATTGTGGAAGAATACTAAAACCTTTACAATGAATATATATTGTAGTCTAGGACCCTATAAATGTAAGGAGGGAGGGGTCTTATAACCCCTCCCATTCTATTACTATAACATAAGCATAATCAATTATTATAATACATCAAACATTTAGTACAGCCTTATCATGACCCCTAGGTGATCTTCTAATATTTCCCCCTTTGAGACTACTAAGTCTCACAGCTTCAGTCATAATATTCTCCTCTGAAATCAAATAGATTGGCAAATCCCCTAGATCCATTTGATCCCAGGGATGGCCTGGTGAAGGGAGAGAATCCAAAAAGGCACCAGAATCACTTTCTGCAAGATATGCATCAGCTTCCACCAACACTATTTCTCCAGCATGTTCAAGAGCAGTTACAGTCACTTTCTTACAAATATAAACAGTAACCAAAATCACCAAACCTCCCACAAGTATAGGAATAAAGAATGAAAACAGAGTCAACATAACTTTTCCCATCACATCTCCAAATTTAGCATTAAACAGTCACCAATTTTGTCAAAAACAGATTTTTCTAATTTTGAGAGTTTTACTAAGATCAGCAATCTTATAAATTATTGCAGTCATATTCTCAGAGGAGTCAGGGAAGAGCATAACACAATTGTCAGGAACAATAATACCTAGTACGTTACAGTGTCCTCTTTCCTTCGCCAAAAGATAATCTAAAGCCAACTCATGGCAGCTGACGACTGCTTTTAGATTTTGGACATCTAATTAGAGTTGGCTAAATCCTCGGATCGTTAAATTCATATGGGCCTGTAAAGAGTAGGTTCAATTGTTTACCCACTTTCATAGGACAGCCACACCCCAGGAGGGTATGATTGACATACCAAAAATCTCACCCGGGTGTAGGACATCAACATAAGCTTCCTGATTGTCTGGGATGAGTCGTTTGGCACACTGCAGTACCCCAGATTTGTTTTTACCTGTTTTACTGAAAAGATCGGTGACCAGAATTCTTGACATGTACATTTCTATCCTCCCCAAATAACAACATCCCCCCCATCCAGGAGGTAAAGTGAGGTACCCCTAGTCACTGCATACTCACATCTATCCACATCTTCCTCTATCCCGGAAAGGTTTACACCTGTCACCTGTTACTGTAAGTCTAACACACTAAAATCCCCTTTAGCATAGTTTCTCCTATCACTATACTCTTCTGTCAGTTGACCCATATATACATGACAACCTCTATTATCTCCCATATCTTCCCTCTACCACATTAGGTAAGTTTGTTCCCTTCTTGTGACGATAGCAACATACGAGTCCCATAATCCCCAAATGTTCAACAGTCATTTTAGCTGAGCACTTTATTATACATAAAGCAATAGCAAAACACAGTAAACCTACCAGAAGTGGAACAATAATCATGGCAGACAGGAACATCATTACCTTACCCATCCCGTTTCCAAATACATCATTAAACCAGTGTCCAATTTGGTCAAAGATGATGTTGACAGCTTTTCCCAGAGTTCCTCCTAATTTAGCCAGTCATTAATAATAGCTGTCATGTTGTCAGAGGAGTCAGGAAGCAACATGACACAGTAATCCTCATCGTCTATTCCAAGGGACCTGTAGGCCCCTCCGTCTTTAGCCAACATTTTGTCTCTGGTCAATAATGCCTTCAAATTCTGCACATGTAGTGACAACTGAGTAAAACCCTGCACTATCAAATTAGTAAGGGCCTGCATGGAGTATGTCAACTTGTTAATCCCCTTACCCTTTACTACAACTCCTGCACGTGGAAAGAGTACTGGGGCTGCCATCTCTACCTGAGACAGCACATGTCCATAAGATTCATTATTTTGAGCCACTGCTCTTTTAGCTCTGCCAGTCGATCTGAAACTAATTTGCAAAGAACTGTTCAGCAACTCAGAAGCAAGTAATGTTGCTACTGTCAGTTCAGTTTTCCCAGATAACAACACCCTTTTCATCCCATGGGGAGGAAAATGTAGCCATTACCCCCACAAATCCAGAGATAATCCGGAGGTGTCCCCATGCCTTTGCCTATGTTTGACATATTTACCCTAGTTATCAATTGTTGCCCATCCAGTACATCACTGGTATCTGTTTTTAGGTCTGTGTAAGACAGGCAATTAGTGGTGTTTCCAACATCCACATTCCCTGAGTCGCAGATACAAACAGGGGGAGTTATTATGGGTTTTAATCCTGTCAACACAACATCTCCTTTATCATTTAGGGGCTTTACACTACCAGTCAGATACTTTCCCCATTGTACTTTTGGAGGTCCTATGCATTTAATCAGCTGGGAATTGTTACCTGGTTTAACTCTAGGAATCTTCTCCTACCTTGTCCATTTAGTCTCAATGTGCCCACCCTCCTTATCTTCTTTAGCTGCATCTGAACTATTACCTATTGTCTGATTGGATAATCCATGCTGCTTCCTTCCCCCTAGTGACCAACATCAGAATAGTATAATTGCTGTTTCTTTGTTGAACCCTGGTATTGTTCCTTTGCATAAAATGGAGTAATTAACATCCAAAATCATTCTTTCCACTTAGTACTACCTGTGTTTCCCACAGAAATGCTGTGGAGGTGGGTTTCTGGAAAATCATTACCCGTGTGCCAGATGTGCTCCCCTTCCCCTGTAATCCTATGTCTGTCACTGCTTTCACCCATTTATTATTCTCCACATCCCCCGTCCACAAAGGGAACGAGTAGGAATTGGAGAGCAACAAATACCATGCATGTGTTTCCATGGTTGCGATTTTCTTGTTTCACAACCATAGTGTGTGTGTATGATGGTGTCCTGGACATCTGATGACTCTTCAGGTTCTGTGGCTGAACCCTCTGTTGGTTCTTCTGGCCTTCGGTCTCGGCCCTCTGGCTGTGTTCTTCCCCATTTCTCCTCTGTTCTTTCCTCATCAGTGGACCTGGAAGGTCCCATCTTGGCTGGTTGCATTTTCTTTTATGGACTCGTAGTTTCACCCAGTCTCCTACGCAGATGGTCAGAGCATCCATCTGGATCCTCACCTGGGATCAGTTCTGCTGCTTTCCTAGTGTGAGAGTGGAGAAAACTTACAACAGAAGTTAGTTCCTTCATGTACTCAAGATGGTCACACTATGTCTCAGTTATGTCTATCTGTCGGTCAGTCATAGGTCTCACCCATGGGGTGTTCACTGGTCGTCTTGTTAACATTTCATAAGATGTACACCCAATACCTTTGTTAAGTCTGCTGCACATTGTCATGAGGACAAGGCAAGCATTCCACCCAGCACATTTTTGTGGAATGGCAGGTTTTTGCAATCCCCCTTTGATCATTTAATTAGTCCACCCTGTAATCCCGTTACTCCAAGGGTGATAGATGGACACAAACTTCTGGTCAACACCCATCATTTTGGCCACTTGGGTAACCACATCTCCTATGAGATGGGTCCCATTGTCTGCACACAAACCTCAGGCACTCCAAACCTGAGTATAATTTCCCTAACTGTTCGCGCAACACAGTTGATAGTGGAATGGTTCCACCCACCTGGTAAATCTGTCAATTATCACCAGGCAGTATCTATTTCTTTCTTTTCGCTCTGCCATGTCTATGAAATCCATAGCTAGTTGGACTAAAGGTCCATTTGGATTGGGGAACTTCCCTGGTTGCAGTGGAGTTCCCTAGTCTACGTTATATAACAAACATATCACGTAACGATAAATGAACAGTTTTACATGCTAATTCAAATATATATATATTCTTTTTTATACCATTTGGCTGAAATCAATCTTCTCCATTCTCCTCCCATATCCCCCTTTGACAAATGGCTCACCCCATGAGCCAATCGTCAAATATTAAAATTCTAGGTTAATGATTAACAGGGCCTGCCTAACAAAAGATGTAGCCATAAGCCAGACCCAGGACAGAGAGCACATCCTCTCTCCCTCCACACTTGGTGATTGAGAATAACCGCATTCTGATGTTACTTAACATCAGTAGTTTCAGATGACACAAACAACAGGAAAAATAAAATGCTTGTGTGTGACAACGGGAAGCAGCCAATTTGGCTGCCTCATCAGCTATGCTGTTACCAATTCTATCATTATCACACCAACCTGTGTGTGTCTCAACTTAAAAAATTGCCAATTACTTATGTTTACGCATAGCTTCAATCAACAGTTCAACATATTCCTAATAGGTGTTCCTGTGGTGTTAGTAAATCCCCTTGCTCTCCAAACCCTACACCATGACAAACAAACTCCAATAAAAGACCTTCCCTTCCCCCAATTCACAAGCTGTGGTCAGAGCTAATAAATCTGCCTGTTTGCTGATAAATGGTCTGGTAGGGTTGTATAACCTCAATATCACCTACCACATCTACTTCAGCTAATCATACATGTTTCTTCCCTGTGCTTTGATCTATATAGGCAGATCCATCAACGAACAGCACCATGTCAGAGTCAAGCAGAGGTTATTCTAACAAGTTTTTGTCCGGTACACATTCCTGGCTGTCCAGATGTCCCTGTTATTGTTAATGAAGATTCACTCAGGGAAGCTGCAACAACTTGTCCAGTTCACTTAAACAGGAACAGTGAGCTCTAGTGTCTATTAGCAATGGTAGGTCATGTCCTGAACATTAATAGTAACCATTGGCTCTTCTCTTCCATCATTGAATTCATACTGGAGCAGGGGAGTTGGGCACCTTCATTGTTGATTCTGAGGAAAATGAGAAGTGTTGGTGTTATGATTTCCCATTGGTCATCGTTGTCCTCTGTCATTAGCAAAGTGTCCTCTTCCGCTGCCAGGCCCAAAGTGTCCTCTGCCCCGGTTGTAACCTCTTCCTCTTCCATTTCCCCCACACTGCTAACTCACATGCCCCAACTTCCCACAGGTCCAGCATTGGGTGTTGTTCCAGTCA
This sequence comes from Brachymystax lenok tsinlingensis, assembly GCA_030435695.1. Classification (NCBI taxonomy): domain Eukaryota; kingdom Metazoa; phylum Chordata; class Actinopteri; order Salmoniformes; family Salmonidae; genus Brachymystax; species Brachymystax lenok. Next base: position 40,262,841 of record CM059810.1, read on the forward strand.
CGAGGGGCTGTGGCGGATCCACCTCTTCTTCCAATCCATGCTTGTGGGTCACCATAATGTTGAGTGATGAAAAGCCCATACCCTGCAGGTGCCAGGTTCACAGGTGTGACTGATGTGACTGTTGGGGAGCTGCAGGCTGTGGTTGTGGTGAGCCTGTAGAAACAACTTTGGCAGATGTCTTGAGTCTTCCAGTCCAGTCTGTTCCTTATTGTAGAGTGAGTTGGGGTGACGAATGTATCTCCTTCCAGGAACTGTGCCTCCTTTTTCATCCAATTCCATCATTCCCACACCACTTGCTGCTGCTGTTGTGTCATCCACCTCCTTTATCAAAGTGCCCTTGAGGATAATTGTGGTTGCTTCTCCGTTTTCTTCTGTCAGTGGTATGAGAGGGTAGATCTGTGCATTGTCACTCAAGGTTTCCTTGGGTTGATTGTCGTACGGCGGCGGGGCAGTGGGGAGTACTCCTGTTCCGTCTCTGTCTTGACATTGTTTCTTCCTTCTACATTCTATTGTCTTTTCCAGCTTTAGTTTAGTCACTGCGGCTTTGTTCATGAAGATTTGTCCTTCCAGCCTCATCATTTCAATCACAGTTTCTGATATTAGGGTACTATTTTTCATCCCTTTCTTTTTGTCCATTTTTCTTGTTTGAATTATCTCCTTGACTAAATCCAACCTAGTCTTGTTGAATGAACCAGCTATTGGATATCTATTTTCTCCAGCCATCTCTGTCCAAACATGCCATTTCTTAAAAGTGTCTGTCAATTCCACAGCAGGAAACTTATTTTGCATATATTCAACAGGCGTGACAGGCTTCATTGCTCCTATCTCCTCATTCTGGTTTGACTGTGCCATGGTGCTCCGGCTTTTTATTTAGATAGTCTGCATGTAATGTGTTTTAAAATGTCTATCCTAAAGTGGGTGTAATATGTAGGAATATGCCTATATAAATTCCTCTCTATCTCCTTTCAGTGTGTGTTAAATAACAGTACTTGATACTGTAATCCTAATTATACTCTCACCCAATCCAAGAGTAACAGAAATACGTTATACACCACTGCCCCCTGGTGATAGAATCACAAAATATATTTAATTATCTACAGAACATCTCTGTAACACTCTTTTCGTTATCCTAATTCCTATACTGTCCTATGGTAGGAAAGTATCTCCAATAAATATGTTCAACCTTTTATTCTAATAACTTCTGTACTACCCCTAACTTTTTATTCCACCATTGGGCCATTACCCAATCAACCCCGCCATAATCCACAGACAAACAAACAATTAAAAAATATATATAATAATAAATAAATAAACTTCTTCAAAATAAACAAACACTACATAAATAAAATTGACTAGCCAGTTAAGTAATGGTCGCCTGCATTACAACTCAAAATAAAATAGATGATTAACGCTGAACCACCTTCAAAACCAAAATAACTAGTAATCGGTAACTGTAGCTGAATTACCAAAATAAAATGTATGATTATAATCTCTGAATCACCTCACCTAATGAAAATAACTAGTACGTATAGTAATGGTCTCTGCATTACAACCCAAAATAAAATCAAAACCAAAATAACTAGTATTTGGTAAATATCACTGAATTGAATTACCTCCACAAAAATACAAAATAGGTGATTATTATCTTAGAATCACCTCTCAAGAAATAAAAAACTAGTATTTCAGTAATGGTCGCTTGCATTACTACACAAAATAAAAATTTAAATCATCAATCATTCATCCTATATTGACAACATGCAATTCACCAACAGTCCGTTACGAAATTTCTCCAAACTAAAATCCGACTATGTCATACTCAAAGTGTATGTCTATAATTTAGATTGAGTGAGGTGCCACTTACGTGTTAGAGGGAAACCACACCAGTGAATTACAGACTTTGATTAAACGGGTGTCTGCTTACCTTATGTAATTTGGAGAGCTCTTGGCACCCTGGTGTGGAATCTCCACCAACCGGTTGACACTCACTCCTGGCAAGCTCGCCAAAATGTTAGGGTTCGTTCCTTGTTTCCTTAGCAATCATTGGCTCATTGGTGAAATGAGCATTATGACAATATCTTTAATTAAATCATTAAAAAATCTTTATTAATGCAATTGCAGACAGAAGTTGACAAACAGGAACATAGCACGCATGTTTCCGAGTAAGTTCTGCACTTTAGGGAAAGTCTAAGATGCTTTTATCATGCTTGTAGCCAACCCTCTGTGATGTCACTGCATTCGTTTATTACTCTCTACTTATCAGACCAAGCCCATGCATCCACAGCTGCACAAACATATAGTTCGGTGTTATCTAAACACTAGGTAATAAATGTCCACTCCCCAAAGTTGATTTATTGTGGAATGTCTTGACTAGTCTCTTATCTCCCCCACTCCCCTGCAGAGCTCTATCTCAGTCACACATTTCCCATAGGGTTTCTTTATAAGAAGGAGAGAGCGAGAGAACTAAAACAATTGTGGAAGAATACTAAAACCTCTACAATGAATATATATTGTTAATCTGTAGTCTAGGACCCTATAAATGTAAGGAGGGAGGGGTCTTATAACCCCTCCCCTTCTATTAATATAACATAAGAATAATCAATTATTAGAATAAATCAAACATTTAGTACAGCCTTATCATGACCCCTAGGTGATCTTCTAACAGAAGAAGTTTGGAACCAAGAAGACTCTTCCTAGATCTGGTCTCCCGGCCAAACTGAGCAATCGGGGGTGAAGGGCATTGGTCAATGAGGTGACCAAGAACCCGATGGTCACTCTGACAGAGCTCCAGAGTTCCTCTGTGGAAATGGGAGAACCTTCCAGAAGGACAACCATCCCTGAAGCACTCCACCAATCAGGCCTTTTTGGTAGAGTGGCCAGATGGAAGCCACTCCTCAGTAAAAGGCACATGACAGACAGCTTGGAGTTTGCCAAAAGGCACCTAAAGGACTCTCAGACCTTGAGGAACAAGATTATCTGGTCTGATGAAACCAAGGTTGAACTCTTCAGCTTGAATGTTAAGCGTCAGGAGGAAACCTGGCACCATCCCTATGCTGAAGCATGGTGGTGTCAGCGTCATGCTGTGGGGATGTTTTTCACCGGCAGGGACTGGGAGACTAGTCAGGGTGGAGGAAAAGATGAACTTCTACAGGATCAGCCCCTTTTTTTCCCTAAAATTACATACCCAAATCTCTGGCCCTGAAGCAAGGATATGCATATTCTTGATACCATTTGAAATGAAAAACTGTGAAGTTTGTGGAAATGTGAAATGAAAGTAGGAGAATATAACACATTAGATCTGGTAAAAGATAATACAAATAAAAAACCAACCGTTCTTGTGTATTCTTTTGTACCATCATCTTTGAAATGCAAGAGAAAGGCAACAATGTATTATTCCAGCCAAGTTGCAATTTTGATTTTGGCCACTAGATGGCAGCAGTGTATGTGCAACGTTTTAGACTGATCCAATGAACCATTGCACTTCTGTTCAAAATGTTGTATCAAGACTGCCCAAATGTGCCTAATTTGTTTGTTAATAACTTTTCATGTTCAAAACTATGCACTTTCCTCAAACAATGGCCAGTTTTTTTTCACTGTAATAGCTACTGTAAATTGGACAGAGCAGTTAGATTAAAAGTTCTTGTTACTTACAACCTCATGCTAATCGCATTAGCCTACGTTAGCTCAACATCCCACACCAATCCAGAAGAAGTCAGAGCAAAGTACAGAGCGATCCTTGATGAAAGCCTGCTCCAGAGCTCTCAGGACCTCAGACTGGGGCAAAGGTTCACGTTCCAACAGGACAACGACCCAAAGCACACAGCCATAGACAACGCAGGAGTGACTTTGGGACAAGTCTCTGAATGTCCTTAAGTGTCCTAGCCAGAGCTCCGACTTGAACCCGATTGAACATCTCTGGAGAGACCTGAAAATATCTGTGCAGTGACGCTCCCCATCCAACCTGATAGAGCTTGAGAGGATCTGCAGAGAATGGGAGAAACTCCCCAAATACATTTGTGCCAAGCTTGTAGCATCATACCCAAAAGACTTGAGGCTGTAATCACTGTGAAAGGTGCTTCAACAATGAACTGACTGAAGGGTCTGAATAAATTAGAAAATGTTTTTGCTTTGTCATTATGGGGTATTGTGAGGGGGGGGGAAAACTATTTCATACATTTTAGAATAAGGCTGTAACGTAACAAAATGTGGAAAAGGTCAAGGGGTCTGAATATTTTCCGAATGCTCTGTATATTGTTTTCTAACAGGACAAATGTGAGGGGACACATGCCCCTGTTCCCCCTATTTTCATGACGTCTCTGATGGTAAGTTCTGATTTGTTGTCATGTGCACTAGAACTTAAAACCAATAAAGAAAAACATTGAGCAATACTACATGTCATGTCCTCTTGATCCACTGTGTAAATATGGTATAAACCTACAGAAGATAATATTCCATCTCATTAAAAACAACTCCACTTGTTCTAAAGTTGTTCTCTGATTGGTTTAAAATGGTAAGCAGCAGCAGAAGCCCCACCCCTAGCAACTATCACCTCAAATAGGAAGCTAAAAGCTATGTGTCTAATCTGATCAACACTGTCATTCCACTTACATGCAGGTAGGACATATAGAGAAACCTATTTTCAACTTTCAAATGAATCATTAGACATAGTTTTACAGAGAAGTAACACTTAGTCATGGCTTTGAAATAAAATTGAGGCCAAAGAGTAACAAGTCGGCTGGCTAGCCAGAGAGAGAACAGGAAACAGTGGCTGTCAGAGTGAGATGGGAGGGAGAACAGTAGCAGGGTTAGTAGTTTCCTGTCTCTGTGAGGTCAGAGCTCAGTACAGCTCAATCTATCAACCACAAGGAGAGAGCTGTCTCATTCCAGGTCGACTATATTGCAGTCAGGCATCACCCAGCAACAAATGGGCATCAGATTGCTATACCATATGATGTGGTTAACTGATATGTTAAACAGTTTAACTGTCATAACATCTACTGTCTATCCACAGGTTAACTGTCATAACATCTACTGTCTATCCACAGGTTAACAGTCATAACATCTACTGTCTATCCACAGGTTAACTGTCATGACATCTACTGTCTATCCACAGGTTAACTGTCATAACATCTACTGTCTATCCACAGCTTAACTGTTATAACATCTACTGTCTATCCACAGGTTAACTGTCATAACATCTACTGTCTATCCACAGGTTAACTGTCATAACATCTACTGTCTATACACAGGTTACTTTGACACTAACTATTGCTCTGACACGACTAGAAAACACAATATCTCTAAGAGATGGAAATTATAATAAGTATCTTATACAGTAATGATGACACCTACATAGTTACATCTGGGAAACTGAATGACATTCATCTTTGTCAGGTTGTTTGTGTTGTGGTTCTGGTTTGCATCAAACTCAGCCTGATGATGACTGTGTCACACCTTCAATAGGGCCTCAAACTTTAGTGTGTGTTCTGAGGGGGAAAATATCCGAAAAGTGGCAACTGTTAGTGGGAAAGATATATACAGAAGTCAGAAGTCACCCTGATGACTGACTGATGACTGGTATCATTCCACATTTTAATAAATGTTATATATTTTATGAAGTTTTTTAATGGACAATTAAGATTTTCTAATTTATTCTATTGAAATTATGATACTTGGTTCTGCCACAAAATATAAACTAAAACGTATTACTGAAAAATCACTGGAACTGATCCTGTCTGGTAAGTTCAACTATCATATCATTATAAGCTATTTTTATAATGAATATAATGATTGCCAGTATGTTTGTGTTTTCTATCAGCTCCTATATGGTGCAATTGTGATTAGTCCCATTTTTTTACAATTAAAAGTGAATAATATTAAAGCTATGTTGTATCATGTTGGGTATTGTTATGCTGATTGGTATTTGTCTCCTTTACATGTTGATTTACTACAGGTGCTGTTGAAGTCATGAAGAGAGACAACATCCTAACCTTTTCTCTGCTGTGTGTCTTCCATGCTTGGACTCCTGGTGTGGACTCAAAGATGGTAAGCTACAACACTATTTTGAGTGCATTTGAATATGAGCGAGAGAGAGAGAGACAGATATCTTATCCTTTTGTCCATGCAAAAGGATAAGTCAGCCTCTGATGTCCCGAAAAGGACAGAGGAAGGAGCCCAACGTATATTCAAAAATAACTAGTTAAATCAGCCAATGGCAGACAGGCACAAGAGTTTGTGGAGTACGTACAAGTCTTAAACTGAAGTGGCACATTGTCTGTAAATGCAAATTGGCATGTACATCATTGGTCCACAACCCTGGTCCTGGACTGCACCTGATTAAGCTCTGAACAAAGACTGACGTTGTTCACTAGTGTGAAAGGGATCATGTTCATGAGTGAGTATGACAGAAAAATACCCCAGTTAAACATTGCCAAGGGACATTAGAGTTACAATTAGTTCTTCATACAAAACTTGGGCATACAGTATGTGAATGTCTAGAAGCAGAGTAAGTGAAAACATCAGATTCATTTGTAGTTTCAGCACTCAAAAACTAGATTTAAAAATTATTTTATGCTGTTTTATTCATTTAGAGGGAACGAGCTAAAACAAACATTGAGTACTGACAACAGTAGAAGCTCAGCTACAATACAGTATCAAACTGGTCCTACTCAGTATAGAGTTATGGGGTAAAAAAGATGCCAAGTAGCATGTAATTGTCAGTCTTCCATCTTCCTTGGGCAACGCTCAATTTCCCAAAAAGGGCAGAGGAATGAGACCAACATCTGTTCAAAACCACCTAGTAAAAACAGCCAATAGGAGACTGGCACGACAGGCTGTGGTGTATGATATTAAACTGCCAAGTGTGCTCTAGAGGGGGTGGTATTATTCTATGTAAATGTTAAGAGACAGGATAAAACACAGCCTCAACCAACAGAGACACACCAAAAAGACAAGGAGACCTGCATAAGCTACAGACAGCACAAGTCGTAACGTAAGTTGTATTTATAAGACATAGACTAAAAACTTGATTTTAGACTAATAACTAATGAAGAACTTTATTCTTGTATGTTCTTTAAATATTATTATTTAAGACATGCTCCGGAACTTTGGCAACTAGAAAGTATTTTTTAACCTCACACTTTAATCTGGATGTGTCAATGTGCAAAATCTATGAGCAGAATTACTGTCTTACCTCAATTGTCCACAAAATCCAGAGTTTAAGTCGACTGTTTTATGGAAACTGTGTGGCGCCATGTTACCTACATTTTACCCCATGTGGGCCAGCTCCCTAGCAATTCGAGTTCAAACCAATGAGCTCCAGCCCCTTGTAATTTGAGTGACAGCTAGCAAGATGAACACAGAGCAGAGCGAGAGAGCGAGAACAATGAGGAGGTGCACATATCTGTACATATGTGACGTAGTAAGCAATTTTCGGGGAACACTTTTTGCTCGTGTACGCTACTTTCAAAACTACTGGCTAAAAAGTATAGAAAAGTACTGGAGAATCTCTTAAAGGGCAACAAGCAGTTGATACATCCATATTTTGACTTATAAATGCCTCTTGAACTTAGTTCAACTGTCATACCCCATCAGAACCCAAAATATAAGCTTATTTTACTCCAATGTGTGTAAACAAAGTAAATGTAAACAAACATTGTAAAGCCTTAAGCATGATTAAAACTATGATTTTGATATCATGGATGTCAGTCCTTGCATGAATTTGAGAGTGGTTACATTTCTCAAACGTCATCCCCACGATTTTTACCGAAACAGGGGGAACGCTTTGTTATCGTTTCAGCTGTTGGTTGATTTATGATTTATGCTATTTAGTGACTATTGCTGACAACATTTTGACCACTGTTCCCCCTACATGTTGTTTTACTACAGGTGCTGTTAAAATCATGAGGAGAGACAACGTCTTAATCTTTGCTGTGCTGTGTGTTTTCCATGCTTGGACTTGGAGTGTGGACTCAACTGCGGTAACATACATTTTCAAGCATCAGTGTATTGTGGAGGGCCATAAGGCCCATTGAAACAGTCAAATTGTGTGTTTTCTTTCTCATTCTCACCTAGATTTCAACCAGAAATCAACAATGATTTCAAGGGTTGGTTTAATTAAAGTAGAATTCATGTTTGGTGACAGCTCAATTAAAAATCAACCAAAAGTTTATGTTAATTTGATATTACACTAGATTTTTGCCCTGTGGGACTAAGGACACTAATTTACAGATTATTCCACCACATTGCTTCATATTTAACCTATTTATATTTAATCTACCTCAATTAATCATTTCATCCTAATATCATCTCAATATTTCCATTCATATTTGTTTATTTCTTTATTTTTTAAGGTTAAATCCCATCGGCATCGCCGCGATCCCTATGGTAGTGACCAAACAGTAGAATTATCAATAGTCGATGACTCTGTTGACGACATGTATTGCGGCTGCATTCAAGAAACAGAAAAAAAGGTGAATGAAATATATCTTCCAGGTGAAATCAACATAGATGGGATCTTCAAAAAAGCCTGGAGTCTGGCAGAAGGTTGTGCAACAGATGTGTGGAAACGATTCCAAATTAACAATTCTGACTACAATTCAAAAGAACTTCCACACGATCATATCAAGGCTATCTGTGCTTACTCAGGAGGTCACCCCAAGATACACGACGAGTTCAACAAAGCAGTCCTCTCCAAGAAGAATGAGTACTCCTCCTTCGAGTTCCACTCCCTGCATTTCCTGCTGACTGATGCTCTCCGCCGCCTGAAAGAAAACCAAAATGGCTGTCTTAAGACATTCAGGAGAACCAAAAATTTTTTTTTAGGTGAAGTTAACAAGGAAATCCGATTTGGCTTCTTTGCTTCCAGCTCTACCGACAAGGGACTTTCAGAATTTGGAGACAAGTCTTGCTTTGAGATAGAGACATGTTTTGGCGCTGACTTGAAGTCCTACCCCAGAATGGGGAATCATGAAAAGGAGGTGTTGATTCCACCGTATGAGGTGTTCAAAGTTACTGCTGTGCTGAAGAAAGAAAATGATCAAAACCTTTGGTGTGATGTAGTGTACAAACTACAGAGCACCAAAACACCAAAGAGTAACCTGAATTGCAAATTAATAAACATTGAGTCATTGTCCTTAAAGAGGATTTAATTTAATTGCAAATTTCTTGGTCATTCTGTGGTGATTTAAAATAAAAATACAATTTTGAATTAATCTTGGTATTGAGTCATTGTCCATAAAGAGGATTTAATTATTTCATAGTTAAATAAAGGTAAAAAAAAAAAGAGAAGAAAATGTCTACCAGCTAAGCTGCTTATGCAGAAAATAAAAAAATATACTGAATATAAATGTTTTCAGTATCAGTTTGTATTGTAATAAGTTAATTGGTTAATTGATGGATGTTACATACAAACCTCGTTCTGACTACTTGAAATAGTGATCATTAAGATGTTTGTACTAGCCTGTGTATCAGACTCCATAGGAGACTTTAAAGCACTTATGGGTTTCTGCAGCTTCTGGCAAAATGAATAAATAAAATCCACTAGCATGACTACAGTATGTCTCATGTTGTTGTTGTTTGAACTTTCACTGTACTACATTTAGACAAACTGAAGTTATAACATTACATGGGCCACTGATTAAGATATAATATAAACCGGTTGGTTCGAGCCCTGACTGCTGATTGGCTGAAAGCCATGGTATGTCAGACCATATACCACGGGTATGACAAAATATACATTGTACTGTTCTAATTACATTGATAACTTGCGTCTTGCCTAGGAACAGCCCCTGGGCGTGGTATATTGGCCTTATATCTCCTCTGGCCTTATTACTTAAATATAACACAATTAAGATATAATATAACGTCTCATATTGAATTGTCCAATAAAGTGACACTGGAAACTACCAATTGGTGGGGGGAATATTTACTGTACTGTCTTGCTTTGTGCAGTAGTAGCAAACAACGGATTACAACAATTACAACAAATGACCAAATATTACAACGTACTTTTTCCACCCTAAAACAAACAAACAACATCAGGCAACTTGCCGTATTAATAAGACATTTAATGTTTTTAGAACAATACTGCCACAGAATACTTTTAACAGTCCAACCATATGGCCAAATGAGGATTGGCTGGCTCCACAGCAAAGTTAGAGCTCTATTTTCGGCTGGTGTTAAAAAGGTGCTAGTGTCAAACGCACTTTAGTTTGCAATTTCGTTATGTAAAACTGGAACACTGGCATTTTTTCAGCCCTAACGCCAGGTTAGGCCATTTACCTGTCTTATATCAGCTAGCTTGCGCTCAGATGGGCGGGGAGGAAATATTTGAGGTGTGTCCGTAAAAACATGATCCAAAGTGGCAGCGCCAACCAAAAGGTGGTTTTAGCGGTAAGGCAGTTGGTTATGCCATACATGTTGACAGTGGAAACTAAGCTTATCGTTTTGGACGTTTGTAAAACACCCTCTATGATGTAGGCTAAGTGTCCATGCCCATCATGAAACGAGAGATTAACCCAGTATTTTGAAGTTATTTGTAATCTGCAAAAATTGCTTGTTTTCCGTTTAATATGTTCAAAACACAAGCCCTCCCTTAGGCCTACTCTAACAAAGGCTGGTTCAACAGCCATGCCTGTCTTTTTTTATCCTGGTGTTTTTTGTTTAATTTTATTACAAGCAAACTTATTCGAATATTTTTATGTTGGCAATGTCTGTGGCGCGCTTGCAAATGCAACTTCTGACGTGAATGCGATCTGATCTGTAAATGGTTCCGCTTATGTTTCTAAAACATAGGCCTATTTAGGAGCAGTATAACGTGATTGGACATTTTCCCTTTCTATTTAATTTGGATCTTTGTCCAGCTACTGTGAAAAGTTTGTATATGTGTAAAACCCTCCATAGACTGTGTTGTTTTAATATTATATGCCCACAATGAGAAATGTTGGTGCCTGTAAGTGTGACATAGCCTATTTAAAACAAGTTGCTGTTTTGTTTATAATTTGATTAGATTTTTTTATTTATTATTAGGCCTTTAAAATAATTATTTTTATCTTGCTTATTGACAATGTTTGGCATGTCCATGCTCAGCCATAATGCAATTTACAGTAGGCCTAGCCCCTATATCAGTCTAGATGCTATTGAAGCCATGCAATTACTTATAACATTGTGGACTGCAAATGGGTCAACATTTGTGTAATTAGCAAGGATAAGTCTACATGTTGTTATTTAGTTTCTGTAAGCCATTTAACAAAGTATAACTGATTAACATTGGAATTGGAGTTGATTCCAAGGCAATACATAAAAGACTGTAAATACACAACTTGAAACAACCACATATTTCGCCATGGCCAATGTTCTGATTGGCCAGTGAGGGGCCAAGCCTCGACTCACCCACAACATGTACAAAGCAAGGTACATATAGAAATGGTTTATTGGTGTGGAAGAACTTGACTGGACTGCAATGAGCCTTAACTTCAACTCCATTGAACACCTTTGGAATGAATTGGAACGCTGACTGCGAGCCAGGCCTAATCGCCCAACATCAGTTCCCGACCTCACTAATGCTCTTGTGGCTGAGTGGAAGCAAGTCCACCGCAGCAATGTTCCAACATCTAGTGGAAAGCCTTCCCAGAAGAGTGGAGGCTGTTATAGCAGCAAAGGTGTTACCAACTCCATATTAATGACCATGATTTTGGAATGAGATGTTCGACGAGCAGTTGTCCACATACTTTTGGTCATGTAGTGTATTTATTTTAAAAAACAAATGTGTTAGCAAACAAATATTGTTAATCAACCAGGTCGTCACCGAAATAATTATTATATCAAAGAAGCCTTACATTTTTTTTATTAATCCCAATACTGTTTTCTATGCTTGTTTTCACTTAATACTTAATTCATCAATCAATGTGGGAAATAAAAAACTATGTTTGGTTTAAATTCCACTGGCGCAACTCTGCATGGTGTTTGCTGTCCAGATGGGTATATTTGCAACTATGATGAGTCTGTCTGGACTATGGTCAATTCAGCCATATCAATGCAGTTAAACAAGTTCATGTAAAATAATGAATTATGTTGACTTACACTTATGGCACTTCCAATGCCGTTTCATGATGATTATTACAGTCATGTCAATCATGTTATGTACTTAGGCTATTGTAATACGGCAGATGCCAGAATTGTAGACCTACCGCTTCTGTCCAGAGGCCTAGACTTTCATGGAAACTGCCGTTAGAGCTCTCTTTGCCACTCTATGAGAGTCCTTTTTGTAGCTTTTACTTTCTTCCGCTAAATTGGTGGCAGTGTTGGGATCACATCCAGTGGTCTCATGTCTAGTGATGGGATCTAGTGGGATCTAATCTTGCTTATTGACAGAGGTATTTAAGGAGTGAATGGTGACAGTATGGAGGGTTTGGACATAAAAGGCATTTGATTTGTGGAACAACCCAAATATAGTGCTGACAAGGTACAAACATGTAGGACCACCTATCGAAGATCCAAAATGTATTTTGATCAGAACTTTGTCAATGCTTTATATTATGTTGATAATTACTATATATCACTGAATAGTCCTCCACCAATTTTTATTTTACTAGGTAAGTCAGTTAAAAAACTACTTAGGGAGTGGTGGGGCACTAGTGGGGTTACAAGTTGAGTAATTTTTATAGCAGAATTACTATCCCATTGTTCCTCAACTGCAGTGTATTATAAACTATGTTGTAGCTCTTAGTCTTTACTTTTGTCCAATGTAACAAACACCATTTAACATTTAGCTACATAAGACCAAATCGAGGCGATCGGTCACATATCTCCTAGATTTAACACTTCAAAACCTTATTCGTTCTGATGTATTTTTGTACAGTTTCTTTGGCATTTCTGACTGTGTTAAGAACAAATTCTTATTTACAATGACGGCCTACACCGGCCAAACTCGGACGACGCTAAGCCAATTGTGCACCGCCCTATGGGACTCCCAATCCCGGCCGGTCACTATGCATCAGTCACGTCCTTCACATTTTAAAGGTTTTTCTAAGCAGAAGGCAGCACATAGTTAAACATAGTTATAGAACGCTTTATTTAATCGGAATGCTTTTAATGTATTTATTTCTAAATATAAAGCTAACAATAGGTATTCTGCTCTTTTCTTTCATAACAGGTATGGAATACCCTCACTCAATTCCAGCCCTGGTTTTAACCAAACAAACCAAGTCCTTCACAGAGACAGAGGTATTTAAGGAGTGAATGGTGACAGTATGGAGGGTTTGGTATACCGACATATCTACGAATAGCGTATTTGCGTCTGTCAAACAGATAGGCCTGCCTCTTCTTTTCTGAATAGGAAGAAATAAGCTCCAACAAAGCGCTCATGTTGTTTTGAATTGTCTGAGAACTTACAGTGTTATAGGTGTAGGGAGGACACCTTAACCAGTGGTTTGAGCAGACAGCCAGTAGATAGACACCCCTATGAGTGTTTGGGTATGTAGCAGACAGGTCCACTGGTGCATGGTGCTTGGTGTTGCCATTTGTCACAACAATGTGTTGAGTTCTCATGCTGGGCATTGGTGCCTTATCTCATTTTTTTTCACTGGTGATTTAATTTAATCCGGTGACCGCCACAATTGTTTATTTTATTGGCCTAATGATAGAACTATATCTAGAATTAGAATCCATATTAATTTAATAGGATCTCTATGGGCCTATTAGTAAAGATTTGTCATTGAACTTACTTTTCAAATGTATTTGCCTACCTATTAATGTGGCATAAACAACAATGTGTCATGTTTTCATCTTATTGTCAAACAATTACTTCAAAAGGCTAACTGTATAAGCACACCTAACCACAACTGCACACCTTACTTAGGGACAGCGTAATGACAGGTGGTGTGAAAAAATTATATATTTTTAAGCCTCATTTAGATATCATTATTTACAACATGGTAGGCTATTTGATAGTCAACTTGTCTATAATTAGATACATGCAGCTTTTCTTCTGTCATTGATGTTCTAGAGTGTAGCATAAATTAGATACATTTTGTTAGAAACTTGTCTATAATTAGATACATGCAGCTTTCCGATAGTATATCAGTTCATCATGGATACATATTTTATGTGGTTGAAAATAAAATAATGTCAGCTGTTATGTTGCTGAAAAGAATTACACGTTTAGTGTACACAACAGGTCCCTAAGCATGTATTTGCATTCTATCACAATGCTAAAATAAACAAATATTCCAGAGACAAAATTAACATTTGGTCTATACTTTTTTCTGTGAGGAACACTTAATTCTGCAGGAGTTAATATTAAAAGGCTACATGTGAGGCCTACAGTGTCACGACTTCCACCGAAGTCGCCTCCTCTCCTTGTTCGAGCGGCGTTCGGCGGTCGACGTCACCGGCTTTCTAGCCATCGCCGCTCAGTTATACATTGTTCCATTTGTTTTGTCTTGTTCCCTTCACACCTGGTTATTATTCCAGTAATCTCGGCATGTATATATTCCTCTGTCCCTCATCATGTCGTTGTGTGGAATTGTTCTATATTTCATGTCGTGTGAAGAACCAGGCTAGGTTCTACCGGGTAACATGTTTTCACCCGTAATTATTTATTGTATTGTTGTTACATTTATGGCCTGTGTACTTTCGTTGCGCTTTGCACTGTAGTTTTTGGCTAGTGTGTTTGAAGCATTGTGCGTTCATTTCGTTTTATTTTGCTTCTGCCAATAAAGTGTGCGCCTGTACGATACTCTCCGCTCTCCTGCACCTGATTTCAACCCCAGTAGCGCACACCGTGACAGAATTCCACACCACATATGGAGTCAGCAAGAGCAGGTACTCCAGCCTTTGGGGTCGAGGAGCGCGTCCAAGAACACTCAGTAATGCGCCAACAACTCGGAACTATGATGGATCGCGTTGTCCAGACATTGGACCGCTGGGAGAGACAGGAGGTCTCTCCAGCGCCTCGACTAGCACAACCGGATCTACATCTACCCGTCCCTCCTGGATCCAGTCCCAGTGGGTTCCATGCGTATCTCCCTTCCCAGGGAGTATGATGGGACAGCAGCACGGTGCCAGGGGTTCCTCCTACAACTAGACTTTTATCTGGCCACCGTCCACCCAGCTCCCTCGGGAAGGGAGAGGGTGTCCATCCCTCGTCTCATGTCTCTCGGGGAGAGCTTTGGAGTGGGCCAACGCCGTGTGGGGAGAGGAAGACGCGAACCACTTTGAGGAGTTCACCCGTCTTCGACCATCCAACCAAGGGTAGAGCGGTGGGAGAACGGCTCTTCCACTTGAGACAGGGGACGAGGAGCACCCAGGAGTTCGCCCTGGAATTCCGAACCTTGGCCACCGGAGCGGGATGGAACGACAGGGCTCTCATCGACCACTACCGATGCAGCCTGCGTGGGGACTTTCGACAGGAGTTGGCCTGCAGGGATGCCACCATCACGTTTGACCAACTGGTGGATTTGTCCTTCCTGTTGGATAACCTGCTGGTCACCCGCGTCCAGAGAGGGCTCTCTCGGTTCCATCTTCCAGCACCCCCGCTCCGGTGCCCATGGAGCTGGGAGGGGCTGCGCTTAGGGAGGCTGGAGACGGGGCTAACACGTGCACCGTCTGTGGCCACAGAGGTCACACTGCTGGTTGGTGTCGGGTTGGTTCCTCCGGGAGTCGAGGCAACAGGCAGAGCATTCTGGCGTCACCTCAGGTGAGTCTGCACCACACTCATCCAGAGTCCTCTGTTGTTCACCTATTTGTACTTGTTTGTTTTCCTGAGTTTTCCCTGCATTCCCAGCATAAGGCGCTTGTCGATTCAGGCGCGGCTGGGAATTTTATCGACAGAGCGTTCGCCATTAGTTTGAGAATCCCCATTATTCCTGTGGTTAGACCTTTCCCGGTACACGCTCTGGATAGTCGACCATTAGGGTCCGGGCTGATCAGGGAGGCCACCATCTCCCTGGCCATGGTGACACAGGGGGGTCACGAGGAGAAAATCAGTCCCTTTCTCATTGACTCTCCTGCGTTTCCCGTGGTACTAGGTCTGCCCTGGTTAGCTCATCATGACCCCATTATTTTATGGAAACAGAGGGCTCTTAAGGGGTGGTCGCGAGTGTGCTCGTGGAGGTGTGTAGGAGTTTCCGTTGGTGCTACCACGGTGGAAAGTCCAGACCAGGTCTCCACCGTGCACATCCCCCCAGAAAATGCCGATTTGGCTCTCGCCTTCTGTAAGAAGAAGGCGCCTCAATTACCACCCCATCGACAGGGGGATTGTGCGATAAATCTCCAGGTAGACGCTGCACTTCCCAGGAATCATGTGTATCCTCTGTTGCAAGCGGAGACAGCGACTATGGAGACATACAGTGGGGCAAAAAAGTATTTAGTCAGCCACCAATTGTGCAAGTTCTCTCACTTAAAAAGATGAGAGAGGCCTGTAATTTTCATCATAGGTACATTTCAACTATGACAGACAAAATGAGGAAAAAGAATCCAGAAAATCACATTGTAGGATTTTTAATGAATTTATTTGCAAATTATGGTGGAAAATAAGTATTTGGTCACATACAAACAAGCAAGATTTCTGGCTCTCACAGACCTGTAACTTCTTCTTTAAGAGGTTCCTCTGTCCTCCACTCGTTACCTGTATTAATGGCACCTGTTTGAACTTGTTATCAGTATAAAAGACACCTGTCCACAACCTCAAACAGTCACACTCCAAACTCCACTATGGCCAAGACCAAAGAGCTGTCAAAGGACACCAGAAACAAAATTGTAGACCTGCACCAGGTTGGGAAGACTGAATCTGCAATAGGTAAGCAGCTTGGTTTGAAGAAATCAACTGTGGGAGCAATTATTAGGAAATGGAAGACATACAAGACCACTGATAATCTTCCCGATCTGGGGCTCCACGCAAGATCTCACCCCGTGGGGTCAAAATGATCACAAGAACGGTGAGCAAAAATCCCAGAACCACACGGGGACCTAGTGAATGACCTGCAGAGAGCTGGGACCAAAGTAACAAAGCCTACCATCAGTAACACACTACGCCGCCAGGGACTCAAATTCTGCAGTGCCAGACGTGTCCCCCTGCTTAAGCCAGTACATGTTCAGGCCCGTCTGAAGTTTGCTAGAGAGCATTTGGATGATCCAGATGAGGATTGGGAGAATGTCATATGGTCAGATGAAACCAAAATAGAACTTTTTGGTAAAAACTCAACTCGTCGTGTTTGGAGGACAAAGAATGCTGAGTTGCATCCAAAGAACACCATACCTACTGTGAAGCATGGGGGTGGAAACATCATGCTTTGGGGCTGTTTTTCTGCAAAGGGACCAGGACGACTGATCCGTGTAAAGGAAAGAATGAATGGGGCCATGTATCGTGAGATTTTGTGGGAAAACCTCCTTCCATCAGCAAGGGCATTGAAGATGAAACGTGGCTGGGTCTTTCAGCATGACAATGATCCCAAACACACCGCCCGGGCAACGAAGGAGTGGCTTCGTAAGAAGCATTTCAAGGTCCTGGAGTGGCCTAGCCAGTCTCCAGATCTCAACCCCATAGAAGATCTTTGGAGGGAGTTGAAAGTCCGTGTTGCCCAGCGACAGCCCCAAAACATCACTGCTCTAGAGGAGATCTGCATGGAGGAATGGGCCAAAATACCAGCAACAGTGTGTGAAAACCTTGTGAAGACTTACAGAAAACGTCTGACCTCTGTCATTGCCAACAAAGGGTATATAACAAAGTATTGAGATAAACTTTTGTTATTGACCAAATACTTATTTTCCACCATAATTTGCAAATAAATAAATTAAAAATCCTACAATGTGATTTTCTGGATTTCTTTTTCTCATTTCGTCTGTCATAGTTGAAGTGTACCTATGATGAACATTACAGGCCTCTCTCATCTTTTTAAGTTGGAGAACTTGCACAATTGGTGGCTGACTAAATACTTTTTTGCCCCACTGTATGTCTCTGAATCTCTGGGGCAGGGGTACATTCGGCCCTCCACTTCACCCGTCTCCTCGAGTTTCTTTTTTGTGAAGAAGAAGAATGGAGGTTTGCACCCGTGCATTGACTATCGAGGTCTTAATCAAATCACGGTGAAGTACAGTTACCCGCTACCTCTCATTGCTACAGCTTTAAATTGGATCTCAGGAGCGCGTACAATCTGGTACGTATCCGGGAGGGAGATGAGTGGAAGACAGCGTTTAGTACTACCTCAGGCCACTATGAGTACCTTGTCATGCCGTACGGGTTGATGAATGCTCCATCAGTCTTCCAATCCTTTGTTGACAAGATTTTCAGGGACGTGCACGGGCAGAGTGTATATCGATGACATTCTGATATACTCTGCTACACGTGCTGAGCATGTGTCTTTGGTGCGCAGGGTACTTGAACGACTGTTGGAGCATGACCTGTACGTTAAAGTCACTCTGAACTGCCGTGCTCACTACTGTGTAGACAACTTCACACCAAAGTGTATTTTTAACAGTTTGAATAGAATAGTACAGAATAGAATAAAATAGAACATTTTCATTGTTTATTAAAAATTTTCAGAAAATATATCACATTAGCTAAATATGGAACGATATACCAGTCATTAGTCAGTCAGTCACCAGGGTGACTTTACACCAGGGTGACTACACTGCTGTTTAGCTCTTTCCTAGCCTTAGTCCCAGATCTGTTTGTGCTGTCTTGACAAGTGTCTGCCATTTTCACGCCAAACAATAACTATCACGTTTGAAGGTAAGACCCAGGTACAGACAGTGTCGAAGTAACAAAAGTTTATTAACTTCTTAGGGAGTGGTGGGGCGCTAGCTCCCCCCACTCCCGACACTACCAGGTGAAATGCAAGGCGCCAAATTCAAAATCCAAAAGTTGAATTATTAAACATTCATCAATATACAAGTGTTTCATAGTCATCAAAAGCTCTGCTTCTTGGCAATATTTGTCAGATTTCAAAAATGCTTTACGGTGAAAGCACCACATTTGATTGTTTGAGGGTAGCACCTAACATATTTTTACCATTACCATGAATTCATAAGCTATCACGGTTCACACATAACACATTTCACAGCAAAAACAAATCAATTACCTTTTGAAGAACTTCTGCTGAGGGCTTCCCAAGTGTCCAACGAAGACAATCCATGGTTCTTTTGTTAGACAAAGTAACGTATTATATCTATAAATCTCTGTTTGGTTGGCGCGTTATAATGAGAAAAAACAGCGTCGACTCCTCCATTGAAACGTGACAAGAACTCGTTCAACTTATACCTATAAACTTGTCCAAGAACAATCAAACATCATTGTACATGTATCCTTAGGAACACTTTTATGTATAAATAGTATAATATTTCAACCGGAATATAAACTGGGCGATAAGAAAGGAAAAAAACAAAGAACGTGCCAGCCGGGAGCGCGCATTCACTTGTATTGAGACCTGCGTGGACACTTCCTTATTCCTCTTCTTCTCTGCTCTAATAGCATCTAAAAAGAATCAGAACACTTTCTCGAGACTGTTGACATCCAGAGGAAGCGATAGGTACTGCATTCATATGCCCTTATAAGGGCATTTTCATAAGGGAGGGGCTCTAAATGAGGCAATGTGTCAAAACCACTTTTTCCAGGACAGAAATCCCTCGGGTTTTCGCCTGCCATATCCGTTCTGTTATACTCACAGACAAAATGTTAACACTTTTAGAAACTTCAGAGTGTTTCCTATCCAATGGTACTAAATGGGGCCTGATGCGTGGAGCAGGAACAGGACGTGCTGGGCTCTCGATGCGCACAGGGGGCCTGATGCGTGGAGCAGGAACAGGACGTGCTAGGCTCTCGATGCGCACAGGGGGCCTAATGCGTGGAGCAGGAACAAGACTTGCTGGGCTCTTGATGCGCACAGGGGACCTGATGCGTGGAGCAGGAACAGGACATGCTGGGCTCTCGATGCGCACAGGGGGCCCTTATGCGTGGAGCAGGAACAAGATTTGCTGGGCTCTCGATGTGCACAGGGGATCTGATGCGTGGAGCAGGAACAGGACATGCTGGGCTCTCGATGTGCACAGGGGGCCTGATGCGTGGAGCAGGAACAGGACATGCTGGGCTCTCGATGCGCACAGGGGGCCTGATGCGTGGAGCAGGGACAGGACGTGCTGGGCTCTCGATGCGCACAGGGGACCTGATGTGTGGAGCAGGAACAGGACGTACTGGGCTGTGAAGACGCACCGGAGACACAGTGCGCAGAGCCGGCGCAGGATATCCTGGTCCAAGGAGGCGCACTGGAGACCAAGAGCGCTGAGCCGGCACCCTCCTTACAGGCTGGTCGCTCACCCTAGCCTGACAGATGCGGGGAGCTGGAATGTCGCGCACCAGGCTGTGAGCGCGCACTGGAGACACAGTGCGCAGAGCCGGTGCAAGGTATCCTGGTCCGAGGAGGCACACTGGAGACCAAGAGCGCTGAGCCAGCACCCTCCTTCCAGGCTGCAAGCTCACCCTAGCCCGACAGATGCGGGGAGCTGGAATGTCGCGCACTGTGCGCTTCACCGCATAACACGGTGCCTTACCAGTATGCCGCTCCCGCCGGTAAGCACGGGGAGTTGGCTCAGGTCTCCAACCTGGCTCAACCAAACTCCCCGTGTGCCCCCCCCAAAAAAAATTGGGGGACTGCTTCTCGGACTTCCTAGCTCGGTTTTCCTCCTCGTAGAAGTGCCGCTCTGCCTTAGCTGCTTCCAGCTCCTCCTTTGGACGGCGATACTCCCCAGCCTGGCTCCAGGGTCCCTTTCCATCCAGGATATCCTCCCATGTCCAGAAATCCTGATGACCCCGCTGCTTGGTCCTATTATGGTGGGTTATTCTGTCACAATCGTTGGAAGGAGCGGACCAAGATGCAGCGAGGGTTCCAGTATACAGTGAGGGAAAAAAGTATTTGATCCCCTGCTGAGTTCGTACGTTTGCCCACTGACAAAGAAATGATCAGTCTATAATTTTAATGGTAGGTTTATTTGAACAGTGAGAGACAGAATAACAACAAAAAAATCCAGAAAAACGCATTTGAAAAATGTTATAAATTGATTTTCATTTTAATGAGGGAAATAAGTATTTGACCCCTCTGCAAAACATGACTTAGTACTTGGTGGCAAAACCCTAGTTGGCAATCACAGAGGTCAGATGTTTCTTGTAGTTGGCCACCAGGTTAGCACACATCTCAGGAGGGATTTTGTCCCACTCCTCTTTGCAGATCTTCTCCAAGTCATTAAGGTTTCGAGGCTGACGTTTGGCAACTCGAACCTTCAGCTCCCTCCACAGATTTTCTATGGGATTAAGGTCTGGAGACTGGCTAGGCCACTCCAGGACCTTAACTTCTTAGGGAGTAGCTCATCAGGTGACCGTTTTGGAGAGCCTGGCGTGCCCAAAGTAAAATGCCTCCCATTCAGGCCCAGAAAATAGGATATGCCATTAGATAGGAAACACCCTGAATTTTATAAAAGTGTTAACCATTTGTCTGTGAGTAAAACAGAACGGATATGGCAGGCAAAACCCCGAGGAATTTCTGTCCTGGAAAAAGTGGTTTTGACACATTGCTCATTTGGAACCCCTCCCTTATGAAAATGCCCATATAAGGGTATATGAATGCAGTACCTATCGCTTCCTCTGGATGTCAACCGTCTCGAGACAGTGTTCAGATTTTTATTAGATGCTATTAGAGCAGAGAAGAAGAGGAATCAGGAAGTGTCCACTCAGATGTCCTATACAAGACAACGAGCGCTCCCGCCAGGCTCGTCCTTTGTTTTTTTTCCGTTCTTATAGCCCAGTTTATATTCCAGTTGAATATAGTAAATATACATAAAAGTGTTCCTAAGGATACATTAAAAAGGATGTTTGATTGTTCTTGGACATGTTTATAGGTATAAGTTGAACGAGTTCTCTTCACGTTTCAATGGAGGAGTGGAGGCTGTAGTTTCTGAATATAAACGCGCGAACCAAACAGAGATTTATGGATATAATACATTACTTTTTCTAACAAAAGAACCATGGATTGTCTTCGTTGGACACTTGGGAAGCCATCAGCAGAAGTTCTTCAACAGGTAATTGATTTTTCGCTGTGAAATGTGTTATGTGTGAACCGTGAAGGCTAATGAATTCATGGTAATGGGAAAAATAGTGAAGGTGCTACCCTCAAACAATCAAATGTGATGCTTTCGCCGTAAAGCCTTTTTGAAATCTGACAGCGCAGTGATATTGCCAAGAAACAGAGCTTTTGATGAGTATGAAACACGTGTTTATTGGTGCATGTTTAATAATTCAACTTTTGGATTTTGAATTTGGCGCCTTGCATTTCGCCCCAACGCACCTTGCTGATCCCTAAGAAGATAATGTGCTTCTTCTTGAGCCACTCCTTTGTTGCCTTGGCCGTGTGTTTTGGGTCATTGTCATGCTGGAATACCCATCCACGACCCATTTTCAATGCCCTGGCTGAGGGAAGGAGGTTCTCACCCAAGATTTGACGGTACATGGCCCCGTCCATCGTCCCTTTGATGCGGTGAAGTTGTCCTGTCCCCTTAGCAGAAAAACACGCCCAAAGCATAATGTTTCCACCTCCATGTTTGACGGTGGGGATGGTGTTCTTTGGGTCATAGGCAGCATTCCTCCTACTCCTCCAAACACCGCGAGTTGAGTTGATGCCAAAGAGCTCCATTTTGGTCTCATCTGACCACAACACTTTCACCCAGTTGTCCTCTGAATCATTTGCAAACTTCAGACGGGCATGTATATGTGCTTTCTTGAACAGGGGGACCTTGCGGACGCTGCAGGATGTCAGTCCTTCACGGCATAGTGTGTTACCAATTGTTTTCTTGGTGACCATGGTCCCAGCTGCCTGGAAATCATTGACAAGATCCTCCCGTGTAGTTCTGGGCTGATTCCTCACTGTTCTCATGATCATTGCAACTCCACGAGGTGAGATCTTGCATGGAGCCCCAGGCCGAGGGATGAAAAGTTATTTTGTGTTTCTTCCATTTGCGAATAATCGCACCAACTGTTGTCACCTTCTCACCAAGCTGCTTGGCGATGGTCTTGTAGCCCATTCCAGCCTTGTGTAGGTCTACAATCTTGTCCCTGACATCCTTGGAGAGCTCTTTTGTCTTGGCCATGGTGGAGAGTTTGGAATCTGATTGATTGATTGCTTCTGTGGACAGGTGTCTTTTATACAGGTAACAAACTGAGATTAGGAGCACTCCCTTTAAGAGTGTGCTCCTAATCTCAGCTCGTTACCTGTATAAAAGACACCTGGGAGCCAGAAATCTTTATGATTGAGAGGGGGTCAAATACTTATTTCGCTCATTAAAATGCAAATCAATTTATAACATTTTTCACATGCGTTTTTCTATATTTTTTTGTTGTTATTCTGTCTGTCTATAGACTGATAATTTCTTCGTCAGTGGGCAAACGTACAAAATCAGCAGGGGATCAAATACTTTTTTCCCTCACTGTAAATGCTATATTGTAATTACTTTTCCACCATGGCCTATTTATTGCCTTATACCTTCCTTATCCTACCTCATTTGTACTCTTTGTATATAGATTACTTTTTTTCTACTGTATTATTGACTGTATGTTTGTTTTACTCCATGTGTAACTCTGTGTTGTTGTATGTGTGGAACTGCTCTGCTTGGCCAGGTCGCTGTTGTAAATGAGAACTTGTTCTCAACTTGCCTACCTGGTTAAATAAAGGTGAAATAAAATAAATAAAAAATATTTCCTGCATTTGTGGGAGGGTGCACCAATGGATGGGGAAGCCAAGGTTTACAATACAATCTACAATAAAACACAAAATGTCATAATTTGACAGAATGCAGAAAAGCTGTGTTGCTGGTTTGATTTTGTTCTCCTTGGGGTGGTTCAAACAAACTGCAATTCAGGTAACTTTTTTCTTTCTTAGAACTCTCCAGTTTGTAAACAACGTCACACCAGAGGTCTTTCTTGACTTTTTCTTCATCGCCTTGGTAATGTGAACACCTCGTAGGGGGGAATTAGCACCTCCTTCTCATGAGCCATCTGAGATGAGTACTCCCCCAGTGGGGCACCAAGGTAGGTGGTGATCTCAAAACAGGAGTGATTTCCAAAGTGTTTATTGATATTATTGTCTAAGGAGCTCAACGTGAACTATCCGAATCGCATTTCCTCATATTGGACACCCTCGAAAAAGTCTTTAGATCCACGGAAGGTTTGGAAAGGAGTATTGTTCTTGTTCAGCATTCGTAAGGCATTGGTCAAAAAGAAGTGCAGGGAGTGGTACTTGAACGCAGTTTTGTAGCTCTTCCTTTGTTCACGAGTGGCAGCGTTGAATGACTTGTACATTTTGGCTGTTGCATTCACATGCACCTGGATTGCCAGGGAATAGTTTTTAGACAGTGGCCCGTTCGTTTTTTGTTTGTAATGCTTCTCAGCAGCGATTCAAGTCTGGTTGAAAACTTTGTCATCGCTTCTCTCTTTTGGCAGATACTTCTCTACCACCATCCTGACCATCTGATCCTCACAGCCCTTGTAGGAGTGGGGTGGCAGGGTAGCTTAGTGGTTAGAGCATTTGACTAGTTATCAAAAGGTTGCAAGTTCAAATCCCCTAGCTGACAAGGTACAAATATGTTGTTCTTCCCCTGAACAGGCAGTTAACCCACTGTTCCTAGGCTGTCATTGAAAATAAGAATTTGTTCTTAACGGACTTGCCTAGTAAAATATAAATCAACATAATATTATGATGAGAGATGTATGTCTGTTTAGAGTTTAAGCCGTTGAGGAGGGGTTCTGAGTTGATATTAGGGAATTGTTTTAAGATGGTCATACTATGGATCATTTATCTATTTGATTTTAAATTTTAGGACCCATTTAGGTATCCAAATATATATAATAATTTGTAATAATAATTGGATGAAAAATGTAATGTTTTGGGCCTTTCCTTCTAACCCCATAGAAACGCAATAGGATAACACATTCATCAATGGCAGAAAGGACAGTCAAAAAATTAATCCGAAAAAAACAAGGTTTTGAAGTGTCTGTCCTAAAGCTAGGCGATATATGAAAATTCAGGAAATGTATATATATATATTTCTTTACACATATATATAACGCCTTTTTTGGGGTAGTCACAAAACTACCTCAATACTTCGATTCATTTTTTAAAACCGGTATCTGTGTCACGACTTCCGCCAAAGTCGGTCCCTCTCCTTGTTCGGGCGGCGTTCGGCGGTCGACGTCATCGGTTTTCTAGCCATCGCCGATCCATTTTTCAGTTTCCATTTGTTTTGTCTTTGTTTTTCACACCTGGTTTCAATTCCCCAATTACATGGTCATTATTTAACCATCTGTTTCCCCCATGTTTGTGTGCGTTTGTTTGATTGTTCAGGCAGTTTCTGACGGCTGGTTAGTTTGTTGCCGGGTTTTTTGTATAACGCCCCTTTATTCGTGTGACCGGTATTTTCTCGCACCTGAGTATTATTGTTTGTAATGGTGCTTCGTTATTAAAATACCTTGTCCACGCATCTCTGCTCTCCTACACCTGACTCCTTTTCACCAGTTACCCACAGCTTGACAGAAACACGCACCACCAATGAAGTCAGCAAGAGCAGGTACCTCGGTCCTGGAGGTTGAGGAGCGAGTCCAGCAGTGTGGTGTGTGGGCCAGACTCTCAGGAAGAAAACCATGAATGAATGAATATGGTGCTCCTGAGAAGGATGGTCATGCTGACACTAGTGTTGTAGTTACAGCTGTTCTAGCACTCTAAACGCCCTTAGAAAATGTTCCCACAGTTTGATGACACGTTGAACTTTCTTGATGAAACCTGTTATTAATTACCCTAATGCCTGATATGTTTTTATTTGTTTAGATATTTACTGCAGTTTGGTTAATAAAACCCTGATTATTCTAAGTATATCTAATGTCCTTATTACATAGTTGCATACAATGAAATGGGGTGGCAGTTAGCCTAGTGGATATAGCTTTGGGCCAGTAACCTAAAGGTTGCTGGATCGAATTCCCGAGCTGACAGGGAAAATGTCTGTGGTTCTGCAATTATAGAACATGCGCTATAGGATACAGTCAAAGACTGCAGAGCAGAAAGATTTTTTGACATGGGGTGCAGGACTTTGTTTTTCCTGATTTAGATCTGTTTCTGCTCATATTTTCTGACATTTTGGTCTGCTATTTGTTAGTCAACTTAGTCATCAAATAGGGCGACTATACAGAATGTCAACTTGTATTTACTTAACTTCTCAAGTACCAGTGGGTCGCTAGCGGGCTCATCCCGACACTACCAGCGAAAATCTAAAGCGCCAAATTCAAATTCCGAAAGTTGAATTATTAAACATCCAGCAATATACAAGTGTTCCATACTCATCAAAAGCTCTGTTTCTTGGCAATATCACAGCGTTGTCAGATTTCAAAAAGACTTTACGCTAAAGCAGCACATTCATTTGTTTGAGGCTATCACCTCACATATTTTCCAATAGCCATGTATCGATTAGCCATCATGGCACACACATAACACATTTCACAGCGAAAACAAATCAATTACCTGTTGAAGAACTTCTGCTGAGGTCATCCTAAGTGTCCAACGAAGACAATCCATGGTTCTTTTGTTAGAAAAAGTAACGTCTTTTATCCATAAATCCTCCCATTTGGTTCGTAGCGTTATAATGAGAAATGACAGCCTCCACTCCTCCTTTGAAACGCAGCGCCAACTTCGTTCAAATTATACCTATAAACTTGTCCAAAAACAATCAAACATAGTTTTAAATGTATCCTTAGGAACACTTTTACGTATATTTACTATTAGAAATCAGCCGAATATAAACTGAGCAGCTAAAGGCGATAAATAAGGCACTGCGCCTTCTCGTCTTGTGCGCAATCTGAAGAGTTTTCAGAACGTGGTGTCCCCATGCCATGCTGTTTATCAATGGTCTAAATTCATCCAAGATGGAGTAAAACACCGTCTCGTGGTTGATGACGTCATAAGGAAGCGACGTGCACTGCATTCATATGCCTATATATGGTCATTTTCAATAGGGAGGGGTTCCAAAATGAGCAATGTGTCAAAATGACTTTTTCCAGGACAGAGATTCCTCAGGGTTTTGCCTGCTATATGCGTTCTGATTGACCCACAGACAAATGGTTAACAGTTTTGGAAAATTCAGAGTGTTTCCTATCCAATGGTACTAAATATATGCATATCCCATTTTCTGGGCCTAAATGGGAGGCATTTTACTTTGGGCACGCCAGGCTCTCCAAAACAGTCACCTCTGCTGCTGGTACTTGTGTTAAGGGTAATGAATTGTAAATCATGTATTGAGTCACTTTTATTGTAATAAGAATATAATGCCACGATTAAAGGTAGTCATGAATGAATCGTGAATAATGATGAGTGAGAAAGTTACAGAGGTATAAATATCATACCCCCCAAAAAAGCCAACCTCCCCTATTATTGGTAATGGTGAGAGATTAGCATGTCTTGGGGCTGTGATGTAAAAAGCTAACCTCCCCTATTATTGGTAATGGTGAGAGATTAGCATGTCTTGGGGCTGTGATGTAAAATGCTAACCTCCCCTATTATTGGTAATGGTGAGAGATTAGCATGTCTTGGGGCTGTGATGTAAAATGCTAACCTCCCCTATTATTGGTAATGGTGAGAGATTAGCATGTCTCGGGGGTATGATCCTCTGTAACTTTCTCACTCATCATTATTCACGATTCATTCATGATAATCCGTAATCATGGTAGCATACACATTAATGTAGAAGTGTTCAGAAACATTCTTATTACAATAAAATGACTCCAAAATGACATAATACATGACTTACCATTCATTAACCTTAAATAAAAGGTGACCTTCTGTACAGTCGCACCATATGAAACATTTTATCTCAAATCCAAAATGCTGGAGTATAGAGCCAAATGAAGAGTTGTAGCTTCATTATCCAAATAAATATGAGTGTACGTGAGATAAGAAAAGACAGTATGTCACGTCACACAGCCTTTTATAGTGACAGGTCACCTGGGTACAGTAAGGGTGTGACGTCACTGTAAACATCGTTGATATTAAGCATCTCAATCATATCACGTGAAAGGGAAGGAGTTCCCATAGTTCGTTTGGCGACCCGTTACTCTACTCACAGAACCAAGGTTACATCCGTAGGCCAGCATGTTCATTTCTGCATTTATTCAAATGGAATACAACTGGAGAGAAACTTGTAAAGATACTCATAGCGTCTCTGAATCTATATGTGTCATTCCTCCTCCAGACCTGATTGAGGGTTAGAAGGCTCCATAACATCAGCTGTCCAGCTGTTTCCATTTGTCGCGTTTCATATTAGGACCGGCCTGAATCCCAGACTATAAAGAGTTACAACGGTTAACAGAATTATCTTAAATTGAATTATCTTAAATTTGTTTGTCATTATTGAAATTGCATGGCATGCACAAGTCTTCTCCTGACATCCTGGGGACCTGGATCAATGTTGAATATTGCAGGTCATCCGGTGTGACCATGCTGAATAAGAGATTATACACCACAGTGTATTTCACAACAGGAGGATTTCAAACCAAACCAAATAGAAGGGATGTTATACCCTCTAAATAATCAGACACTCTATCCATCACATTTACATGTGTACTACATTTAGTGTGTATACTTTATTAATTTTTTTACATTAGCTTTATACATAAGGTGAAGTAGTCAAAACAAGGGCAGATATTTATGACATACGCTACTGAAAAGAATGCTCATGCTGGTGTTGAAAAGCAAGTCTTCCTTGAGCCGCATGATTAACAGAACAGTCATAATTATTTGGGGGGGAAGATCGGAAGTCCGATTCCTTAAGTGTTTTTTTGACACAGCAGTGGGAATGTCGTCAGGGAAAGAAATTAAGAGGGGCAAACATGGGGGTGTTGAGGCTGGGCTGGCAGCAATTCAGCTCCAAAGGATTTTCATTTTGGAAATCTGTTCCAAAGTATTCCCACGCACAATAAAGAGATATGTGATTGTACACAAATGTAAGCAAGGTTTGAAATGAGTCAAATATTATATCAGTTTGTGCTTCTTAAGGTCAATTTGCAGTCTACAAATTATTTGTAATTTTGATCCGGACCCCTGCCCCTGCCCTAAGAAAGAAAATGGACCCCCGGCTGAATCTAGTTGATGATCCCTGGCCTTTACCCTCAATAATTTTCACTCCCTCAGCTTTGGGATACTTGTGTATATGGCACGTGAACGCGCAAATTGAGAGCCCGAGGAGAAGGGAGTGATTTGGGATTCAGCCTAAGTCATATGTACTGTGAATCTGCATGTGTGTGTTTTAAAGGTATTTACTTACCGGAGTTTGTGGAGCCTCCCAAATGAGAGACTATGCCAGTCAGCTGGTAGTAACCATTCACTGACTTCACTGGCTGCTGCTTCTGTAAGAAAACACATGTGATCATAGGATTCTCATTTCCTCTACAGTCCACCACACTGTCTAGTCTACTACACTAATGGTCTACAACATTGTGTACTCCTCATAACTATATCAGTGTTCTGTCATAACTTATTTTCCACTGGTCTCTCTCTCTCTCTCTCTCTCTCTCTCTCAGCAGCCCTTTCCCTGGTTCCTGGTCATTTGAATCTGAGGGGTCAAATATACATATAAAGAGCCGTCTAAACGTGGTCACTTGTCTGAATTGCTCTGGACTAAAACACATCACTAAAGATGTCTGAGAAACATTTTAATTTGCAGCTTCCAGCTTCTCTGTCTGCAGGACCGTTTTGGTAGTGGATGGATTGTGTGGTGTTGGAGCAAGAATAGTGTTGTGGTGCCATGACCTACCTGAACAGCAGAGGGGCTGTCTTTGGCCTCTCCAGGTGGGCTGGAGACTTGGCTGGCGAGGGTCTGGGGGGATGGACCCCTGGATGCTGGGGGCCTGGTTGGTGAGGGCCTGTGGGCTGGCACTGTGTAGGTGAGGCACCATGTCCCCGCAGAGGGGGGAGAGTCTCAGCTCTGAAGGAAACAAAAGAGGAGCCTCCAACTTCTCCAACCCCCCAGGTCCTCCAAACCTCTTCAGATGCAGAACAGCACACTGCCTAGAGACAGAGAGGAAGAGAGATGAACAGACAGACAATGAAACCAATCAACAAAATAACAGATGAGTGAAATGTGTTTGTCCTACAACCTGCTCAGGAATGTAACTATTCCAAAAGTCTCAGGACACAATGACCACTCATTTCATGAAACACTGCTAGTCCTATGAGAGGTTATAAAGGGGCAGTGTGTGGAACTTCGACGCTCCACCTTTCTGGCGTGGAGGCCTTTGCAGCCCTCACAAGTGAATTCAACCTTTTCGCCCTGAGTTAGAAACAAAAGCATTACAAAATGAATGATACCACTACAATAATAAGATAGCGCATTCTGAGGCAGTGGGCAGCTTGCCCTGGGTGTTAGTCTCTACACCCAGGGCTGAGCCCTAAGCGCTGACTTTGAAAACGAGTGCTAGGCTGCTCAGCAAGGTGCACTCAGGGCTGAAGTCCAATGAGAGGGGGTTGTAGTCCTCTCTGGTGGACGACTCGTGCCCACAGCTTCAGAAGCAGGACAAAGAGAAGAAAAATGCATCAGGTATGTTTCTGTTTCAGGTCTCTACAATGTTTATGTTATGCCATGTGTTTTGTAATATTATTTGTGGAAAGATCAGGTTCCTAGTAGATACATTACAACCAATGGGAGCTCTTACCTGGTACATGTGCGCACCGACACAAGCTGGAACTCCAGCTGGGAAACAGGGCAGGTATAGCTCACCGCGAGCGTCTTCAGTATCATGCCCTCCTCCTTCAGCTGGCACAGCATATTCACAAGTAACTCGTGTGTGTCCTATGATGAGGAAGAGAAAGAAATGTACCAAGATAAAATCTAATTATGAAGAGGAAATGAACCCTTGTAAAAAGAGCCCTCGTACAGAAGAGAGTAGTGCCTCAGTTACCTGTTGTGTGTCCCCCAGATACTTCAAATCATATCCCGACAAGGAGTACTTGACCTTCCACATGAGGTCCGCTTTTGAGGCCTGGTTTGCCCCACTGTCAGGGAGACCCGAACGGTGCAAATCAGACAGACACCTGTAGGGGAGACAGAGAGTAAATTAGCAGTTGACTGGATGGTGTCAACCTACTGGCTTACGCCTGAAGAGGCAGATAAGTATATCCAACTATGTTTTATCTAGTGGCACCCCATCATTAGAAATGATTCATTCGATTCAATGCAATTTCACCTTTGAGGACGGACAATGAAGCAAAACAACATAAATGTGTCGGCGCGGAGACTTCCGGCGCCGACAGAGATGGCCGCCTCGCTTAACGTTCTCAGGAAACTATGCAGTATTTTGTTTTTTTATGTATTACTTCTTACATTGTTACCCTTGGAAATATTACGTTTTATTACATACAACGAGAGGAACTATTGGATATAAGAGCAACGTCAACTTATCAACATTACGACCAGGAATACAACTTTCCCGAAGCGGATCCTCTGTTTGGTCCACCAACCAGGACATTAGACTGGATCCCAGCCGGCGACTCAAAACAACGGCGGCGCAGGAGAAGGGGGAAACGCGGCAGTCTTCTGGTCAGGCTACGTAGACGGGCACATCGAGCACCTTTCCAGAGTATTTTACTTGTCAATGTCCAGTCTCTGGACAACAAGGTGGACGAAATACGAGCAAGAGTTGCATTCCAGAGAGACATCGGCGACTGCAACGTTCTTTGCTTCACGGAAACATGGCTCACTCAGGACACGTTATCTGAGTCGGTACAGCCACCTGGTTTCTCCCCGCATCGCGCCGACAGAAACAAACATCTATCTGGTAAGAAGAAGGGCGGGGGTGTGTGTCTTATGATTAACGAGACGTGGTGTGATTATAACAACATACAGGAACTCAAGTCCTTTTGTTCACCTGACATAGAATTCCTTACAATCAAATGCCGACTGCATTATCTACCAAGAGAATTCTCCTTGATTATAATCACAGCCGTGTACATCCCCCCCTCAAGCTGACACATCGACGGCACTGAAAGAAATCCACTGGACTCTATGTAAACTGGAAACCACATATCCTGAGGCTGCATTTATTGTGTCTGGGGATTGTAATAAGGCTAATTTGAAAACAAGGCTCCCTAAATTGTATCAGCATATCGAATGTGCCACCCGGGCTGGTAAAATCCTTGATCATTGTTATTCTAACTTCCGTGATGCATACAAAGCCATTCTCTGCCCTCCTTTCGGCAAGTCTGACCATGACTCCATTTTGATGCTCCCGGATAGCATCGGACAACAACATTGATGTATACGCTGATTCAGTGAGCGAGTTTATTAGCAAGTGCATTGGTGATATTGTACCCATAGCAAATGCAAAAGCGCAAACCACTGCTTTTAACCAGGGTAAGGCGACCGGAAACATGACTGAATACAAACAGTGTAGCTATACCCTCCGCAAGGGGAGGTAAGCGTCAATATAGAGACAAAGTAGAGTCACAATTCAACGGCTCAGACACGAGAGGAATGTGGCAGGGTCCACAGTCAATCACGGACTACAAAAAGAAAAAAACAGCCCCGTCGCGGACCACGACGTCCTGCTCCCAGACAAACTAAACAACTTCTTTGCTCGTTTTGAGGACAATACAGTGCCACCGACATGGCCTGCTACCAAAACCTGCGGGCTCACCTTCACCGCAGCCAACGTGAGTAAAACATTTAAATGTGTTAACCTTCGCAAGGCTGCTGGCCCAGATGGCATCCCTGGCCGTGTCCTCATAGCATGTGCAGACCAGCTGGCTGGTGTGTTTACGGACATATTCAGTCAGTCCCTATCGAAGTCTGCTGTTCCCACATTCTCCAAGAGGGCCACCATTGTTCCTGTTCCCAAGAAAGCTAAAGTAACTGAGCTAAATGACTATCGCCCCGTAGCACTCACTTCCGTCATCATGAAGTGCTTTGAGAGACTAGTCAAGGATCATCACCTCCATCCTGCCAGACACCCTGGACCCACTCCAATTTGCTTACCGTCCCAATAGGTCCATAGACGACGCAATCGCAATCACACTGCATACTGCCCTAACCCATCTGGAAAAGAGGAATACCTATGTAAGAATGCTGTTCATCGACTACAGCTCAGCATTTAACACCATAGTACCCTCCAAGTTCATCATTAAGCTCGAGACCCTAGGTCTCGACCCAGCCCTGTGCAACTGGGTCCTGGACCTCCTGACGGGCCGGCCCCAAATGGTGAGTGTAGGAAGCAACATCTCCACCCCGCTTATCCTCAACACTGGGGCCCCACAAGGGTGCGTTCTCAGCCCTCTCCTGTACTCCCTGTTTACCCATGACTGCGTGGCCAAGCACGCATCCAACTCAATCATCAAGTTTGCTGACGACACTACAGTAGTAGGCTTGATTACCAACAACGACGAGACAGCCTACAGAAAATTCACACTAAATTAAACAGGAACATTGATAGTGACTGGATAGGTCTGACTGACAGAGAGACAGAGGGGACATGGAAATGGGTGAAGGCAATACTTTGTATTACATTGTTTTCTGTTACACAACAACATATATTTATCAATGGGGTTATATCAGTCAGTTACGCCTTCATTGGTCTGACTCTGTTCCTGATGGGACCTGGAATTGGGTGGACGGCCCCCCAATGATAATAATGAAAATAACACTGACCACCAAGGTAAGAGACTTCTGCTCTAAAATAACACTGACCACCCAAAGGCAAGAAACTACTGTTCTAATAACACTGACCACCCCAAGGTAAGAGTCTACTGATCTAATAACACGGACCACCCCAAGGTAAGAGATTACTGATCTAATAACACTGACCTCCCCAAGGTAAGAGACAACTGCTCTATAATAACACTGGCCACCCCAAGGTAAGAGACTACTGCTGTAATAGCACTGACCACCCCAAGGTTAGAGACTACTGCTGTAATAACACTGACCACCCCAAGTTAAGAGACTGCTGCTCTATAATAACACTGACCACCCCACGGTTAGAGACTACTGCTGTAATAACATTAACCACCCCAAGGTAAGAGACTACTGCTCTAATAACACTGACCACCCCAAGGGAAGAGTCTACTGCTGTAATAACACTGACCATCCCAAGGGAAGAGTCTACTGCTGTAATAACACTGACTACCCCAAGGTAAGAGACTACTGCTCTAATAACACTAACCACCCCAAAGTAAGAGACTACTGCTGTAATAACACTGATCACAGTGGATGTACAGTGAGAGAAAAAAGTATTTGATCCCCTGCTGATTTTGTACGTTTGCCCACTGACAAATAAATGATCAGTCTAGAATTTTAATGGTAGGTTTATTTGAACAGTAAGAGACAGAATAACAACAAAAAAATCCAGAAAAACGCATGTGAAACATTTTTAGAAATGGAATAGCATTTTAATGAGGGAAATAAGTATTTGACCCCTTCTCAATCAGAAAGATTTCTGGCTCCCATGTGTCTTTTATACAGGTAACGAGCTGAGATTAGGAGCACACTCTTAAAGGGAGTGCTCCTAATCTCAGTTTGTTACCTGTATAAAAGACACCTGTCCACAGAAGCAATCAATTAATCAGATACTAAACTCTCCACCATGGCCAAGACCAAAGAGCTCTCCAAGGATGTCAGGGACAAGATTGTAGACCTACACAAGGCTGGAATGGGCTACAAGACCATTGCCAAGCAGCTTGGTGAGAAGGTGACAACAGTTGGTGCGAATATTCGCAAATGGAAGAAACACAAAAGAATCTCCCTGGGGCTCCATGCAAGATCTCACCTCGTGGAGTTGCAATGATCATGAGAACGGTGAGGAATCACCCCAGAACTACACAGGAGGATCTTGTCAATGATCTCAAGGCAGCTGGGACCATAGTCACCAAAAAAACAATTGGTAACACACTATGCCGTGAAGGACTGAAATCCTGCAGCGCCCGCAAGGTCCCCCTGCTCAAGAAAGCACATATACATGCCCGTCTGAAGTTTGCCAATGAACATCTGAATGATTCAGAGGACAACTGGGTGAAAGTGTTGTGGTCAGATGAGACCAAAATGGAGCTCTTTGGCATCAACTCAACTAGCCGTGTTTGGAGGAGTAGGAGGAATGCTGCCTATGACCCCAGGAACACCATGCCCACTGTCAAACATGGAGGTGGAAACAATATGCTTTGGGGTTGTTTTTCTGCTAAGGGGACAGGACAACTTCACCGCATCAAAGGGACGATGGACGGGGCCATGTACCGTCAAATCTTGGTTGAGAACCTCCTTCCTTCAGCCAGGGCATTGAACATGGTTCGTGGATGGGTATTCCAGCATGACAACGACCCAAAACACACGGCCAAGGCAACAAAGGAGTTGCTCAAGAAGAAGCACATTAAGGTCCTGGAGTGGCCTAGCCAGTCTCCAGACCTTAATCCCATAGAAAATCTGTGGATGGAGCTGAAGGTTCGAGTTGCCAAACGTCAGCCTCGAAACCTTAATGACTTGGAGAAGATCTGCCAAGATGAGTGGGACAAAATCCCTCCTGAGATGTGTGCTAACCTGGTGGCCAACTGCAAGAAACGTCTGACCTCTGTGATTGCCAACTAGGGTTTTGCCACCAAATGCTAAGTCATGTTTTGCAGAGGGGTCAAATACTTATTTCCCTCATTAAAATGCAATTCCATTTATAAAATGTTTCACATGCGTTTTTCAGCATTTTTGTTGTTGTTATTCTGTTTCTCACTGTTCAAATAAACCTACCATTAAAATTATAGGCTGACAATTTCTTTGTAAGTTGGCAAACGTACAAAATCAGCAAGGGATCAAATACTTTTTTCCCTCACTGTAGGACTGATTCTCTTTGTTGTTCATACTCTAGGTTCTGAGAGAGTGTTCAGTCTAACTCTGTGTTGTTCATACTCTAGGTTCTGAGAGAGTTGTCAGTCTAACTCTGTACTGGATACTTAAAACAACTGTAGTGGACAACAGACAGACATCAGAGGTACCACATCAGACCAACTACTCAACTACTAGTCAGTACAGATAGAATGATTAAGTAGATATTACCATTAGGAGTCAGTTAGAAAGGTAATCATACAGTAGATATTACCATTAGGAGTCAGTTAGAAAGGTAATCATACAGTAGATATTACCATTAGGAGTCAGTTAGAAAGGTAATCATACTGTAGATATTACCATTATGAGTCAGTTAGAAAGGTAATCATACAGTAGATATTACCATTAGGAGTCAGTTAGAAAGGTAATCATACAGTAGATATTACCATTATGAGTCAGTTAGAAAGGTAATCATACAATAGATATTACCATTAGGAGTCAGTTAAAAAGGTAATCATACAGTAGATATTACCATTAGGAGTCAGTTAGAAAGGTAATCATACAGTAGATATTACCATTAGGAGTCAGTTAGAAAGGTAATCATACAGTAGAAAAAATAAAACATGAACAGGACATAAAACATGACTAACTTTCACAGTTGATTATTAGGTTTACACCTCTGAGACTTATGGTCTCTGATCTACAATTACACTATACACACTCTTATTTACATCTCTCGTCAGACACCTGAGAATGACATTTCAGCTGGAGCTTGATATAAAGATGATTCCTCTATCTATCTCTATGGGTCAAGGTAACAGTAATAGAAGGAAGAAACTCAGCTTGTAGAAATCAGCCAGTAGGGGGAGACAAACATTTATAAAAGTAGGTATTTTACCCAACATGAAGGACTTTTCTGACAGGCTTCCCATTGACATACAGATTATAGACAAAACCTAAAACAGACCCTTACCTTAACCCTAACCTTCACCTAACTTTAACTAATTCAGAAACTGAACAAATGATAATTGTTTTATGACTAAATCAAATAATGTTATTGAAGTTTAAAATTAAGCCTTTTTCTTTCTAGATGTCCTGTTGTAGTTGTGGTGACCTTATATCCATGGATGAAATGTGGCCTGTGTTTTTAGGACAGATACAGTACATAAGGCCTACATAGAATATGAATAATGACATTAAGTAGTGCACTTCTTTTGACCTGGGTTCATCACTATGTAGGAAAAATGTTCCGTTTCGGACACAGTAAGTTTATGGAAGTTATTGCTGGAGCACCTATTGTATTGTAATTTTAGTTGATTTCAGCATGAGTTGCTGTGCCAACACATACTAGCCCATACCACTGACTTCCTTTAATAAAAGCTTCCTTTCTGCTTGTCTGTCAGTGGTTGGTGCTTAGCAGACCTTAGCAGACCTGGGTAACTTATTGATTAGGGCACACCATAGCAAAAAACATTGGAAAATAGTGGAAAATAACGTTTTTCTTACTGGACAGGTACAGTTAGTCCCTCCCTGTTTCAGTTTGTTTTCTTCTGTTTGGTGCTTAATGAATACGACCCAAATACTTTAGCTGTTCTTGGTTACACTTCTCTGGCTTAATGTAACCAATAGAATAGTTACAAACACTCAAAGTATTTTACAGATATTAAATAGTTTTTAAACCCAGGTCTAGTTATTCGTTATCTTTAAAGCATCCAGAGACATTATTAAGCTGTATACATCCAATATGTTAATCAGTGATATAGAGTAGTAAGAGACCATATAAGAGGGTGTGTGTGTCTGGTGTATGTGGGTGGAACTTCCCCCAGAAGACCAGGAAGCTACTCAGGAATCAGATAACAAGGTGAAAAGAAGAAGAAAGTGTCCCAACTATAACCAGCCAGGACGTTTCTGTTCCACAAATCCATGTAAATGTTGTTGTTGCTGCTGCTGCTGCTGCTGCTATCTTCCTCTTTTGATATTTGATACTTCATGTGCTCTTCTATTGCTCCGCCACTACCTACAACAGGGTTAAAAGCAGTCAGCTTCGGACTCAGACACTCCTGAACCAGTGAAATTATCTTGTGTACTTTAAAGCAGCGTTTCCCAAATTCGGTCCTGTTATTTGAATCAGCTGTGTAGTGCTAGGGCAAAAACTAAAACGTGCACCCAGGGGGGCCCCAGGACTGAGTTTGGGAAACCCTGCTTTAGAAAGAAAAAGTTGTTGTAGATGGCTGAGTCCATCTATACCAAGCCAGATATGACCTGTAAGGTCAGTGGTGAGATGGAAGAGAGGATTGTGGATATCTACATCAGTGCAGACACCCTGAGGGACAATCAGATCAGCACCACAACACATGTGCAGAAAGGCCAGCTA
This sequence comes from Brachymystax lenok tsinlingensis, assembly GCA_030435695.1. Lineage (NCBI taxonomy): Eukaryota > Metazoa > Chordata > Actinopteri > Salmoniformes > Salmonidae > Brachymystax > Brachymystax lenok. The sequence goes on from CM059810.1 coordinate 40,301,077, forward strand.
CGGCCTCCTGAGTGGCACAGTGTTCTAAAGCACTGCATCACAGTGCTAGCTGTGCCACTAGAGATTCTGAGTTTGAGTTCAGGCTCTGTCTAGCCGGCCACGACCGGGAGATCCATGGGGCGGCGCACAATTGGCCCAGCGTGTCAGGGCAGGGTGTGGCGTGTCAGGGCAGGGTGTGGCCGGAAGGGATATCCTTGTCCCGTCGCGCACTAGCGACTCCTGTGGTGGGCCACGCGCAGTGCACGCTGACACGGTCGCCAGGTGTATGGTGTTTCCTCCGACACATTGGTGCAGCTTGCTTCCGGGTTAAGTGGACGTTGTGTCAAGAAGCAGTTCAGCTTGGTTGGGTTGACACAGCATGAGGTCCGTACATTAGACACAACATGAGGTCAGTACAGTGACACAACCTGAACAGGATACATTTTTTCCCAACCTCAACCACCATGTTATTCTTTCATCATCTTCCTCTTCTACATTTCCCTTTTTTTCTGTGGATGACATCAGAAACAGTTAGTCACAGACTCAGAGCAGAGACAGAGACACAGGGTCAACGATAACACCAGAACCTGAATAAAGACAGAAAAAAAGTAAGTTGTTGGAGATGTCTGAGGCCATTTATGCTGAGCCAGATATGACCAAGAAGGTCAAGTTTGACAAAGGTGAGATGGAGGAGAGGATTGTGGATATCTACGTCAGTGCAGACACCCTGAGAGACGGTGAGACCAGCACCAAGAGAGAAGAGACAGCAGACACTGCTCCTAATAATGGACCAGGAGACCAGCACTCAGGTAACACACACACACACGCACTCACACACGCAAATAAATGACACACACAATACATTAAACTTGTGAGATTACCCTGTATTACTATATCTTAATTTATCCCAATCCTGGATGATACAGTAAAACACATTACCAAACATCTTTAATTTGTGATTCAGTACATTTTCAGTGGTGGAAGAGACCCTCTGGAGTTGCTGCAGTGTGTCTGGGGCTGCTGTGTGTTCTCCTACTGGCTGGGATCATAGGCCTGTCTGTCTTCTGTAAGTCTACAGCATATCTATACTAAACAGCAATATAAATGCAACAACATTTCTAAGATTTTACTGAGTTACAGTTCATATCAGTCAATTCGTAGTATGTCATTTACGGTCACAACTAACAGACTTGTTTATGTGCTTCTGTGCATTTTGTTGCTAACCTAACTTTGTTACCTGCCAACTTTACGGTTTTTACTTTTTAATTACTGTCCATATTTTTTGTTTTTCCATCGCTGACCTTTTTTCAAACTCCGGACGCTTTATCTGGACGTGTTTCGTCAGGACCTCCACCAGCCGAAGCTAAGTAGTAACATTAACACGATGCCTTCTAATTGCAGTCGCTGTACTCATAATATACAGGAGAAGCTGTGCTGCAATCCCAGCTTTAGAGGCAATCGTTAGGCAAGGGAAATTTAAGTTTAGAAAAGGATAAAACAGCGTCTGTGCCACCAGTAAGTACAGATAGTAGTATAAATCCCCTTGCATAGTCCCCGCAGCTGGACAATTTTTTTCATGGCTTCTTGAGGGAAATGCTGTAGGAATGCTCAACCGGTGTCGCTCACTCAGCCGACAGAAACTTTCAACCGGTTCTCCCAATTAAGCAGCGGGTCGGAGTCCAAGGCCGAGCCTTCTCTGGTCTCTACTCCTCCCGTTACGGGGTCTGAGACACCGAAGCCTCCCACCATTAGCTCTGACAAATTGAAAACTCTAATCATTGGCGATTCCATTACCCCCACTATTAGACTTAAAACAAATCATCCAGCGATCATACACTTTTATCAGGGGGCAGGGCTACCGACGTTAAGGCTAATCTGAAGATGGTGCTGGCTAAAGGTAAAACTGGCGAGTGTAGAGAGTATAGGGACATTGTTATCCACGTCGGCACCAACGATGTTAGGATGAAACAGTCAGAGGTCACCAAGCGCAACGTAGCTTCAGCGTGTAAATCAGCTAGAAAGATGTGTCGGCATCGAGTAATTGTCTCTGGCCCCCTCCCTGTTAGGGGGAGTGATGAGCTCTACAGCAGAGTCTCACAACTCAATCGCTGGTTGAAAACCGTTTTCTGCCACATCTAAAATATAGAATTTGTAGATAACTGGCCCTCTTATTGGGACACCCACAAACAGGACCAAGTCTGGTCTGTTGAGGAGTGACGGATTCCATCCTACCTGGAGGGGTGCTCTCATCTAATCTACAAACATAGACAGGGCTCTAACTCCCCTAGCTCCACAATGAGATATGGTGCAGACCAGGCAGCAGGCTGTTAGCCAGCCTGCCAGCTTAGTGGAGTCTGCCACTAGCACAGTCAGTGTAGTCAGCTCAGCTATCCCCAATGAGATCGTGTCTGTGCCTCGACCTAGGTTGGGCAAAACTGAACATGGCCGTGTTCGCCTTAGCAATCTCACTAGAATAAAGACCTCCTCCGTTCCTGCCATTATTGAAAGAGATTGTGATACCTCAAATCTCAAAATAGGGCTACTTAATGTTAGATCCCTCACTTCCAAGGCAGTTATAGTCAATGAACTAATCACTGATCATAATCTTGATGTGATTGGCTGACTGAAACATGGTTTAAGCCTGATGAATTTACTGTGTTAAATGAGGCCTCACCTCCTGGTTACACTAGTGACCATATCCCCTGCGCATCCCACAAAGACGGAGGTGTTGCTAACATTACCGATAGCAAATTTCAATTTACAAAAAAAAATGTTTTCGTCTTTTGAGCTTCTAGTCATAAAATCTATGCAGTCTACTCAATCACTTTTTATAGCTACTGTGTCACCAGTCCAAAACAATAACACTGGCGAATAAAAGTACTCACACGACTTTCAAAACAAACCGGGCACAACAAGCAAACCGGCACATACAGGAACCAAAATACAATATCCCTCAGTGAAAGAACTGGGAACGTAACACAACGAACAAACGGTAACATCAAACAATCACGCACAAAGGGAAGAAGAAGGGAAGGAAGGAATATATACAGGTGCGTGATTGGGAGAATTAACAACAGGTGCGACAATACGGGGAGCGATGACGGGGGAGCGATGATGGTCAGAAAACCGGTGACGTCGACCGCCGAACACCCTGCCCGAGCAAGAAGAAGGGCCGACTTCGGCGGAAGTCGTGACAGTACCCCCCCCTTGACACGCGGCTCCAGCGGCGTGCCAACACCGGTCTCGGGGACGACCCGGAAGGCGAGGTGCAGGACGATCCGGCCGGCGACAATGAAATTCCTGCAGCATTTCAGGGTCCAATATATCCGCTACCGGAACCCAGCACCTCTCCTCCGGACCGTACCCCTCCCACTCCACGAGATACTGAAGGCCCCTCGCCCGACGTCTCGAATCCAGAATGCAGCGGACCAGATGCGCCGGGACCCTCGATGTCCAGAGGGGCGGAGGAACCTTCCTCACCTCAGAATCATGGAGCGGTCCAACCACCTCCGGCCTGAGGAGAGACACATGGAACGAGGGGTTAATTTTATAATCAGGAGGAAGCTGTAACCTGTAACACACCTCATTCAATCTCCTCAGGACTTTAAATGGCCCCACAAACCGCGGACCCAGCTTCCGGCATGGCAGGCGGAGAGGCAGGTTTCGGGTCGAGAGCCAGACCCGGTCCCCCGGTGCGAACACAGGGGTCTCACTGCGGTGACGGTCTGCGCTAGCCTTCTGGCGCTGCGCGGCCTGTTGGAGGTGCCCATGGGCTTAAACCAATCGTCCACCGGAGGAGCCTCGGTCTGACTCTGATGCCATGGTGCCAGAACCGGCTGGTACCCCAACACCACCTGGAAGGGGGAGAGGTTAGTGGAGGAGTGGCGAGGCGAGTTCTGTGCCATCTCCGCCCAGGGTAAGAACGCCGCCCACTCCTCCGGCCGATCCTGGCAATAAGACCGCAGAAACCTGCCCACATCCTGATTCACTCTCTCCACCTGCCTGTTACTCTCAGGGTGAAAACCAGAGGTAAGGCTGACCGAGACCCCCAAATGCTCCATGAACGACTTCCAGACCCTGGATGTGAAATGGGGACCTCGATCAGACACTATATCCTCGGGTACCCCGTAGTGCCAGAAAACGTGGTTAAAGAGAGCCTCTGCAGTTTGTAGGGCCGTAGGGAGTCCGGGAAGGGGAATGAGACGACAGGACGATCCACAACGACCAGGATCGTGGTGTTCCCCTGAGAAGGAGGAAGATCGGTTAGAAAATACACTGATAAATGTGACCATGGCCGTTGTGGAACGGGTAAGGGATTTAGCTTACCTCTGGGTAGGTGTCTAGGGGCCTTACACTGTGCGCACACCGAGCAGGAGGAAAGATAAACCCTCACGTCTTTAGCCAAGGTAGGCCACCAGTACTTCTCAGTCAGGCAGCGCACTGTCCGACCGATCCCAGGATGACCAGAGGAGGGTGACGTGTGGACCCAATAGAGCAGCTGGTCACGGACATCAGCTGGAACGTACAGACGCCCGGCGGGACACTGGGAAGGAGCGGGCTCTGTACGTGATGCCCGCCGAATGTCCGCGTCCAGCTCCCACAAAACCGGTGCCACCAGGCAGGAAGCCGGGAGTATGGGAGTCTGCTCCATGGGCCGCTCCTCTGGGTCATAAAGCCGGGACAGCGCGTCTGCCTTCTGGTTCTGAAAACCTGGTCTGTAAGACATAGTAAACGCTAAACGAGTAAAAAACATGGCCCACCTTGCCTGACGTGGATTCAATCTCCTCGCTGCCCGGATGTACACCAGGTTACGATGGTCAGTCCAGATGAGAAAAGGGTGTTTAGCCCCCTCAAGCCAATGTCTCCATGCCTTCAGGGCCCCGACCACAGCCAACAACTCCCGGTCCCCCACATCATAGTTCCGCTCCGCCTGACTGAGCTTCTTAGAAAAAAAAGCACAGGGGCGAAGCTTTGGTGGGTTGCCCGAGCGCTGGGAGAGCACGGCTCCTATCCCAGCCTACTATGAATGCCAATGAAGGATCCGGATGAGCCAGCACGGGAGCCGAAGTAAACAACGCCTTTAGTTGCTCAAACGCCCTGTCCACCTCAACTGACCACTGCAGATGCACCGGACCCCCCTTCAGCAGTGACGTAATGGGAGCTGCCACCTGGCCAAAGCCCCGGATAAATCTCCGGTAATAATTGGCAAACCCTAAACATCGCTGCACCTCCTTTACCGTGGTGGGAGTCGGCCAATTACGCACGTCAGAAATGCGGTCACTCTCCATCTCCACCCCAGACGTGGAAATGCAATACCCTAGAAAAGAGACGGTCTGCTGGAAAAACAAGCATTTCTCAGCCTTAGCATACACATCATGCGCACCAGATTGTATGCACTCCTGAGATCCAGTTTTGTGAAGAAGGGCGCCCCGTGCATTAATTCAACAGTCGTAGCGATAAGCAGCAGTGGGTAACTGTACCTTACCGTGATCTTATTTAGACCTCGAATCAATGCACGGGTGCAAACCTCCATCTTTCTTCTTCACAAAAAAGAAGCTCGCAGAGGCGGGGGAAATGGAAGGCCGAATGTACCCCTGACCCAGGGATTCAGAGATATATGTCTCCATAGCCTCCTTCTCTGCTTTAAACAGGGGATACACGTGACTCCTGGGAGGTACAGCGTCTACCAGGAGATTTATCGCACAATCCCCCCGTCGATGGGGTGGTAACTGAGTCACCTTCTTTTTATAGAAGGCGAGAGCCAAATCGGAATATTCAGAGGGGATGTGCAAGGGGGGAACCTGGTCTGGACTTTCTACCGTGGTCGCACCAACGGAAACCGCTATACACCTTCCTGAGCACTCTCGCGACCACCCGTGAGAGTCCTCTGTTGCCAGGAAACAATGGGGTTATGCAAGGCTAACCAGGGAAGGCTTAATACAACAGGAAACGCAGATGAGTCAATAAGGAAAATACACATTTCTTGTTCATGCATCCCCTGCGTCACCATGGTAAGAGAGATGGTGGCCTCCCTGATTACCCCAGACCCTAATGATCGACTGGGAAAGGTCTGGCCACAGGGTTAATAGGAATCTCTAACCTAAGCGCAAGTGCTCGATCAATGAAATTCCCAGCTGCGCCTGAATCGACGAGCGCCCTATGCTGGGAATGCGGGGAAAAAAATCTGGAAAACATACAGACACAAACAGGTGATCAACAGAGGACTCTGGGTGAGAGTGGTGCATACTCACCAGGGGTGACGCCAAGGTGCATCAAACAATCATGCACAAAGGGAAGAAGGGAAGGAAGAAAAATATACAGGTGCGTGATTGGGAGAATTAACAACAGGTGCGAAAATAGACTAAACCTAAACAACTACGGGGAGCGATGATGGTCAGAAAACCGGTGACGTCGACCGCCGAACACCGCCCGAGCAAGAAGAGGGACCGACTTCGGCGGAAGTCGTGACAGCTACTGTTTACAGGCCTCCTGGGCCATATACAACGTTCCTCACTGAGTTCGCTGAATTCCTATCGGACCTTGTAGTCATGGCAGATAATGTTCTAATTTTTGGGGATTTTAATATTCACAAGTCCACAGACCCACTCCAAAAATGCTTTCGGAGCCATCATCGACTCAGTCGGTTTTGTCCAACATGTCTCCGGATCTACTCACTGCCACAGTCATACTCTGGACCTAGTTTTGTCCCGTGGAATACATGTTGTGGATCTTAATGTTTTTCCTCATAATCCTGGACTATCGGACCACCATTTTATTACGTTTGCAATTGCAACAAATAATCTGCTCAGACCCCAACCAAGGATCATCAAAAGTCGTGCTATAAATTCTCGGACAACCAAAAGATTCTTAGATGCCCTTTCAGAGTACAAAAATCAGTTAACCACCTAACTGAGGAACTCAATGTAATACCCTAGATGCAGTCGCACCCCTAAAAACAAAAAAAACATTTTCCATAAAAAACTAGCTCCCTGGTATACAGAAAATACCCGAGCACTGAAGCAAGCTTCCAGAAAATTGGAACGGAAATGGCGCTACACCAAACTGGAAGTCTTCCGACTAGCTTGGAAAGACAGTACCGAAGAGCCCTCGCTGCTATTCGATCATCCTATTTTTCCAACATAACTTCACCGGCTCCAGCAGCAAAGGTGACTGTTTTGGAGAGCCTGGCGTGCCCAAAGTAAAATGCCTCCCATTTAGGCCCAGAAAATGGGATATGCATATAGTACCATTGGATAGGAAACACTCTGAATTTTCCAAAACTGTTAACCATTTGTCTGTGGGTCAATCAGAACGCATTTGGCAGGCAAAACCCTGAGGAATCTCTGTCCTGGAAAAAGTCATTTTGACACATTGCTCATTTTGGAACCCCTCCCTATCCAAAATGACCATATATAGGCATGTGAACGCAGTGCACGTCGCTTCCTTATGATGTCATCAACCACGAGACGGTGTTTTACTCCATCTTGGAGGAATTTCGCCATTGATAAACAGCATGGCAATGAGAGACCACGTTATGAAAACTCTTCAGATTGGCGGCTGCAAAGGCGCGCTGTGCCTTATTTATCGTCTTTAGCGCTCAGTTTATATTCCGGCTGATTTATAATAGTAAATATACGTAAATATGTTCCTAAGGATACATTTAAAACTATGTTTGATTGTTTTTGGACAAGTTTATAGGTATAATTTGAACGAGTTGGCGCCGCCTTTCAAAACAAGAATGGAGGCTGTCGTTTCTGATTATAACGCGCGAACCAAATGGAGGATTTATGGATAAAAGACGTTACTTTTTCTAACAAAAGAACCATGGATTGTCTTCGTTGGACACTTAGGAAGACCTCAGCAGAAGTTCTTCAACAGGTAACTGATTTGTTTTCGCTGTGAAATGTGTTATGTGTGTGCCATGATGGCTAATCGATACATGGCTATTGGAAAATATGTGAGGTGCTAGCCTCAAACAAATGAATGTGCTGCTTTCGCCGTAAAGCCTTTTTGAAATCTGACAACGCTGTGATATTGCCTAGAAACAGAACTTTTGATGAGTATGGAACACTTGTATATAGCTGGATGTTTAATAATTCAATTTTCGGATTTAAAATCTGGCGCTACAGGTTTTCGCTGGTAGTGTCGGGATGATCCCGCTAGCGACCCACTGGTATTTGAGTCGTTAATTGAGGAAAATAAGAACAATACAAAATTTATTTTTGATACTGTCGCAAAGCTAACTAAAAAGCAGCATTCCCCAAGAGAGGATGGCTTTCACTTCAGCAGTGATAAATTCATGAACTTCTTTGAGGAAAAGATCATGATCATTAGAAAGCAAATTACGGACTACTCTTTAGATCTGCATACTCCTCCAAAGCTCAGTTGTCCTGAGTCTGCACAACTTTGCCAGGACATAAAATCAAGAGGCACTCAAGTTTTTTAGTACCATATCTCTTGACACGTTGATGAAAATAATCATGGCCTCTAAACCTTCAAGCTGCATACTGGACCCTATTCCAACTAAACTACTGAAAGAGCTGCTTCCTGTGCTTGGCCCTCCTATGTTGAACATAATAAACGTCTCTCTATCCACCGGATGTGTACCAAACTCACTAAAAGTGGCAGTAATAAAGCCTCTCTTGAAAAAGCCAAACCATGACCCAGAAAATATAAAAAGCTATCGGCTTATATCGAATCTTCCATTCCTCTAAAAAAAAATTGATAAAGCTGTTGCACAGCAACTCACTGCCTTCCTGAAGACAAACAATGTATACGTAACGCTTCAGTCTGGTTTTAGACCCCATCATAGCACTGAGACTGCACTTGTGAAGGTGGTAAATGACCTTTTAATGCCGTCAGACCGAGGCTCTGCAACTGTCCTCGTGCCCATCAATCACCACATTGTTTTGGAGAGATTGGAAACCCAAATTGGTCTACACGGACAAGTTCTGGCCTGGTTTCAGATCTTATCTGTCGGAAAGATATCAGCTTGTCTCTGTGGATGGTTTGTCCTCTGACAAATCAACTGTAAATATTGGTGTTTCAAGGCTCTGTTTTAGGACCACTATTGTTTTCACTATATATTTTACCACTTGGTGATGTCATTCGGAAACATAATGTTAACATTCACTGCTATGCGGATGACACACATCTGTACAAATTGCCGTCCCTGGAAGCCTGTTTCAGACATAATTTAGTTTAGTTTAGTTTATAATGACGTGGACAGTCCCTTTTGATAAAACAGTACAAATCGACATAAAGAATAATCACACAGAGGCCACATTGAAGGACATACAGGACATAACATTGAGGCAGGCAGCAAGGATCAAGTGGCAGCAGCATGACCATGTCACATCAAATCTGTGAAATTAATGTGTGCAGTTATAATTGTTGGACAGACAGTTTTTAAAGTGTATAGTAAAGGTGGAATATGTATGTATGTCTTTAATTGTAGTGGGCAGTGAGTTCCAGTTTTGTATTGCTGTAACAGAAAATGATAATTGACCAAATGTGCTTTTTCTAAATGGGATTAGAAGGTCACCTCGTGTGGTGCTTCTGGTGATCTGCCTGCTATTATTACGTTGGACTATAAATGAATTAAATGAATTTTGTAGACCAAACAGATGTTTTTATATTTGATTACATCTTCCCAGCTTAGCAGTTTATGATTATTAAGGATAATACAATGATGTAAACTGTTAGGCTTCTGGTCCAAAGCTTTGAGAGTTTTTTTTATAAAGAGTTGCTAATGGCTTTAGTGATAAGCTGTTAGTTTGTCCCCAGCTTGTCAGACAATATGTTAGATGTGACACAATCACGGCGTCCATAAATAATTTAGCAGCATTAAAAGTAAGTGCATTTCTAATATATCTTAAACTAGCTAAGCTAAACTTGACCCTATTATACACTTTCTTAATATGTGCTTTAAAAGAAAGATTAGAATCAATAATAACGCCCAAATACTTAACTTGACCTGAAATCGTTATATTTGACACAATGTTACATTGTCTCTTTGTGAAAAACATTCCCACAGTTTTATCTACATTTAGTTGAAGGCACGAACGATTTAGCCAATTGGTGATCTGATCCATAGCTGTGGTCAGTTTGGCAGCAGCCAGATGTTTTGTCTTGGCATGCACATAAATTACAGTATCGTCCGCATACATTAGTGTATTGATATCAGGGCAAACTGATGGCAGATCATTGATATATAGACTAAACAAAAGCGGGCCAAGTATCGATCCTTGTGGTACCCCTGTGCGTAAATTAAGAACTAATGAACGATGATTGTTCACAGAAACGTATTGAGTTCTACCAGTTCAATATGACTCAATCCATTTTATTGCAGAAGGGGAGAAATTAAAAGTAGAAAGTTTGGCAATAGGGACCTGATGGTTGACTGTGTCAAAAGCTTTGCGAAGGTCTAAAAACACAGTGCCAACAACCATTGCTCAACCATTGCTCGAACAGTCTCTAAAAGGAAACAGTTAGCTGTTTCTGCAGAGTGATGGGCCCTGAAGCCAAACTGCATCGGATGAAGAGTGAATGGACTATTATTGAAGAAAGAGACAAGCTGCTCTGATAGACATTTTTCAGCAACCTTGGACACCACAGGTAGAATACTTATTGGGCGGTAGTTAAATATGTTCAGAGGGTCTTTTGACTTAAATATGGGAGTTACAATTGCAGTCTTCCAAATAGTTGGAAATATCCCCTCTAGTGCTGACTGGTTAACAATTTGTGTGATAGGGTAGGCTAGGTGTTCTTTTAGGGATTTAAGCATTTTAGAATCCATTCCATAAATATATTTTGCTGTGAAAATTTTAAGAGAATTAATAAATGCCTGGGTTTTAATTTCAGAGATAGGTTGAATGCTAAAAGAAGGCTTACTTTCATCTATTTTGACAATATCTCCAGTTGTTAGGGGAAAGTTCTGTGCGATTTCGTCCACAGAATTGATAAAATATTCATTAAAAGCTACAACTATTTGTGCTGGATCTTGTATTACTTTATCATTCAGGTTCAACTCTAACTGGTTTCTAAGCCTGTGGCTAATTCCCATCACATTCTTAATCTGTTCCCAGATCAACTTTGTGTTACCCTTTCCCTCATTAATAATTGTTATAAAAAAAATTGGCTTTGGACTTTCTAATCACTTTGATTACTTGATTACGTAATGAGGTGAACCTATGCCTATCACTATTTAACTTGGTTTTTAATTATCTTTTTAAAGCAGAGTCTCTTTCTTTCATCAGATTAAATATTTCAGTATTGAGCCAAGGGAGTGCATTTGTTTTTTTCTTTCCTTTTACCTTTCTAGTGAACTCCTTAACTAGACTTTGTAGCTTGGTAGCAACATCTTGCTAATTTCTTCTATGTTAATCCCAGTAAGTATATTTGTCCATTTAGTCTGCTGTACTGCCCTTTGAAAATTATCCATTTCATTCTTTGGAATCCTGAGTTGCTCCACAGGTTTATTAGAATGATGAAAGCGATTTTTTGTAAGTTTTCTTGACAGTAATGTCAGATTATGGTCAGACAGTCCAGTAATAAAATTAAATGTTTTTACAATTCGTTCAGGTTTGTTACTGAATATTACATCTATCTGTGTCTGAGATGATGTGGTTATTCTAGTAGGACCTTCCAACAATTGGGTAAAATCCAGACTGTCTGTGATCTGCTTAAGGGATTTCCTATTAGTCTTATTTAACCAGTTACAGTTTAGATCACCAAGTAGTATTACCTCAGTTTTAAAATCACATGCTTGAAGTAGCTTTTTAAAAGTGATATAAAGATCATTATTAGAGGAGGGTGGACGATATACAACAATGAGCACAAAACACATTTCAGATGAGAGCACTATATTCAACCCAATACATTCCAAATCATGGTCAAGAGGCCAACATATCTGATGACAGTTGATGTGATCTTTTATGTAAATCATGACCCCTCCCCCTCTTCCCTCAGATCTGTCCCTGCCTAAAGATATTATACCCTGGTACATGTAATGCAGCAGATGGAGAGTTGTTATGTAACCACGATTCTGACAGGCCTAAAAAGTCTAAGTTAGAGTTAGTAAGAAGATGATGTACTTGCTCAGACTTTGGGGTGAGGCTACGGATGTTCATATGTCCTCCAAAGAGACCCCTAGGTTTGAGTTGTTGATCCCAGATCAGTTGAGAGTGATTGACAGTTTTAAAAAAGTTCAGTTTGCTGTGTTTTTTCCGAGCAGGGTTTATGATGCTTTTGAATGCACTTGGGTTGTACCATACAGATTTTCACACGTACCTTGAGCGCAATGACCAGTTACCGTGTCCTCAGGACGATATGATCCAATAGGGACAGAAACGTAGGGCAAGGAAATGGATGTTGGCTCCTTAACGGTGAAAGCCCCGTTGTTGTCGTTCCACGCGCCGACAGATGGCCAACCCAGGCCTTCGGTGCTCACCAAGCCCGGCGTCACAGCCCTCTTTGTCCGAGATCTCCGCTCCCCGCCACCAATAGATCCACCTCCTGATCGATGTTGAGTGAGCCCCAACCCCTGAGAAGCAGGGATAATGCTCCTTGCGTCCCTGCAGCTGGCACCACGGAAAATCGGACCCGGGCACGGGTGCACATCTCCGGACAGCAACAGGTAAAGTATGATAATGATCCCACTGTCACTTTGGCATTTGCCCCGGACTGCATTTCTTCGCTTGTGTTGATCCCGGCCGGCCGCAGTGTTTACAAACGCTTGCATTAAAATATGCTGTCCGTGTCCGAAATGCTTTATTAACGTTGTTTCTCGGTACACTGTTATATTTTGGGAAACTCGCTTTATGTTTACAAACGGTCCCAAATCTGTCAAGTTTAAAATAACTCCAAAAACTAAAAGCGCCAGAAGAGCTCCTGACACACCTGTCACACTGGCTGCCGCCAATTTTGTTGAGGAAGTGGATGGAGTCAAATTTTCTACTTTTAATCTCTGACAAAACAGAGATGTTTGTTCAAGGTCCCAAGAATCAAAGAGATCTTCTGTTGAATCGGACAATTAATCTTGATGGTTGTACAGTCGTCTCAAATAAAACTGTGAAGGACCTCTGCTTTACTCTGGACCCTGATCTCTCTTTTGACGAACATATCAAGACTGTTTCAAGGACAGCTTTTTTCCATCTACGTAACATTGTAAAAATCAGAAATTTTCTGTCTAAAAATGATGCAGAAAAATTCATCCATGCTTTTGTCACTTCTAGGTTAGACTACTGCAATGCTCTACTTTACGGTCCTGCCGTACATACCTACACGTACGGTACGGTCACAAGACGCAGGCCTCCTTACTGTCCCTAGGATTTCTAAGCAAATAGCTGGAGGCAGGGCTTTCTCCTTTAGAGCTCCATTTTTATGGAATGGGCTGCCTAGCCATGTGAGAGACGCAGACTCGGTCTCAACCTTTAAGTCTTTATTGAAGACTCATCTCTTCAGTAGATCCTATGATTGAGTTTAGTCTGGCCCAGGAGTGCGAAGGTGAACGGAAAGGCACTGGAGCAACGAACCACCCTTGCTGTCTCTGCCTGGTCGGTTCCCCTCTCCACTGGGATTCTCTGCCTCTAACCCTATTACAGGGGCTGAGTCACTGGCTTACTGGTGCTCTTCCATGCCGTCCCTGGAGGGGTGCATCGCTTGAGTGGGTTGAGTCACTGACGTGATCTTCCTGTCCGGGTTGCCCCCCCCCCCTTGGGTTGTGCAGTGGCGGAGATCTTTGTGGGCTATACTCTGCCTTGTCTCAGGATGGTACGTTGGTGGTTGGAGATATCCCTCTAGTGGTGTGGGGGCTGTGCTTCGGCAGAGTGGGTGGGGTTATATCCTGCCTGAGTGGGGGTATCGTCGGACAGGGCCACAGTGTCTTCCAACCCCTCCTGTCTCAGCCTCTAGTATTTATGCTGCAGTAGTTTATGTGTCGGGGGGCTAGGGTCCGTCTGTTATATCTGGAGTATTTCTCCTCTCTTATCCGGTGTCCTGTGTGAATTTAAGTATTCTCTCTCTCTCTCTCTCTCTCTCTCTCTCTCTCTCTCTCTCTCTCTCTCTCTCTCTCTCTCTCCCTGACCTGACCTGACCTGACCTGACCACTAGGACCATTCCTCAAGGCCTACCTGGCCTGATGACTCGTTGATGTCCCCAGTCCACCTGGCCGTGCTGCTTCTTCAGTTTCAACTGTTCTATGAACATTTTCAAATCTTGGCCATGTTCTGTTATAATCTGCACCCGGCACAGCCAGAAGAGGACTGGCCACCCCTCACAGCCTGGTTCCTCTCTAGGTTTCTTCCTAGGTTCTGGCCTTTCGAGGGAGTTTTTCCTAACCACAGTGCTTTTACACCTGCATTGCTTGCTGTTTGGGGTTTTAGGCTGGGTTTCTGTACAGCACTCTATAACATCAGCTGATGTAAGAAGGGCTTTATAAATACATTTGATTTGAATTTGAATTTAAATAAATGCATTAGGCCCTAATCCATGAATGTCACATGACTGGCAGAGGTTCAGCCATGGGTGGGCCTTGGAGGGCATAGGTCCACCCACTTGGCAGCCAGATTCCAACCACTGTGGAATCAGGCCCAGCCAATCAAAATGAGTTTTTCCCCACAAAAGGGCTTCATTACAGACAGAAATACTCCTCAGCACCCTCCCTCAGACAATCCAACAGGTGAAGAAGCCGGATGTGAGCTTATGTTAGAGAAATTAACATTAATTTATCTGGCAACAGCTCTGGTGGACATTCCAGCAGTTAGCATTCCAGTTTCACGTTCCCTCAGAACTTGAGACATCTGTGGCAAAACTAAACATTTTAAAGTGGCCTTTGTCTCCAGCACAAGGTGCACCTGTGCAATGATCATGCTGTTTAATCAGCTTCTTCATATAGAAATAAGCTTTTTGTGCATATGGAACATTTCAGGGATCTTTTAATTCATCTCATGAAACATGGTACCAACACATGTTGCATTTATATTTTTGTTCACTGTTTAAATAGTTCTTATAATTCAGATTTAGTAGTTCTGATGTGATCTATTTTAGTGAGCAACTTCTTTATTGTTGTTGCAGACAGCAACGTCTCAAAGAACTCATCTGCAGAGAGAGACCAGCTACAGACCAGTTACAACACCCTGACTAAAGAGAGAGACCAGCTACAGACCAGTAACAACAAGCTGACTAAAGATAGAGACCAGCTACGGACCAGTTACAACACCCTGACTAAAGAGAGAGACCAGCTACAGACCGAGAGAGATTTTCTTAGCGGGAGGCTTACCAATTGCAGTGAGTAAACCTACAGTAATAAATTATCATTCAACTTTATAGTGTGTCTGTATTCTTTCATTAAGTATCCAGGGTGATAAGTTGAAGGAAATTCATGTTTTCATCTTCTATAACAAACTTGTCCTGAAGGCTGGCAGAAGTTTGAATCAAGTTGGTACTTCCTGTCTACTGAGACTAAAACCTGGAAGAAGAGCAGAGAGGCCTGTCTAGAGAGAGGAGCAGACCTGGTGATCATAAACAGCAATATGGAACAGGTGAGAGAGAGAAAGAGAGACAGGTAGATATGATCAAACATATGAATATATATTTATCTTTCTCAACAACAGACATTTCTCTTCAACCTCAAGAAGAGAATCTGGATTGGTCTGACTGACTCTGTTAATGAGGGGACCTGGAAATGGGTGGACGACACCCCACTGACCACAAGGTGAGAAATGATAACTAATCTGTCAATAAGGCTCCATTCAACTTTTTTTTTTTATCTATACAGGTTATCGTCATTGATGGCAGTGAACAAAGTTAACTATGAAACATGTCTGTATATTATTTAGGATTTTGATGTTCTAACTGACTGTTTTTAACCCTGTAGGTACTGGTATATACCATGATATCTGACAGTTGTTAACCCTATAGGTACTGGTATTAACCATGATATCTGACTGTTTTTAACCCTGTAGGTACTGGTACTAACCATGCTATCTGACTGTTTTTAACCCTGTAGGTACTGGTACTAGCCATGATATCTGACTGTTTTTAACCCTGTAGGTAGTGGTATTAACCATGATATCTGACTGTTTTTAACCCTATAGGTACTGGTATTAACCATGATATCTGACTGTTTTTAACCCTGTAGGTACTGGTACTAGCCATGATATCTGACTGTTTTTAACCCTGTAGGTAGTGGTATTAACCATGATATCTGACTGTTTTTAACCCTATAGGTACTGGTATTAAGCCTGATATCTGACTGTTTTTAAGCCTATAGGTACTGGTATTAACCATGATATCTGACTGTTTTTAACCCTGTAGGTAGTGGTATTAACCATGATATCTGACTGTTTTTAAACCTATAGGTACTGGTATTAACCATGATATCTGACTGTTTTTAACCCTGTAGGTAGTGGTATTAACCATGATATCTGACTGTTTTTAACCCTGTAGGTAGTGGTATTAACCATGATATCTGACTGTTTTTAAACCTATAGGTACTGGTATTAACCATGATATCTGACCTTTGTTAACCCTGTAGGTACTGGTATTAACCATGATATCTGGCTGTTTTTAACCCTGTAGGTACTGGTATTACCCACAGCCTGATAATGCAGGTCCTACTGGGGGCGAGGACTGTGTTGAGACACGTAATGATCAGCGTCCTCTGGAGGCATGGAATGACTTGTCATGTGACAGTAAACTCAACTGGATTTGTGAGAAAGGGGTTTAACATCACCATGACAACATACTATAACACATACAGCAGCTTATAGTGCACACAACTTCCTCCTTCTCTCTCTCTCTCTCTCTCTCTGTCTCAAACCCATGTACACACATGTTGTATTAGTATATTAATAAAAGTCTAACTTATTTCCAAACATTGTAGCTTCCTGTTCATCATGAAATTAGTACATTTGACTTTGTCTACACTCTGCATGTGGTACATTTCATATTTAATGAAATATTTACATGCAATTTAAGCCTGGTGCAAACATTCTAGACTGTAACAAACCACCGTTACAATCACTGTATAGAAGTTGACTGTATCACTAATCAACGAGTGTAGTAGAGATATCAAAGGATATCAAAGGATGTTACTTAAAAATCTTTGACAGTCAGTCTTTGTTGTCAAGTTACATATAAGAACAATATCAAATGCTCATATTTGACTGTTGATCCCCTACATGGGTCCAAAAAGAGGGAAGTGAAGTTGATATTTTCAGTGGTTCAACCAGCTGTCACAAACGCCTCAACCAATCAGGTTCATTAAGAGAGTGGAGGGCCCTGGTGGTTTCTGTTGTCATCTCATCCTCATCCTCTACCCACCCTCAATATCCACTTGGAGCAGTTTGTAGTGTCATATATATTGTCTGGACATTATAATGACCCATGTTTGTAGTCCTGGACCTCCTGAACATGTTGATGTATATTTGGGAGTAAACAGAGGGTCCAAATCAGCAGAAAGGTGAAAGGAAGGGGGAGATCTGGAAACTCCCTGAATTATCTTGGGAATGTTACATATGATATTTAATATATGTTAACAGCTAGTCTTTGTTCTATGATCTATATCTTCTTGGAATGATAGTGTCCTGTTCATCATCACAAATAGCAAGTCCCATTCCCTGGGCAGGAGGACTGTGTTGAGATATACTCTGGTTAAGATGACCATGTAGAGACATGGAATGATGTATATTGTGCCGCAGAAAATGGTTTAACAATAGTCACTATAACAATGTCTAACACAAGCACACATTCACACAAGTACACACACAATTACACACTCAAGTATACAAACTTGTTATATTATGTTATGTTATGTATTAGCACAACCACAACTACCTGTGTCATTTTGTTGATACTTCCCTAGAGTTACACATACAGTAGTCACACAGACAGAGACACACAGATGACTCAAAGACAGAGATATCACTAGAAGCAAAGACTTAACGTATAGAGGACTTGCAGTTGACGTAAGACGCCTCCTGACGGCCATGTTGGAAGACCACCACAATAATTCTAGAAGCAGAGATGTAATGTATAGTAGACCTACATAGAAAGAAAGACCCAGGCAGTGTTAAAGATGTCAAAGGTCATCTATGCTGAGCCAGATATGAACAATAAGGTCAAGTTTGACAAAGGTGAGATGGAGGAGAGGACTGTGGATATCTACGTCAGTGCAGACACCCTGAGAGACGGTGAGACCAGCACCAAGAGAGAAGAGACAGCAGACATCGCTAACGGACCAGGAGACCAGCACTCGGGTAACACACACACACACACAAACACAAACACACAGACACACACACACACACTCACGCAGACACACTCACAAAACATAAAAGTATCTTGTATGTGTCCACAGAACCTGATAGCTCAGGGAAGAGACCCTTCCTAGTTGCTGCAGTGTGTCTGGGGCTGTTGTGTGTTCTCCTACTGGCTGGAATCATAGGCCTGTCTGTCTACTGTGAGTTTGTATCCAAGTTCATTGCTTATCACCTAGTTGTAAGATGTGCTGGTTACTAAGCCTATTTGTCTGGTGTTTTAACTAGTAACTATGTGTTTATGCTTGTAGATAACAGAGCCGTCAAAGATTCTGAGGATAAAAACAACTTGTCACAGTTTTTCCATTGATAAAATCAACGCAACTGAAGAGAGAGACCAGCTACAGACCAGATACAACAATCTGACTAAAGAGAGAGACCAGCTACAGACCAGTTACAACAACCTGACTGAGTAGAAAGGAAATATTCAGGCAAAGCTTTTTGTGATAGGTGAGATGTAAACTGTGATAAATTATAATAATTATATATCAATGGGTTTATGAGTATTACGATACTGGCTAGGTTTCGCAATGTGTTCACCTTTGCTCTTCAACAGAGCAGCATTGTCAGGAGGGATGGAGATACTTTGACTCCAGGTTGTACTTCCTCTCTACTGAGAAGAAAAACTGAGAGAAGAGCAGACAGGACTGTCTGGAGAGCGGAGCAGACCTGGTGATCATAAACAGCAAAGAAGAGAGAGAGAGAGAGAGAGAGAGAGAGAGAGAGAGAGAGAGAGAGAGAGAGAGAGAGAGAGAGAGAGAGAGAGAGAGAGAGAGAGGCGGAGCAAGTATAATTTTATCAGTACACTAATAGGTGTGCAGTATTTTATAAATATCTTAAAAGTTACCATTTTTTATCTTTCTCAACAGACATTTGTCTTCAACCTCCACCTGAGAGCCTGGACTGGTCTGACTGACTCTGTTACTGAGAAGACCTGGAAGTGGGTGGACGGCACATCACTGACCACATGGTGAGAGATTTGACCATTTTACCTTGTGATATGGAGATTAAAAACAACAATGATATATTGCTTCCAATCATGTTCATATTAATGTATGTTTCCACTCATGGATGTCATTCAATGAGAAGTATAGATGTATTATAGAAACCAAGTCATACTTACAGAGTGTGTCTTTAAAACTGTAAAAACATAGGACTATGTCTATAATTGAGGAGGATGTTTTTACTGCAGTGTCTGACTGTCTGGATCTCTGTGTTGTTTAGGTACTGGGGTGCAAGACAGCCTGATAATGGTGGTCTGTTCTCTGGGCAGGAGGACTGTGTTGTACAGACAAGATGACCCTGTAAAGACATGGAATGATTACAAATGTGGCACAAATCATAACTGGATCTGTGAGAAAGCGGTGTAACAATAACCTCCTGTATCTCTCTCTCTCATACAGTGCTGAATGGTTAAGTGATGATTCCATCAAGTGATTAAAGTGAGAGATGAACTCCCCATAGAGGTGAAATAGTGGTATTACTGACTTGTCTATGAGCTCTTAGTGTCAGAGAGACAGAGGAGGAAGAAGAAAATTAAGAGAATGAGGAAGATAGAAACAATAAGACAAATAATTGTTCTGTTTAGATTTAGAGGAGAGTATGTAGACATACTGTACTCTGGAAAATGATTTTTCATGATTTTTATTAGAAACATGTGTGAAACATGTGTGATTTGCCATAGACTCATGCTTAGTAAAAAAAAAAGTGGGACCAATTATTAACCAATGCTTATCACTTTAATAATAAGACTAACAAAGTCACAGTTTAATAAAAAAATGAAAAATGTCCTTTAACAAGGTCTAGCAGCTTCCTGATTGAATGTGATTGGATACCTAAAACAGTGTGACCTGGATACACACAGAGGGCAGAACAATTTTAATCAATTGATTAAAATAGTAAACTGGAACAAACAGTTTATTCATATTTTAAAAACAGAATACAACTTGTCTTCCAAACGATTGTGTCTTACTTCACAAGGGAAAGGTTTTGAAACAGTCACAAAAATTATTTATGTGTGGAAATTGATACATGAAATGCTACATACTATGTGTCCCAGGTTAAATGTTCTGAAGTGTTGGAGGCTCCTAAGGTGTATTTTAGAATCTATACTAACTGCTGAAAGTTATTTATATGTTCATATAGTCCTATTAAACTGGCCACTGTGTACTTCCTATTGCTGTGAAAACCTGTATGGTTAACAACCACATGCATGGAAGAGAGATGTGGGTGAGAATCCAGCACTTTAAAAGTGCAGCTATTCATATTTTTTCATTAACAGATGGTACAGAAGATAATCTTTATACTTGGGATCACTCATTATCGGGTGAATTCTATCTTCCACTTAACTCATATTTTAACGTAATGATACTGGGAGACTAAGTGACATTTGACTAAAGCTGAAGTTACTGTTCACCCAATATCAATCATTATAGTCCATGTTTGATTAGGGCTGTTCTACTGGCTGGGATCATAGGCCTGTCTGTCCACTGTGAGAAACTCAACATTATGTTACACTAAACCTCACATAGACTGTGTCATTTCAGTACATGTGATTTCTGTGGAGCAGTGTATGTTAGTGGTTAGGGATGTTGTGTTTGGTTATTATTCCACTCCACCAGTGGCGATCAGTTCCGTTCGAGATGAGAGGACAATTTTATTTTTCATGAGCATGGCCTTATTCTATTACAGCATGTTGGATGACTGTCATTCATATTCCATTCACCCAGCTCAACGTAACAGCTATAGATTTGGGCTACTACATGATACTCAAAATATCCCTTTACCCACCATGATGTTGCTACGACCTAGCCTATGTACGAAAATGTACAACGTAGGCTCACGCAGGTCGAGGTGACAGACACATTCAATACCACTTTGCAAAGTCTTGGCTGCATCTAGCTTATCTAGGGTGTAATAATTAGTCCAACAGTTCTATTGGACCAATTTAGGCATGTTTCTCCCCATTTCTTCCATTTGCTTTAGTTTAAGAAACGTTTTTTAACAGAATCGGCGGAATGAATACTCCCCTGATCACTTGTAAACACAGTTCACTTTCATAGCAGCCACTTTGTATTCCTTCTCGCAACTATGTGCTCTCCTCCTCTCACTGTTTCCCTTCGCCTGTGGACTTCAATGCACATCACATCAGCTGTATGTGACCAGCCGAAAAAAACTTTCCAAGCCAAACCATATCATAACCGCTACAAACAGTCTACATCGTTATCACCATATTAGTCTAAGTAACGTCATAGTCAACGTCAGTGGTGATTTTACAATGTAAATCTTGGTGGGGAAAAATCTAATTCAAACTCCAGCGAAGCCAATACAAAACACTACCCTACACTACAGTAAGCAATACATTAATTGGACTATAATGGTGACAAGTGGTCCCGACAGACCATTAGGGCCTACATAAAGCTGTCCCAACAGCAGAGCCAACAGTAGTCACAATACCTTACCACTGCTACACCTGGCTATCAGCAGAGCCTTGTCTGGCAGTGATACAGTTAATATTGCTGCTGCCCCACCACCACAGAAAGCTCTGAGCTAGGCTGAAACACCTGCGTTTTGGAGTTGCCTTAATCAATGAACTATGTTTGTAAGCAGCTTTATTAGTTAATTGATTTCTTGTTTTACATTGTTTGCAAACTGATATGCAACACGAATGAATGCCAAAATAACATGAACAAAATAGGCCAATTATGAATGATGGGTCACCACTGCAACAGAGGTAGTTTTGTATTGTTCAGCTTCAGGACTTGTTTGCAGACTGTCTGATAAAATCTACTTAAACCTGCTCAGACATCTGACTTTACAAGCAGACATGACCACAAACCACGTACCCACACTGAGTCATACAGACCTTCATGTCTGCACATCGGTGGAGCTATAGGAGGACAGGCTCATTGTAATGGTTGGAATGGAATTCATGGAACGGACAAACATGTGGTTTCCTTATGTTTGATGTGTTTGATACCATTCCACAAATTCACTGCGGTGGCGGCCTGCGCTCGCCTTATGACGCGCTCGCCTCCCTCCCGGTTACGCACCAGGTTGTAAGCGCTCCTGAGTTTACATTTCTGAAAAAGTGCGCCCCGTGCATTGACTCGATCGCGCTGGCTATGAGAGGTAGCGGGTAACTGTACCTCACAGTGATCTGGTTGATGCCTCGATAGTCAATACACGGGCGCAGACCTCCATCCTTCTTCTTCACAAAAAAGAAGCTTGAGGAGGCAGGTGAAGTGGAGGGCCGAATGTACCCCTGCCCCAGGGATTCGGAGACATATGTTTCCATAGCCGCCGTCTCCTCTTATGACAGGGATACACGTGACTCCTGGGAAGTGCTGCGTCTACCAGGAGATTTATCACACACTCTTGCGTTTCCCGTGGTGCTGGGCCTACCCTGGTTAGCCTGTCATGACCCCACTATTTCGTGGCAACAGAGGGCTCTCAAGGGGTAGTCACGAAAGTGCTCGGGGAGGTGTTTAGGGGTTTCCGTCAGTGCTACTACGGTGGAAAGTCCAGACCAGGTCTCCACCGTGCGCATCTCCTCTGAATATGCCGATTTGGCTCTCGCCTTCTGTAAAAGGAAGGCGACTCAATTACCACGAAAGTGCTCGTGGAGGTGTTTAGGGGTTTCCGTCAGTGCTACTACGATGGAAACTCCAGACCAGGTCTCCACCGTGCACATCCCTTCTGAATATGCCGATTTGGCTCTCGCCTTCTGTAAAAGGAAGGCGACTCAATTACCATTGGACTATAATGGTGATTGAGTCGCCTTCCTTTTACAGAAGAAGAGCCAAATCGGCATATTTAGAGGGGATGCGCACGGTGGAGACCTGGTCACCTTCCTTTTAAAATATAATACCTATTGTTTTAACAGATGGAAGAAGTTTGACTGCAGTAGTTACTTCCTCTCTGTTGAGGAAAAAAACTGGGAGGAGAGCAGACAGGACTGTCTGAAGAGAGGAGCAGACCTGGTGATAGTAAACAGCAAAGAAGAACAGCTGAGAACACAACACTAATAAAATATGATACAATACAATAAACATCACAATTTATTTCCATGATTCACTGGACTATATCTCAATGAACAAATTTACTTTATAATAAAGAAAGGTATGAAAACCAGCTCACTGACAAAAAAGCTAATTCTGAAGCATGTCTCTGTATTCAGTCTAATGTACTGACCTAACGTTGTGTCTAATGTACTGACCTCATGTTGTGTCTACTGTACTGACCTCATGTTGTGTCTACTGTACTGACCTCATGTTGTGTCTAATGTAGTGACCTCATGTTGAGTCTACTGTACTGACCTCATGTTGTGTCTACTGTACTGACCTCATGTTGTGTCTAATGTAGTGACCTCACGTTGTGTCTACTGTACTGACATAATGTTGTGTGTACAGTACTGACCTCATGTTGTGTCTACTGTAATGACCTCATGTCGTGTCTACTGCACTGATCTCACGTTGTGTCTAATGTACTGACCTCATGTTGTGTCTACTGTACTGACCTCATGCTGTGTCAACTGTACTGACCTCATGTCGTGTCCACTGCACTGACCTCATGTTGTGTCTAATGTACTGACCTCATGTTGTGCCTAATGTACTGATCTCATGTTGTGTCTAATGAAGTGACCTCATGTTGTGTCTAATGTACTGAACTCATGTTGTGTCTGCTGCACTGACATAAGGTTGTGTCTACTGTACTGACCTAATGTTGTGTCTAATGTAGTGACCTCATGTTATGTCAACTCTACTGATATCATGTTGTGTCTACTGTACTGACCTCATGTTGTGTCTACTGTACTGACCTCATGTTGTGTCTGCTGCACTGACCTAATGTTGTGTCAACTGTACTGACCTCATGTTGTGTCTACCGTACTGACCTCATGCTGTGTCTAATGTACTGATCTCAAGTTGTGTCTTATGTTCTGACCTCATGTTGTGTCTAATGTACTGACCTCATGTTGTGTCTATAGTACTGACCTAATGTTGTGTCTACTGTACTGACCTCATGTTGTTTCTAATGTACTGACCTCATGTTGTGTCTAATGTACTGCCCTCACATTCTGTCTACTGTACTGACCTCATGTTGTGTCTAATGTACTGAACTCATGTTGTGTCTGCTGCACTGACATAAGGTTGAGTCTACTGTACTGACCTAATGTTGTGTCTAATGTAGTGACCTCATGTTATGTCAACTGTACTGATATCATGTTGTGTCTACTGTACTGACCTAATGTTGTGTCTAATGTACTGACCTCATGTTGTGTCTGCTGCACTGACCTAATGTTCTGTCAACTGTATTGACCTCATGTTGTGTATACTGTTCTGACCTCATGTTGTGTCTGATGTACTGACCTCATGTTTTGTCTACTGTACTGACCTCATGTTGTGTCTAATGTTCTGACCTCATGTTGTGTCTAATGTACTGACCTCATGTTGTTTTTAATGTGCTGACCTCACGTTGTGTCTACTGTACTGACCTCATGTTGTTTCGAATGTACTGACCTCATGTTGTGCCTAATGTACTGAACTCATGTTGTGTCTGCTGCACTGACATAAGGTTGTGTCTACTGTACTGACCTAATGTTGTGTCTAATGTAGTGACCTCATGTTATGTCAACTGTACTGATATCATGTTGTGTCTACTGTACTGACCTCATGTTGTGTCTACTGTACTGACCTCATGTTGTGTCTAATGTACTGACCTCATGTTGTGTCTGCTGCACTGACCTAATGTTGTGTCAACTGTACTGACCTCATGTTGTGTCTACCGTACTGACCTCATGCTGTGTCTAATGTACTGATCTCAAGTTGTGTCTTATGTTCTGACCTCATGTTGTGTCTAATGTACTGACCTCATGTTGTGTCTATGGTACTGACCTAATGTTGTGTCTACTGTACTGACCTCATGTTGTTTCTAATGTACTGACCTCATGTTGTGTCTAATGTACTGCCCTCACATTCTGTCTACTGTACTGACCTCATGTTGTGTCTAATGTACTGAACTCATGTTGTGTCTGCTGCACTGACATAAGGTTGAGTCTACTGTACTGACCTAATGTTGTGTCTAATGTAGTGACCTCATGTTATGTCAACTGTACTGATATCATGTTGTGTCTACTGTACTGACCTAATGTTGTGTCTAATGTACTGACCTCATGTTGTGTCTGCTGCACTGACCTAATGTTCTGTCAACTGTATTGACCTCATGTTGTGTACACTGTTCTGACCTCATGTTGTGTCTGATGTACTGACCTCATGTTTTGTCTACTGTACTGACCTCATGTTGTGTCTAATGTTCTGACCTCATGTTGTGTCTAATGTACTGACCTCATGTTGTTTTTAATGTGCTGACCTCACGTTGTGTCTACTGTACTGACCTCATGTTGTTTCGAATGTACTGACCTCATGTTGTGTCTAATGTACTGCCCTCACGTTCTGTCTACTGTACTGACCTCATGTTGTGTCTAATGTACTGATCTCATGTTGTGTGACGTCATGTGACGTCATGTTGTGTATACTGTATACGTGTATACTGTATACTGTATACGTCATGTTGTGTCTACTGTTCTGACCTCATGTTGTGTCTGATGTACTGACCTCATGTTTTATCTACTGTACTCATCTCATGTTGTGTCTACTGTACTGACCTCATGTTGTTTCTGATGTACTGACCTCATGTTGTGTCTGCTGCACTGACCTAATGTTGTGTCAACTGTATTGACCTCATGTTGTGTATACTGTTCTGACCTCATGTTGTGTCTACTGTACTGACCTCATGTTGTTTCTGATGTACTGACCTCATGTTGTGTCTAATGTACTGATGTCATGTTGTGCCTACTGTACTGACCTCATGTTGTGTCTAATTTACTGACCTCATGTTGTTTCTACTGTACTGACCTAATGTCGTGTCTAATGTACTGACGTCATGTTGTGTCTAATTTACTGACCTCATGTTGTTTCTACTGTACTGACCTCATGTCTTGTCTAATGTACTGACGTCATGTTGTGTCTAATGTACTGACCTCATGTTGTGAATAATGTACTGACCTCATGTTGTTTCTACTGTACTGACCTCATGTTGTGTCTAATGTTCTGACCTCATGTTGTGTCTAAAGTACTGACCTCATGTTGTTTTTAATGTGCTGACCTCACGTTGTGTCTACTGTACTGACCTCATGTTGTGTCTATAGTACTGACCTAATGTTGTGTCCACTGTACTGACCTCATGTTGTTTCTAATGTACTGACCTCATGTTGTGTCTAATGTACTGCCCTCACGTTCTGTCTACTGTACTGACCTCATGTTGTGTCTAATGTACTGATCTCATGTTGTGTCTATAGTACTGACGTCATGTTGTGTATACTGTTCTGACCTCATGTTGTGTCTGATTTACTGACCTCATGTTTTATCTACTGTACTCATCTCATGTTGTGTCTACTGTACTGACCTCATGTTGTTTCTGATGTACTGACCTCATGTTGTGTCTAATGTACTGACGTCATGTTGTGCCTACTGTACTGACCTCATGTTGTGTCTAATTTACTGACCTCATGTTGTTTCTACTGTACTGACCTAATGTCGTGTCTAATGTACTGACGTCATGTTGTGTCTAATGTACTGACGTCATGTTGTGTCTAATGTACTGACCTCATGTTGTGAATAATGTACTGACCTCATGTTGTGCCTACTGTACTGACCTCATGTTGTGTCTAATTTACTGACCTCATGTTGTTTCTACTGTACTGACCTAATGTCGTGTCTAATGTACTGACCTCATGTTGTGAATAATGTACTGACCTCAGGTCGTGTCCAATGCCCTGACCTCATGTTGTGTCTACTGTATTGACCTCATGATGTGTCTAATGTAATGACCTCATGTTGTCTCTAATGTACTGACCTCATGTTGTGTCTAATGTACTGACCTCTTGTTGTGTCTACTGTACTGACCCCATGTCGTGTCTAATGTACTGACCTCATGTTGTGAATAATGTACTGACCTCATGTTGTGAATAATGTACTGACCTCAGGTCGTGTCTAATGCCCTGACCTCATGTTGTGTTTCCTGTATTGACCTCATGATGTGTCTAATATAATGACCTCATGTTGTGTCTAATGTACTGACCTCATGTTGTGTCTAATATACTGACATAATGTTGTGTCTACTGTACTTACCTCATGTTGTGTCTAATGTACTGACCTCTTGTTGTGTCTACTGTACTGACCCCATGTTGTGTCTAATGTACTAACCTCATGTTGTGTCTAATGTACTGACCTCATGTTGTGTCTAATGTGCTGACCTCATGTCGTGTCTAATGCCCTGACCTCATGTTGTGTATACTGTAATGACCTCATGTCGTGTCTACTGCACTGACCTCATGTTGTGTCTAATGTAGTTACCTCATGTTGTGTCTACTGTACTGACCTCATGTTGTGTCTAATTTACTGACCTCATGTTGTTTCTACTGTACTGACCTAATGTCGTGTCTAATGTACTGACCTCATGTCGTGTCTAATGTACTGACGTCATGTTGTGTCTAATGTACTGACCTCATGTTGTGAATTATGTACTGACCTCAGGTCGTGTCCAATGCCCTGACCTCATGTTGTGTATACTGTAAAGACCTCATGTCGTGTCTACTGCACTGACCTCATGTTGTTTCTAATGTAGTTACCTCATGTTGTGTCTACTGTACTGACCTCATGTTGTGTCTAATTTACTGACCTCATGTTGTTTCTACTGTACTGACCTAATGTCGTGTCTAATGTACTGACCTCATGTCGTGTCTAATGTACTGACGTCATGTTGTGTCTAATGTACTGACCTCATGTTGTGAATTATGTACTGACCTCAGGTCGTGTCCAATGCCCTGACCTCATGTTGTGTCTACTGTATTGACCTCATGTTGTGTCTACTGTACTGACCTCATGTTGTGTCTAATGTACTGACCTCATGTCGTGTCTAGAGCACTGACCTCATGTTGTGTCTAACGTACTGACCTCATGTTGTGTCTAATGTCGTGATCTCATGTTGTGTCTAATCTGCTGACCTCATGTCGTGTCTAATGCCCTGACCTCATGTTGTGTATACTGTAATGACCTCATGTCGTGTCTACTTCACTGACCTCATGTTGTGTCTAATGTAGTTACCTCATGTTGTGTCTACTGTACTGACATCATGTTGTGTCTACTGTACTGATATCATGTTGTGTCTACTGTACTGACCTCATGTTTTGTCTACTGTACTGACCTCATGTTGTGTTTAATGTACTGACCTTTTGTCCTGTCTACTGTACTGATCTCATGTTGTGTCTAATGTACTGACCTCATGTTGTGTCTATTCTACTGACCTCATGTTGTGTCATCTGTACTGATATCATGTTTTGTCATCTGTACTGACCTCATGTTGTGTCTAATATACTGACATAATGTTGTGTCTACTGTACTGACCTCATGTTGTGTCTAATGTCCTGACCTCATTTGTGTCTAATGTCTTTAGACATCTCTGAAAACATATAACTTCATCTTTAGAGCTTGAACCTGTGGGGAGGTCCTGAGATCATCAAGTTCCAAGAATACTTTTTGGAACACCTCAAAGGTATTTTTTTCAGTTATTTGGGGCACCTTAGATTTAAGCCATATATGAGGCCCAAAAGCAAGGTACATGACTGTAACACTGCGAATACCAGCCAGGACCTCAGCTACTTCGATGCAGATCCCATGCTTCATATTCTTCCCCCATATGCTCATATGGAAGAAACACATTTACAATACCTACCTGAGGGACAGCGCATTGAGTAAAACACTAATAGGGCCCTATGAAATTATTGTTCTTTTTCCCCCCAAATGCTGTTTTCCACATTGCGGAAATCATGGGGCCCTATAAGCCCTTATATGAGTTAAAATGAAAAGACATAGCCATTTGAATATATTTACATACCTTGTCGACATATTCTGGAAAATATGGCATGTCCAATACTCTGGAACGTCTGAATACCTATACCTAAAGAAGAGAAGTTGTATTAATATCGATGACAATGTCAGGAAAATAACACTCAAGTGACTTCAGCTTTAGATAGCTACAGTGAGGGAAAAAAGTATTTGACCCCTGCTGATTTTGTACGTTTGCCCACTGACAAAGAAATGGTCAGTCTATAGTTTTAATGGTAGGTTTATTTGAACAGTGAGAGACAGAATAACAACAAAATAATCCAGACAAACGCATGTGATTTTTTTTTTTTATTGATTTGCATTTTAATGAGGGAAATAAGTATTTGACCCCCTCTCAATCAGAAAGATTTCTGGCTCCCAGGTGTCTTTTATACAGGTAACGAGCTGAGATTAGGAGCACACTCTTAAAGGGAGTGCTCCTAATCTCAGTTTGTTACCTGTATAAAAGACGCCTGTCCAGAGAAGCAATCAATCAATCAGATTCCAAACTCTCCACCATGGCCAAAACCAAAGAGCTCTCCAAGGATGTCAGGGACAAGATTGTAGACCCACACAAGGCTGGAATGGGCTACAAGACAATCACCAAGCAGCTTGGTGAGAAGGTGACAACAGTTGGTGTGATTATTCGCAATTGGAAGAAACACAAAATAACTGTCAATCTCTCTCGGCCTGGGGCTCCATGCAAAATCTCACCTCGTGGAGTTGCAATGAGCATGAGAACGGTGAGAAATCCGCCCAGAACTACACGGGAGGATCTTGTCAATGATCTCAAGGCAGCTGGGACCATAGTCACCAAGAAAGCAATTGGTAACACACTACGCCGTGAAGGACTGAAATCCTGCAGCGCCCGCAAGGTCCCCATACTCAAGAAAGCACATATACATTCCCGTTTGAAGTTTGCCAATGAACATATGAATGATTCAGAGGACAACTGGGTGAAAGTGTTGTGGTCAGATGAGACCAAAATGGATCTCTTTGGCATCAACTCAACTCGCCGTGTTTGGAAGAGGAGGAATGCTGCCTATGACCCCAAGAACACCATCTTCACCGTCAAACATGGAGGTGGAAACATTATGCTCTGGGGGTGTTTTTCTGCTAAGGGGACAGGACAACTTCACCGCATCAAAGGGACGATGGACGGGGCCATGTACCATCAAATCTTGGGTGAGAACCTCCTTCCCTCAGCCAGGGCATTGAAATTTGGCCGTGGATGGGTATTCCAGCATGACAATGACCCAAAACACACGGCCAAGGCAACAAAGGAGTGGCTCAAGAAGAAGCACAATAAGGTCCTGGAGTGGCCTAGCCAGTCTCCAGACCTTAATCCCATAGAAAATCTGTGGAGGGAGCTGAAGGTGCGAGCTGCCAAACGTCAGCCTAGAAACCTTAATGACTTGGAGAAGATCTGCAAAGAGGTGTGGGACAAAATCCCTCCTGAGATGTGTGCAAACCTGGTGGCCAACTACAAGAAACGTCTGACCTCTGTGATTGCCAACAAGGGTTTTGCCACCAAGTGCTAAATCATGTTTTGTAGAGGGGGTCAAATACTTATTTCCCTCATTAAAATGCAAATCAATTTCTAACATTTTTCACATGCGTTTTTCTGGATTATTTTGTTGTTATTCTGTCTCTCACTGTTCAAATAAACCTACCATTATAATTATAGACTGATCATTTCTTTGTCAGTGGGCAAACGTACAAAATAATCAGGGGATCAAATACTTTTTTCCCTCACTGTAGCTAGCTAAAAAACGGAAATCCATTTATGTGTGAACAACAAGAAGGTTTCTGCAAGGACAGGGGTAGTTAGCTATTGTTAGGTTTTGCGTAGGTTCAAATGAGATAGGAACGATAATACACCTGAACTTGGTTAAAATAATTGTTTAATTCATAAGTTAATAAATGGCAAATACAATTTCCGTATATACGGGTTCACTGTAACATCACGCAGGACAAAACAGGAACTGGCCAACACCCAAAAAGTTCTCATTAAATACCCCGACAGAGTTTAGTTCCCACCTCGGGATGGGCCTATCAGAACAGTGGCTGGGCGTGGTTTAAACTTGCCTGGCCAATCGTTGTCACACAGGCTGGTCCCAGCCTCTTTGGCGCTCTTTTTGATTTATCTTGTTTTTGGCAGCTCAGTATTTTTCCACCAGACAGGGTCTTGAGATAAAGACCCTACACCCCCCACTTAACCACAAGTCAGCAATTTTCTCAAGATGTCCGCACAGGGGTTACACATACACAAGTCCTTACAGAATAACCCCCAATATGATTAATAGCAATTAGCAATTGTTGATACTATTATGGTATAAAAATGTCAGAACCCCACAATCCCCCTTTTCACACCTACAAGGTGTGACCAAACAATAAAAACCCTTGTGTCCTTCATATGCAATTTCCACATACTAGATTGGCTACCAGCCACCTAGGAACTTAAAACCTTCCTTTAAAAGAGAACAATAGCTCAAAACAAAAAATTAAAAATACAGAGTAGAATAAATTGATTCGAATTTTTGTAGTCCCCCTTTTGACACCCGCAAGGGTGTCACACAAACAAAATGTATAAAAAAGTAGAAAATGCTAAACAAATAGAATAAAACAGTAATTAATAATGACACCACTCCAAATCAATACATGTATTTTACATCTGATCCTCATCAATTACTGTTCTAGGCCTACATCCAATCACAACATTTCTAGGTGGGATTTATTAGGATCTAATCTAAATATTGAAAATTGTCTCATCAAACATGGGTTCCTCATGAGTAAAGGAACTGGAGCCATCTAGAGGGTCATGAGGCATGTATTCATCATTCCCCTGGTCAGAGCTCGGAATCGGTCCGTATCTCACCATCTGTTGTGTCATTGATTTCCCCAGAGTCCTGGAAATTAAACCTCTCACCCACAGAATCACACAACACCCAAACAATACTAACACAGTCATACAGGTAAAAGTAGCCCACAACACAGTAATCATTACATTTTTCCATTGTCCAAACATTTTGTCAAACCAACTCATCAGAGCTGGAGCTATGTTATTGGGAAAGAAGGTACAGCACATTATTCCCCCACCCTTCTGCAAACGCCACCCTTTCAGCCAATAACACATCTAGAGTCAACCTATTTTGCCAGGTCATGAGGGAGGTGGCGGATAATTGTTCAGAGATTCCCATCACTGCATCTCTAGTCTTATTCACAAATCCTTGTTTATTATGATACATATAATTGATCCAATCAACATTTTTAGTTATCATTACCCCCCAGAAGAGCGTAGTGATAAAACCCTCCCCAATCTGAGTCATAGCTTTATATTCGTCTGGAGCTTCACTGGCGATACCCATGACATCCATCCAAAATAGAACTGCCTACATTAGAACCTATATTCCTCCTTTTTCTAGTTATCCTGTCCAGAACTGGTCTCTGATGTCTAATCCTAACTGGTTGGACCAATAATACCAGAACACAAGTGCCCCTTTACCCTTTAGGTAATGCCTGTCAGAGTCCTCCTTCATTGGTACAAGCCCACCACACATCAGTTATAGAATCTGTAAGGTTTAGAATTTTCTCCTATACTTCTGAACCCAAATCAGTCACATTGACAGACATCCATTGAGATCCACTACAGGACCTGGGTCTTTCGATGAAGTTGGTCTCCACCGACTGGATTAATGAACAGGAAAAATAGAGTCCACAATCATCAGTGTAAGCCCAATACCTTCATTCCGTGTCTGTTCCTGTGACTCTTTGGAGGGTTACTGCTAATTTCTACTCTACAGTTTAAACTCCATCCACATACCCCGGTCCCCAAGTATGTTTAATTACCTAGGCCAGGAACAAGATGAAGTGGGTCCCAAACAGAAATATAAAGGTATCACAAAGTCCTGAATTATCTTATACAATTTATTATGCACTCATATTCCTGCTATATTAGGGAAATGTTTAATATTTACCTTAAATCTGACATCATTACCTATTTGGACTCCTTCTTTATATCCTTCTTATTCATGAGGGGTCGGGTATTATATAACTAGTCTTTTACTTCTTAAACCCGTCAGCAACATATAATTTATACTAGAGGTGTTGAATCAGGATTTATAAAAAAGATCATCAAAACTATGATGCAGCTCAGGGTACCCCATATCCCAAAAACCGCCAACCCTCTCCTGCCCTTAGCCAGTCTGCTAGGTATCACCCCATACTCACACCTCTAGGGAACACACTACAGTGATGATAGGTCGGGGTAGGAAATCTCCAGGCTGGATCGTCACCTCCTTCTGTAGTTCTTCTGTTAGGCATAAAATCTCTGACATACAGGTGTGGTTAGCAAACAACTTCTCATGTGATTTGTTACTGTATCTTCCTAACTCTAATTTCATCCTGTACTCAGGTGTGTCTATCTTAACCTACTTTTAATCATAGAATTAATGTGTCCTATAATACAATAACAATTTAAACACTGTTTCCTTCTTTTGCTCCTGGTGAGCTCAATTTTTTTATTCAAAGTAATTAATCTCTACCATATCTAACAATCATCTCTACCATACTCTACCATTTATACTCTACCATATCCCTCCTTTTGATACAAGGCTCTGCCCCCTGTATCAAACTACTGCATCTCTAAAACAACAAAAAACCCTAGCTTTACTTAGCCAAAATTGGTAAATTTCTTTTTTTTTTTTCAAATTTCTTCCTTACTAACTGCTCCTAGCTGCTCCCTCTTATTTAATCTAAAACTGGTGCCCTGTCCTGGCCATCTTTTAGCAGAGTAGAACCTTTGTTCACTTCCTCTTTCAAGTGTGAGTCTGTGTAGCAATGTCGTAAGACTAACTGTCTTCGCTTCCTCGTCTGCCCTCCTGTCTCCATTGCAGATACTATGTCTGGTAGGAGAACTGCCTCTAACAATTTAAAATTAGCTGTAGTTACCATCCCCCCTTTTTCTCCATCGAGCTGCACAAGCGCTATCTGTATGAATGGTAACCCTTTTCCCTTTACCCAATTTGCCTGTCCTCATAAGGGCCTCAATTTCTGCCTGCTGCACAGAGTAGTGGCTAGGTCGTGATTCAGCCTCTAAGTTTTTAGTAAGAGTAACAACATCATACCCAGTTGTATTTGAAACATCCAAGTTCTACCTTAAAGACTCATCTATAAACATAGTAATTTCTCCATCTGTTAATGGCAAATCGGTCAAATCAAGCTACAATAAACGTGGGCTCCCATCAGTACCTATTAGTCATTCAAGACACAAAAGACTCCACTGTATTCAAAGAGAGGAGCAACAGGCCACTGTCTTATCCTTCTTCTAGGTCAAAGCTGACGTCATGACCCCCCTCCCTACAATCCACAGTCTGAGTAAACGAACAGTCATATCTAGAAAATGCCAAACAAAACTTCCTAATCTTCTTTCTGCGGATGGGCTGTGCGCGACCCCTCTTTCTTCTTCCGCTTCACTGAGGTCTGGTTCAGAGAAGCTTTTTTTTTTTTTTTTCCAATACTGCTAAGTTTTGCTTAAAGTCTGTCATTTGGCTCCTAACTCTTCTTCATCTGTTCTTTGTCTTACTTTATCCTATCCTGAGGCTGTTTATAGTCACTTATTCCTGCTGCTTGCTGAAACATGATACTTTTGACCCCCCTTTATGCAATAGCTCTCCAGGGGAATCTGCTGGTATAGAGATTCCTACTGCTTCCCAGCCATCCTAACGTTTCTATGGCATTTTATAATACTTGTTACCCCTATTTCTTCTAAGATAACCTAGATGTATTATCCTATCCTGAATTTAGTACAGCTTATACCCATCTGTATGTCACTTTCCATGAAAACAGATCAGCACAACATTACAGTTTAGTTCATTAACTCTATAGTAAATTATTACTTTCACCAATCATTCTTAATTCAATTGTTTAAACATATGTCAGAATAGAGAGAACAACAACGCATTCTATTGAAACTAATCATTCAAATTGGCTACTAATACTCCTTCACATACAACTCCATACACAGCACTCAGTTGTGTAATCTTCAATCCTAACCTCAAAGGACTGTACCCTCCCCCATTTTTAACACACAACTCTCCATGGGAGCAATGTGTAAAAGAAATAACACTATTACTGGTCAAAAAATACAACATTTCAAATAACATCAAATTAAAATCACTTTTCTTAAGGATTCCACTAAGAAAAATATTTTACCCATATAGCCATAGGAATTTAAACTTAAGGCAGTCAAAGGCAACGCCCTCTCCTTCTTCACATTGACCCAATTCACAAATTTGGTTAATAACTAGGAACTCCATCATAACAATCCATTTTACAAATAACCCCGAAAATCAGTATGACAAATGACCCTAAATTCATTATCCAAATGGCTTTCCAATGCGGGTGATCAAACCACAATGGAAAGTCACGACATAGGTCAGAGGTCATACAAACCCTTCAAAAGAAGTGTTTCTTACCTTTTTAGACAAATTAATGAAAAAGTCAAACATTTCATACGTTGTATCCCAGGTTTCCAGTACATTCCTTTGTCAAAAGAATTCCATATTTTTTTATTAAAACTCAGAAAATAAAAACTCGCCATATATGTGCCTACCCCTTTAAGATATCTTGGCACTCAGACAAACTGAGAAACTCACCAACCACAAAGAAAACGACCACACATGTTAAATACCAACAAATAGTCATGACAAATTTGTTATGTGCGGGTATTTGTAACCCTTAAAGCAAAACAAACAAACAATTGCCAAACTTTATTTCATTTGGCAACTTCCGGACTCTCCCAAAGATTATAGCCCCAGAAAATATTTCAAAGAGCGGCAATGAAATCCCCACGTTTCTTATAAAACATAAAACACTTCGTTAGCATTCATTATACTACACTGATTCAGCGACCCAAAAGTTTAAATGAATAGAAATGCCAGGCCTTTCCATGCTGTATTTTAGCACGCATTATCCTTATTCACCCATTTGGTGTAATATGATTGGTCTCCCACTGTCATAATCATGTACAAACACTGTTATCCCAATTTCCAATAGACCAATTTGATAGCTATTATGCAGTAGACTTCATAGCATAATATTTTATCAACATTGAACGTCAAATCTAAATGTTTAGCGATGGTTCGAATGTGGCGAAATACAACGTTAATATCCATTTTAAACTTAATATCCACTAATGAACTAGTTAATTCAAACTTATCATCTTACCCTTGCGCTGTTCTCCCTCCTGCTTCCACTCCGTGAAAATTCTATCTTTTTTGTTTCAGTGTCTTTGATATTCTACCGGGCTCCCCGTCAACTGGGAGACCGTTGGGCGCGGTGATGCTGCCCTCTGCTATCCATTCTCTGTAATATCTTCTCCTAGACTCCTCCGTTTGTTGATGAGTGTCTGTACTTTGTCCAGACACGCTCTCACTCTCCCTCACAAGTCCTCCTCAGTTCTGCGCATCCGTCACACACATATCACTTTCAGTTCCCGCTGGTATGCTACTGAGTGTGCTACATTGCGCTGCATCAGTTTTGCTTCGTCTAGCAAAATTTGCACACTCACCTCTATTCTGGAGGTCTTCATTTCGGACCCAAGTTCCTCCTCCTTGTGATTCTGCTCTTTTTGTTAATTCATCGTGGCTGTAAGATCCATGACCGGAGCCATGACCTGTGGACCATCGGGTGGCGCTGGTGTGGCGTCCTTACACATTTTCTTAAGTTTTTCTAGCATGGCCAGGCCAATTTTTTCTTTGAGTTTCGCCTTTTCCATTGTGTCTCTTATGGTCCCTTTTATTGGTTCCCCCCCCTGCTTCCATTCGACCGCGGTCTTCATTGTTCTCCGCTTCAGGGCCTCAAGTATTCTTCCGGGTTCTCCCTCAGTTGGCAGTCCGGAGGGAGCCAGAATGGACCCATCATCTATCCATTCTCGGTACAATTTTTCTCCTCTCTTCTTCCATTCTTTTTCGTCTTTCCCTCCGTTTATTTCTAGAGTTGATTTCAATGTTTTTATGATTTTTTCGATTTGATAAATGTAAATCATTTTACTCTTACTTTACTGAAATGAACATATGGTTAGAAAATTTAGTAACTTACACCAGTTAGGTTTTCTCACAAAATAAATTTGGTTAACAATATGCAGACATTCAGTCCTTAGACAATAGGTATCTGCTTACCTTGTTTTTTGTAGACCGCGGTCTTTTGTGAGAGTACCGTCTGGTGACAGTCTCGGCCAATGGCTGGCGCTTTGTCCAGCGAAGACGTTCCCTCAGTTCAACATCGGGGTCACCAATTGTTAGGTTTTGCGTAGGTTCAACTGAGATAGGAACGATAATACACCTGAACTTGGTTAAAATAATTGTTTAATTCATAAGTTAATAAATGGCAAATACAATTTCCGTATATACGGGTTCACTGTAACATCACGCAGGACGAAACAGGAACTGGCCAACACCCAAAAAGTTCTTATTAAATACCCCGACAGAGTTTAGTTCCCACCTCGGGATGGGCCTATCAGAACAGTGGCTGGGCGTGGTTTAAACTTGCCTGGCCAATCGTTGTCACACAGGCTGGTCCCAGCCTCTTTGGCGCTCTTTTTGATTTATCTTGTTTTTGGCAGCTCAGTATTTTTCCACCAGACAGGGTCTTGAGATAAAGACCCTACACCCCCCACTTAACCACAAGTCAGCAATTTTCTCAAGATGTCCGCACAGGGGTTACACATACACAAGTCCTTACAGAATAACCCCCAATATGATTAATAGCAATTAGCAATTGTTGATACTATTATGGTATAAAAATGTCAGAACCCCACACTATCTAGCTACATTCCTACCTGTCTTTTCCTGGGAAGCTTGCCTAGCAGTCAAACATTACCTTGCAGGGGCACACGTGTTCAGTTCTTTTGTAATGTTTGCTGACGTTGCATTTTTTTGGTAAGCTAGGAAGCTAATATGTTACATAGCTATTTCGGTTGATATAAAACTTACATTAAATGACAAAAGTTATGAACAGCACTGAGGCGAGTAAATGCACTGCTAACTTACTAGCTAACTATTCAGACAACATGGCCGTTAACTAGCTAGCTTATCAACGTGCAAATATATAACATACTATATATAATATATAGCAATATAGCTAGCTAAAGGCTTTTCGTACTTGAATAATATTATTTTACGAATAGTTTTGACATTTCGTTGAAAATATGTGTAGAGATCCAAACTACATTCCAAGTTATAATTTGGTCCTTACCTTCCGCATGGCCATTCCAGAGGAGAAAGATCAAGACGACGTCCGTTGAAATGTTCCAAGCACAATTGACGTTCGTAACTAGATCTAGCATGTCAGTCCAACACAAGAATGATATTTTGAATATCATACTTTTAAGTTGTTGGTTGTTACTTAGAAATATTTGTTCAAATTTAGCAGCAAATTTAGCAGCAAATTTACCTTGGATTTTTATTTGCAAATGCCAGTGTTTTTCAACACATATAAATTAAGTATTATATTAAAACATTTAAGTAAAACAAGGAACTTATTATTTTATAGTGAAAATCATAGATTTTCTTTTGCAATATTTACTAAGCCCATGGGTCATTTTTTACAGTGTAGTAACAGTTACAGACAAACGTCCTCCATCCGTCAGGACAACAGGCTTTCTATTATGTGGTGACACAGTTCAACACAACATAACATAATACACTACAAACTAATACCACGTTTCCTCAATAACTCAGAAAGATAAATCTCAGTGGAGAAATGGAATCGATATTCTAGAAAGAAAAGTAATACCAGCTTACTGACCACTAAGCATCATCTGAAGATCTTCTCTCTCCTCTCTCTTTAGTCAGATTGTTATTGTAACGCCCAGGCCCGAGATTACAGGCTGGAGCGTTTTGGTTTCGTTTTGGTGTAGGGTTTGTGTTCTAGGGTGTATATTTCTATGTTGGGATAATGGTTCCCAATTAGAGGCAGCTGAGTCTCGTTGTCTCTAATTGGGAACCATATATATATTTGGGAGTTGCACTTTTGGTTCGTGGGTTATTGA
The DNA here is from genome assembly GCA_030435695.1 of Brachymystax lenok tsinlingensis. Taxonomy (NCBI): domain Eukaryota; kingdom Metazoa; phylum Chordata; class Actinopteri; order Salmoniformes; family Salmonidae; genus Brachymystax; species Brachymystax lenok. The sequence continues at coordinate 40,340,370 of CM059810.1, forward strand.
TTATGTTTATGTCACGTTCTTCATGTTCAGTCGGGTTCTTGTCTAGTTAGGTTTCTCCTCTCATGTCTAGTTAGGTTTCTCCGTTCGTGGTTAGGTTAGGTTTCGTCAGTCGTGGTTAGGTTAGATCTTTGTGTATAGTTTAGAATTTAGCGTTAGGGCTCTCGTCTTGTTCTTCGTTTTCTTGTTTTGTTCCGTCTCGTCCCGTCTTTGAATAAATCATGTATTCTGGCTACATCGCTGCGTCTTGGTCTGTCCCTTCAGAAGATAATCGTGACAGTTATACCTAGTCTGTAGCTGGTCTCTTTCTTTAACTACCAGGCTCTGTGGCCACAGGTACTGTACATGGCATCATCAGTGAGACAAAAACAAACATGGACCATATAGTGCAGGGATCATCAACTAGATTCAGCCGCGGCCAAGTTTTTTATTGAGCGGTTGGTCACGGGGCTGGAATATTATTTAAATACTGATTGCACCACAAATTGCACCACAATAACTTCAGATGGATATAATATTTGACTTAAACATAATCATTTCAAACCTTGCTTACATTTATATGTCTCCCTATTATGCTTGTGAACACCTGGGAACAGATTTCCAGAATTAAAATCAATAGTTTCTGTTTTCCTGGTGTTATGTCCAACAATAAAAAAATAAACACATTATTAAAAACAAAATGCACCGAAAACAAATAAAACCACCAGCAGTTGGGGATCTCTCATATGTGACCCGACTCAGGAAGCTAGGCATATGTTGCAAGTCACGACTTCACAGGAGAACCGTTTGAAAGTAAAAAAATGTTTTGTCAAAATTTAACAATTGTTAATGTACAATTGTTAAATTACGAGCCTTGTTGGTTAAACCACAGAAAAATTTAGCAACCTTCCCACAAGGCATGATTGGCTGAGATAATGAGTGGGCTGGACATGCTGAGAGAGGAGAGAGGATTGGTCTGCCATAGAAGCTCGTCAATCTGTGTTGGTAATCCTGTTGAATTTGGCTTTAGAATTTTTTTGATTGTGTAGTAGAGCTGCATAATCGTTGCTCTCCACTTTCTGGAGGGTCAAGTTTTGAAATCAGTGGAATTAGAGTATGATAGCAAAAGAGATGGAGTAAACACCTGTCTCCGGATTACATCTTCAAACTAAAGGCAACCGTGGCATGGCATTCCTTACAGGGAGACGCGTCCATGCATGATGATGGATACAGGTAAGATAGCCTAGCCTTAGCGAGCTACATTTTCAGATATAACACGTTTTCTAATTATGACAGAAAGTTGTTTCATTTCAAGCTAAAGTGTACTGTTAGCTAGCTAGCTAACTTTAGCTGGCTGGCTCCCTAGCTGATATTATTATTCGTTTACCAGAGCTTAATTCTTAGGGTGAGTCTAACACAGACTTTTTCTAACAAAAGGAACATTGGATGTCTTGCTTGGTCACTTCGGATTGCCCTCAGCAGAAGATCATAAAAGGTAAGCAATTTATTTTAGTTATTTTTATGTGTTTTGTTTTGTGACACTGGTTTGATTATTATGCTAATATGGGAAGTACATGGGGTGCTGTCCTCAGACAATCAAATGTTGTGCTTTCGCCGTAAAGCCTTTTTGAATTCTGACAACAATTAATGTTTTATATTTCTACTTTTGGATTTTGAATTTGTCGCCTTACATTTTTCCGGATGTTGTCGTGACTGGGGCGCTAGCGCCCCAACGCTCCTTAATTATCCCCAAGAGGTTAACCAAACCATTCAGCATGACCATCAAGATGATAACTACTAGCCATCAACACTTAACCATTCAGCACAACCATCAACATGATAACTACTAGACACTACCAGTAAACAACTAGAGAGAGAGAGAGAGAGAGAGAGAGAGAGAGAGAGAGAGAGAGAGAGAGAGAGAGAGAGAGAGAGAGAGAGAGAGAGAGAGAGAGAGAGAGAGAGAGAGAGAGAGAGAGAGAGAGAGAGAGAGAGAGAGAGAGAGAGAGAGAGAGAGAGCTGGCTGGCTGGCTGGCTGAAGATGAGATTACCGGACTGTAAAAATTATCATTGCAACAAAAAGAGAAACAGATAGTAAAAGTCATTCAAACTGTCAATCACTCACGTAGTTGTAAACGGTGTGTTGCCAACCCACTGCCAGAATCCGTCTTTTTTATAAGTACCAATCCAGACATTCTTCTTAAATTCATAAATGAATATCTATAATATAATTTTGGCAGAAGAACAATAGCCATTATTTAATCTCCACGGCAGAGACATACATAATAGTTGTAGTATAATAGTAGTAGTAGTAGAAGTAGTAGTATAATAGTGGTAGTATAATAGTATTATTATAATAGTTGTAGTATAATAGTAGTAGTATAATACCACTTTTACTTCACTGCATTCCTAAAGAATACTTTTTACTTTTTACTTTTTACTCCATACATTTTTCCTGACACTCAAAAGTACTCGTTACATTTTGAATGCTTAGCAGGACAAGACATTTGTCTGATTCACACACTTATCAAGAGGACATCTGTCAGGACGGTGTGTGTAGCTGGTGCATAAAGTCAGGCGCAGGAGAGCAGAGATGAGTGAACAACGTATTTTACTACGACGGCACAAAGTAAACAATTTACTATGTGCCCAAAAATAACGGTAACCATAAACACGGGTGAAAACAGCACCCGGGGAATAAACCAGCCCGGAAAGGTACCGAAATTAACAAAGAACAATCCCGCACACAAACATGGGGGAAACAGAGGGTTAAATACATGAACAAGTAATTGGTGAATGAAAACTAGGTGTGTGGAAAACAAGGACAAAACAAATGGAAAATGAAAAGTGGATCGACGATGGCTAGAACACCGGTGAAGTCGACCACAGAACGCCGCCCCGAACAAGGAGAGGGACCGACTTCGACGAAACTCGTGACAACATCCCTGGCCATTCCTACTGCCTCGGATTTGGCAGACTCACTAAACACATGCTTTGTTTGTAAATGATGTCTGAGTGTTGGAGCATGCCCATGGCTATCAATAAATAAAAAAAAAACAAGAAAATGATGTTGTCTGGTTTGCTTTATATAAGGAATTTGAAACGATTTATACTTTTACTTTTGATACTTAAGTATATTTTAGACTCTTACTCAAGTAGTAGTGGCTTTCACTTTTACCTCAGTCCTTTTCTATTAAGGTATCTTTACTTTGACAATTGGGTACTTTTTCCACCAGTGCAGGAAAAGTAAGTAGAAAGTAAAAGTAAACATACCCCAAAAAACTTAAGCAGTTAAGTAGTACTTTCAAGTATTTTTACTTGAGAACTTGACACCACTGTATAATAGTGGTAGTATAATAGTCATCGTATAATAGTAGTAGTATAATAGTAGCAGTGTAATAGTAGTAGTATAATAGTAGTACTATAATAGTAGTAGTATAATAGTCATAGTATAATAGTAGTAGTATAATAGTAGTAGTGTAATAGTAGTAGTACAAAAGTAGTAGTATAATAGTAGCAGTATAATAGTAGTAGTGTAATAGTAGTAGTACAAAAGTAGTAGTATAATAGTAGCAGTATAATAGTAGCAGAATAATAGTAGTAGTATAAAAGTAGTAGTATAATATTAGTAGTATAATAGTAGTAGTGTAATAGTAGTAGTATAATAGTAGTACTATAATGGTAGTTGTATAATAGTCATAGTATAATATTAGTAGTATAACAGTAGTAGTTGTATAGTAGTAGTACAGTAGTATAGTAGTAGTACTATATTAGTAGTAGTATAGTAGTAGTATCATGATAGTGGTGGTATAATAGTAATGGCATAATAGTAGTAGTAGTAGTAGTAGTAGTAGTAGTAGTAGTAGTAGTAGTAGTAGTACTGTACTGTACTGTAGCTAATTTCACCCCAATATCAGACATCCCTAACTTCGGACACTCTAGTGGTTGGAGGACTAAATCACCTCGAGCTCAAAACTTAAATGGACTGGAAGATAATGGTAAGTTTTGTGACTAAATACACCCTTCTAAGCTAGCTGATCACTGATTTTCATTACAATTTATTCAAGTTGACCACACATCATTTAATATCAAATTATTTGCTAATGTTGCTAGCTTGGTTACTAAATGTTGATAAAACTGCTTAGTAACCAAAAAATAAATGAATTGTAAGGGTTAGAAAATACATTTAATAAAAAAAGCTGAACGTTGTCAAGCTTTTACCGTACCAAAATTGGAGTCGTCTGACGGGGCGTTTCTACTTTGAACCAGGAACTTTTTCATCTTACAACAACTATATAGAGGAAGTATTTTGTCAAATGTTACAATGTACAGTTGAAGTTTACATACACCTTTTCCAAATACGTTTAAACTCAGTTTTTCACAATTACTGACAAATTCCCTGTCTTAAGTCAGTTAGGATCACCACTTTCTTTTAAGAACGTGAAATGTCAGAATAATATTGGAGAGAATTATTTTTTTCAGCTTTTGTTTCTTTCATCACATACCCAGCGGGTCAGAAGTTTACATACACTCAAATAGTGTTTGGTAGCATTGCCTTTAAATTGTTTAACTTGGGTCAAACGTTTCAGGTAGCCTTGAACAAGCTTCCCACAATAAGTTAGTTGAATTTTGGCCCATTCCTCCTTACAGAGCAGCTGTAACTGAGTCAGGTTTGTAGGCCTCCTTGCTCACACATGCTTTTTCAGTTCTGCCCACACATTTTCTATGGGATGGAGGTCAGGGCTTTGTGATGGCCACTCCAATACCTTGACTTTGTTGTCCTTAAGGCATTTTGCCACAACTTTGGAAGTATGCTTGGGGTCATTGTCCATTTGGAAGGCCCATTTGTGTCCAAGCTTTAACTCCCTGACTGATGTCTTGAGATGTTGCTTCAATATATCCACATAATTTTCCTACCTCATGATGCCATCTATTTTGTGAAGTGCACCAGTCCCTCCTGCAGCAAAGCACCCCCACAACATTATGCTGCCACCACCGTGCTTCACGGTTGGGATGGTGTTCTGCAGCTTGCAAGCCTCCCCCTTTTTCCTCCAAACATAACGATGGTCATGGCCATTTTATGGCGGTTTTGGAGCAGTGGCTTCTTCCGTGCTGAGCGGCCTTTCAAATTATGTTGACATAGGACTTGTTTTACTGTGGCTATAGATACTTTTGTACCTGTTGCCTCCAGCATCTTCACAAGGTACTTTGCTGTTGTTCTGGGATTGATTTGAACTTTTTGTACCAAAGTACGTTCATCTCTAGGAGACAGAACGCATCTCCTTCCTGAGCGATATGACGGCTGCATTGTCCCATGGTGTTTATACTTGCGTACTATTGTTTGTACAGATGAACCTTGTACCTTCAGGCGTTCGGAAATTGCTCCCAAGAATGAATCAGACTTGTGGAGGTCTACAACATTTTTTTTTAGGTCTTGGCTGATTTCTTTTGATTTTCCCATGACGTCAAGCAAAGAGGCACTGAGTTTGAAGGTAGGCCTTGAAATACATCCACATGTACACCTCCAGTTGACTCAAATTATGTCAATTAACTTATCAGAAGCTTCTAAAGCCATGACATAATTTTCTGGAATTTTCCAAGCTGTTTAAAGGCACATTCAACTTAGTGTATGTAAACTTCTGACCCACTGGAATTGTGATGCAATGAATTTTAAGTGAAATAATCAGTCTGTAAACAATTGTTGGAAAAATTCCTGGTGTCATGCACAAAGTTGATGTCCTAACCGACTTGCCAAACCTATAGTTTGTTAACAAGAAATTTGTGGAGTGGTTGAAAAACGAGTTTAATTGACTCCAACCTAAGTGTATGTAAACTTCCGACTTCAACTGTATGTATCAATATTAAAATAATTTTTATTACAGATAACAACAAAGGTGGGTACACGTTCAGTTATTGTGAAACCTTTCATCATCACCTTTCAATGCCTTAGCTATGAATTGTACATGTTCATACACATAGGGAGTTCTTTCTAGAATGTGTATATTATGCCAAGTTATTTAGCTACATTCCCACCACAGCATGGAGAACATCATGAGGAAGCAGTGGAGTCAAGTGGACGTGTTCCATGCCATGGAGGACTGCTGGGCAGGGATGGCTATCTGCCAGGCTGCCAAGTTTAGGCACATTTAGTTTTTAGGAGATTAATACGTGTATGTGAATTTTATCTGCTAGTAACAGTTTTATTTTCTTATCTACCAAGGTACAGTTGACCCATGGTGGTCGCAGTGGACCGCACATTGCTTGCACCGAGGATGAACATTTTCTTGGGTTCCCCTTCACCAGACAGAGGCTGATGAAATCCGCAGGTATCTGCTGTTCTATGGGTTTATGTATGTAGAATTCTGGACTGACTGTTCTCAATGTGTGATGTAAATGTGTATGTGTATTGTGATGCCAAAATAAACATTTTCATCCTGTATGGAGAATTTATATTCTAATCTATTCTAGGTTTCGGCACCCAGGGAAGACAATCCCACCACTGGGGAAGAGGTGGTGGGAAATGTTCAGGAGGAGGCACAAGAACCTGAGCATGAGGAGGCTGGACACCCTGGACAGGGTGAGAGCTGAGCGTGCCACACGTCCGATCATGGACACCTTTTTCACTTCTTATGAGAAGCACTTGGAGGAGAGTGGGTTGAGGGAGAAACCCAGACAAATCTATAAGTGTGAGGATTCTGGATTTTGTAACGGTCAGAGCAGGCACAAAGTACTGGCCCCCTGCGGCGCGAAACCCGTGTACCAGCAGGCTCTGGGGACCAAGGAGCACATCACCGAGCTGGCCTGCTTCAGAGAGAGAGGACGAGACAGAGAGAGATGACGTCCCCCCTGTTTATCATCTACCCAAGTGTTTTCCCGGCGGCCACTACACACTGGGAGCCCCCAAGCCTTGTATGGACGGTCAAACATAAGCTACATTGACAGGAACCTGTTGAGGAAGTGGTCTGAGCACCTCATTAACTTCTTTGGGAGCAGCGCACGAGGTGACCGTTTTGGAGAGCCTGGCGTGCCCAAAGTAAAATGCCTCCCATTCAGGCCCAGAAAATAGGATATGCACATATTACCATATTTGTACCATTGGATAGGAAACACTCTGAAGTTTCTAAAAGTGTTAACATTTTGTCTGTGAGTATAACAGAACGGATATGGCAGGCAAAATATGTTAGGTGCTACCCTCTAACAATCAAATGTGGTGCTTTCGCCGTAAAGCCTTTTTGAAATCTGACAACGCTGTGATATTGCCAAAAAGCAGAGCTTTTGATGACTATGAAACATTTGTTTAATAATTCAACTTTAGTTTTTGAATTTGGCGCCTTGCATTTCACCGGGTAGCGCCCCACCACTCCGTAAGAAGTTAAGCATACAATGAAAGAGCGCCCTCTCTCTCTTCTCTTCGATGGGCACAAAATCCACATGGACCCGGAGGTGATGGTGGCAGCACTAAGGAAGACTTCTTTGTCTTCCACCACACAGTACCCATGCCCTGTAGCCGCTGGACGTGGCATAGTTTGGCCCTTTAACTTCTTAGGGAGCGGTGGTGCGCTACCTGGTGAAATGCAAGGCGCCAAATTCAAAATCCAAAAGTTGAATACAGCCACCTCCACAGATAAAATACTGTTTGTTATGTTTTTTTATAAAACTTTAAATTTTATATCCACCTCCTCCAAAACTTCTGCAGCTTCCTCCAGAGATATTGATGTAAAAAGTTGGAAATAGTTTTCATGAAACATGCTCTGTCTAACACAACTTTTTCTCTGTGTAGCACAGAAAAGGGAGAGAACACGGAACCCCTGGCTCCACCCTCAGGTACTTCATCATCTGGTTGTTTTTCTCTCTCAGTTGTGTCAATTACTAGTATTGCTGCACTACTTCTACATTTGCAAACCATTATAAAACAAGACACCACCTGCAGTGCTTGCTGCGGAGAGAGTTATCTGCCTGCAAGCCTCCCGCACGAGTGTGAGTCCGAGGTACCATGGGGGTGCTATGACTTCTGACAGCACTGGTCCCACTTTAGGTTTTATTGTGATTTCTGTGACAACATAGGGATGTTTGTTTCCAGATGCAATTATTTATTAAGAATAAAAAATGTCTAAATTAATAATATATTTATTCAATCCATCTTGTGTATTTCTTCCTTTACTTTCCAAGTGCATCTCTGCAACACAAACTCCAACAGTGTTTTCATTGTGTATGTCAATGCACATCACTGAAATTAAAGTTTTATTTTATGTAAATGATTCATACTCATTCATTATATTTTAGTATTAATCTATCTGCTTTCTAAAAACAAAATATTAATCTGTAAAACAAATTGAGACATTATTTGGTTACAACACTGAAGAGGGTGTTGGTGGTCTGAGCACCCTTTCAAATAGTCCACAGGAGGGTGCACTGGGCTATGCAATTAAAAGTTGATGGGCAATTAATTTTATTTGAAACATGAAGGCTAGCCAACTGTCTAGTAAACACTTCGGAGACGAAGTTGGTGTCTCTTTTCTGAACAAAATTAAACATATATGTCTTGTAATTGAACAAAATAGTAAGGTGGCCAATAACTGGGGACCGTATGCCGGTAATACGGGACATATTTTTTTTGCTTATCGAAAAGCTGATAGTAGTAGTATTTCCACTGAAATGTCAAATGCTAACCCGTTAGCTAACATTTTTACGACACCAATAATCACAACGTTTTGATGGTTTGATCACAGGATAACACAGTTGAAGGTAATATTTCTTAAACGCTGTTGTATATGTCGATAATACGGGGGTTCCATGCTAGTAGTACAGTAGTAGTAGTAGTATGATAGTAGTAGTATAATAGTAGTAGCATACTAGTAGTATAGTAGTGGTAGTGGTAGTAGTAGTAGCAGTAGTAGTAGCAGTAGTAGTAGTAGTACAGTAATAGTAGTATAGTAGTAGTAGTAGTAGTAGTAGTAGTAATATAGTAGTGGTAGTATAATAGTTGTAGTAGTTGTATAGTTGTAGTAGTAGTAGTAGTAGTAGTAGTAGAAGTAGTAGTAGTATCTTAGTAATAGTAGTATAGCATTAGTAGTATAGCAGTAGTAGTAGTAGTAGTACAACAGTAGTATTATAATAGTCATAGTAAAATAGTAGTAGTACAATAGTAGTAGTAAAGTAGTAGTAGTATAATATATTATTGTATAGGTATATAAACTCAGCAACAAAACAAATCCCTTTTTCAGGACCCTGTCTTTCAAAGATAATTTTAAAAAATCAAAATAACTTCACAGATCCTCATTGTAAAGGGTTTAAACACTGTTTCCTATGCTTGTTCAATGAACCATAAACAATTAATGAACATGCCTCTGTGGAACAGCCGTTAAGACACTAATAGCTTACAGACGGTAGGCAATTAAGGTCACAGTTATGAAAACTTAGGACACTAAAGAGGCCTTTCTACTGACTCAGAAAAACTCCAAAAGAAAGATGCCCAGGGTCCCTGCTCATCTGCGTGAACGTGCCTTAGGTATGCTGCAAGGAGGCATGAGGACTGCAGATGTGGCCAGGGCAATAAATTGCAATGTCTCTACAGGGAGACAGGACGGACAGCTGATCGTCCTCGCAGTGGCAGACCACATGTAAAAACACCTGCACAGGATCTGTACAGCCGAACATCACACCTGCGGGACAGGTACAACAGCCAAGTTACACCAGGAACGCACAATCCCTCCATCAGTGCTCAGACTGTCCGCAAAGGCTGAGAGAGGCTGGACTGAGGGCTTGTAGGCCTGTTGTAAGGCAGGTCCTCACCAGACATCACTGGCAACAACGTAGCCTATGGGCACAAACCCACTGTCACTGGACCAGACAAGACTGGCAAAAGGTGCTCTTCACTGACGAGTCGCAGTTTTGTCTCACCAGGGGTGATGGTCGGATTCGCGTTTATCGTCGAAGGAATGAGCGTTACACCGAGGCCTGTACTCTGGTGCGGGATCGATTTGGATGAGGGTCCGTCATGGTCTGGGGCGGTGTGTCACAGCATCATCGGACTGAGCTTGTTGTCATTGCAGGCAATCTCAACGCTGTGCGTTTCAGGGAAGACATCCTCCCTCATGTGGTACCCTTCCTGCAGGCTCATCCTGACATGACCCTCCAGCATGACAATGCCACCAGCCATACTGCTCATTCTGTGCGTGATTTCCTGCAAGACAGGAATGTCAGTGTTCTGCCATGGCCAGCGAAGAGCCCGGATCTCAATCCCATTGAGCACGTATGGGACAATGGATCAGAGGGTGAGGGCCCCCCAGAAATGTCCGGGAACTTGCAGGTGCCTTGGTGGAAGAGTGGGGTAACATCTCACAGCAAGAACTGGCAAATCTGGTGCAGTCTATGAGGAGGAGATGCACTGCGGTTACTTTTGCTTTTGACCCCCCCTTTGTTCAGGGACACATTATTCAATTTCTGTTAGTAACATGTCTGTGGGAACTTGTTCAGTTTATGTCTCAGCTGTTGAATCTTGTTATGTTCATACAAATATTTACACATGTTAAGTTTGGTGAAAATAAATGCAGTTTACAGTGGAGGACGTTTTTGTTGAGTTCATATAATTTCATGCAAACTTTCGTTTCTGACAGGAAATGTATTTTAGAAATTGACAGTGACAGTGGTTATACATGTTGAATACTAATCAGAGAAGTAGATTATAATAAAGAAACAGTAGTATTGTATTATTAGTAATGTATTATCTATTACCTGTTCTTCTCTGCTGTTTATAATAACCAACTCTCCACCCATTGTTCTGCACTCCTTCTGACCGGCCCCAGCTGTGTTCATCGTTGAGGAGACATAATAACAGCTTGTGCCAAACTTCCACCATCCAGCTAGACACGGTTTCTCTGAGATAAACACAACAGAACAGCAGGCATTCAAAAGTCTACAAAGATACTACATCTCTTCTATGTACTAAATTAAATGATTGAACTCCACTCACCATGTAACCTAACCCTGGTCTGTAGCTGGTCTCTTTCTTTAGTCATGTTGTTGTAACTGGTCTGTAGCTGGTCTCTCTCTTCAGTCAGGTTGTTGTAACTGGTCTGTAGCTGGTCTCTCTCTTTGATCAGGTTGTTGTAACTGGTCTGTAGCTGGTCTCTCTCTGTTGAGTCGTGATGACCAATGACTCCATCTGTATAAAGGACGAGTTAATCAAAAATGTAATACCACACCATTGATGACTAAGGATGATTAAGTAGGCTACTTGAGTCTCAATGACAACATACTAAACTTACAGTAGACAGCCAGGGCTATGATCCCAGCCAATAGGAGAACACACAGCAGCCCCAGACACACTGCAGCAATTCCAGAGGGTCTCTTCCACCACTGAAAATGCACTAAATCACAAATTATTAAGTAAGTAAAGTAATCTTTGGTAATGTGTTTTACTGTATCATCCAGGATTGGGACAAATAAAGCTATAGTAATACATGGTAATCTCACCTGTCTTTTGTGTGTGTGTGTGTGTGTGTGTGTGTGTGTGTGTGTGTGTGTGTGTGTGTGTGTGTGTGTGTGTGTGTGTGTGTGTGGGGGTGTGTGCATGCAATATTACCTGAAGCAACAACTGCATCTCTTGGACTGAGATTGAAGGCTCTTACGTTGGCATATACTTGGTCATCAATGTCTTTGTTCTTCATTGCATCAAGCTTATCGTCTTCAAATTCATCTGGAATTTCATAGACTCCCTCTGACATTTTAACACACTTGTGCTCAAATATAGTAAATTCAAATTCTAACCTCAGCTCTATTGTACGTCTGTAGCTGTGTCTTCTCCCTGCAATGTCCTGCGTCTTTGTGGTTTACTGTAGTGACACAATTTTTTAAACTTTCAACCACAGTGAAGGGGAAACTGGTCACCATGTGACTTGCACCAGCCTTAGTTCCTAATCTGAACATGTTTGTTTTCCACAGTGTTCATCAGTTTTAACATGTGATTCAACTGAAGTGATAATATACTACATGATATGACTCTATATCATGCTATATGATGTATGTGTGAATTCACAGGGTCCCAATTTTGGATATATTCACGTATACAGTACCCTACATATATCCTGACTAAGTTTACATCACCCCCAGCCTTCAAATGGGGAGACAATTATGTCTTGCACTCTGTGACCGGTGGTGCAGGGGTAAGTTGCCACAAGACACTGATCTTAGGTCCGTTTTGAATTTCCACCACAAATGGTTAAAGTTAGGATTTGGGGAGGAAAACCTGATTCTAGATCTGTACCATATAGGGTTTTTGTTCTATCTATGCTGTCTGTGAAGAGTTACTCAGAAAAAGCAGAAGTTCTGACAATATCTCCATAGTTTCAGTTTGACAGATTTAAGAGAATAGAAAGAAGAATAAAACACTCTTTACATGTACTATGACAAAAGTTCATATTTCCACCCTGTCTTTTAGTACAACATAACATATACATACCGGTTACATCTAATGACAAAACTCTCTGCACTGATTCCACTGTTCCACCTGACAACTACCTACATAAACTATTACACAACTCTATAGCTCTACTCTATTCCACAGGAGGACAGAAAGCATCACACAGATCCTTAGATACATGGACAGAGGTGGCCCTCTGGTGGATGTAGTACTAACTACAGGTACAGTTGTAGTGTTGGTGACAGAGACCTGGGTGGACATAGTACTAACTATAGGTACAGCTGTAGTGTTGGTGACAGAGACCTGGGTGGATGTAGTACTAACTACAGGTACAGCTGTAGTGTTGGTGACAGAGACCTGGGTGGATGTAGTAATATCTACAGGTACAGCTGTGGTGTTGATGACAGAGACCTGTGTGGATGTAGTACTAACAACAGGTACAGCTGTAGTGTTGGTGACAGAGACCTGGGTGGACATAGTACTAACTACAGGTACAGCTGTAGTGTTGGTGACAGAGACCTGGGTGGATGTAGTACTAACTACAGGTACAGCTGTAGTGTTGGTGACAGAGACCTGTGTGGATGTAGTACTAACTACAGGTACAGCTGTAGTGCTGGTGACAGAGACCTGGGTGGATGTAGTACTAACTACAGGTAGAGGGAGGAGAGGTAGATGGAGGAGAGGTAGAGAGAGGAGAGGTAGAGGGAGGAGAGGGGCGATAGAGAGGAGAGGTAGAGGGAGGAGAGGTCGAGGGAGGAGAGGTCGAGGGAGGAGAGGTAGAGAGGGGAGAGGTAGAGAGAGGAGAGGTAGAGAGAGGAGAGGTAGAGGGAGGAGAGGTAGAGAGAGGAGAGGTAGAGGGAGGAGATGTAGAGAGGAGAGGTAGAGGGAGGAGAGGTAGAGGGAGGAGAGGTCGAGGGGGGAGAGGTAGAGAGAGGAGAGGTGGAGAGAGGAGAGGTAGAGGGAGGAGAGGTAGAGAGAGGAGAAGTAGAGAGGAGAAGTAGGGAGGAGAGGTAGAGGGAGGAGAGGTAGAGAGGGGAGAGGTAGAGAGAGGAGAGGAGAGGTAGAGGGAGGAGAGGTAGAGAGAGGAGAGGTAGAGAGAGGTTAATGACAGAATAAAGGATGGAAGTAAAGCAAAGTAAAAGTAATAAAAGGTTGGGAGTGAGGAAAGTACAGTTGAATTCTGAAGTTTACATACACCTTTAAAAAATACTTTAAACACAGTTTTTCACAATTCCTGACATTTAATCCTAGTAAAAATTCCCTGTCTTAGGTCAGTTAGGATCACCACTTTATTTTAAGAATGTGAAATGTCAGAATAATAGAAGAGAGAATTATTTATTTCAGTTTATAATTCTTTCATCACATACCCAGTGGGTCACAAGTATACATACACTCAATTAGTATTTGGTAGCATTGCCGTTAAATTGTTTACCTTGGGTCAAACGTTTTGGGCAACATTCCACAAGCTTCCCACAATAAGTTGAGTAGATTTTGGTGTAACTGAGTCAGGTTTGTAGGCCTCCTTGCTCGCACAGGCTTTTTCAGTTCTGCCCACACATTTTCTATAGGATTGAGGTCAGGGCTTTGTGATGGCCACTCCAATACCTTGACTTTGTTGTCCTTAAGTCATTTTGCTTCACGGTTGGGATGGTGTTCTTCGGCTTGCAAGCCTCATCCTTTTTCCTCCAAACATACGATGGTCATTATAGCCAATCAGTTCTATTTTTGTTTCATCAGACCAGAGGACAATTGTTCAAAAAGTATGATCTTTGTCCCCATGTGCAGTTGCAAACCGTAGTCTGGCTTTTTTATTGCAGTTTTGGAGCAGTGGCTTCTTCCTTGCTGTGCGGCCTTTCAGGTTATGTCGATATAGGACTCGTTTTACTGTGGCTATAGATACTTTTTTACCAGTTTCCTCCAGCATCTTCACAAGGTCCTTTGCTTTTGTTCTGGGATTGATTTGCACTTTTCGCACCAAAGAACGTTAATCTGTAAGAGACAGAACGCGTAACCTTCCTGAGCGGTATGACGGCTGCATTGTCCCATGGTGTTTATACTTGCGTACTATTGTTTGTACAGATGAACATGGTACCTTCAGGCGTTTGGAAATTGCTCCCAAGGATAAAACAGACTTGTGGAGGTCTTACATTTTTGTGAAGGTCTTGGCTGATTTATTTTGATTTCCCCATTATGTCAAGCAAAGAGGCATTGAGTTTGAAAGTAGGCCTTGAAATACATCCACAGGAACAACTCCAATTGACTCAAATGATGTCAAATAGCTTATCAGAAGCTTCTAAAGCCATGATATCATTTTCTGGAATTTTCCAAGCTGTTTAACTTGTGGATAGACAGTAGATGTTAGGACAGTCCACCCTATGTCCTCTGTCTCTGCTAGTCAACATGATGGCTGCTGAAAGCTTCCTTTATAACAAAGTCCCCTCCCCATCTCTCATCCAACCCCAATCATGACATTGGCCGTGTTCCAGGCTGACTACATTGAAGTCGCCTTCCAGATTTCACAACTTCTGGATAGGTGTTTAACATATCAGTTAACTACAACATACGATATAGCAATCTGATGCCCAACAATATATTAGGCCTGGAACGAGACCGCTCTCTCCTCATTGTAGTTGATAGATTGAGCGGTACTGAGCTCTGACCTCACAGACACAGGAAACTACTAACCCTACTACTGCTCTCCCTCTCTCCCTACCTCCCTCCCGCCAGTTTCCTCTTCTCTCTCTGTTTAGTCTGCCTACTTGTTTCTCTTTCCCCTGAAGTTAATTTCAAAGCAATGACTAAGTGTTACCTCTCGGTAAAACCATTGTCTAATGAATTTTTTAAATATTTGTATCTAATTTTCTCCCCTGTTGCTAGTAACAACCTTGTCTCAGCGTTGCAACTCCTCAATAGGCTCGGGAGAGGCGAAGGTCTTGACACGCCTAGCCGCCTACTTCTAAATAAACTGCTTGTTGATAAGATTAACCATATAGCTAACTATTGGAGGTAGTTGTTAGGTTTTGGTGCAGCCTCTGTTGCTTTCAATGAGATGGAATATTATCCTCTGTAGGTTTATTAAAACAGTGGATAAAGAGGACAGGATGTCATTATAGAGCTTTTCTTTATTGGTTTCAACACCAGGTCCAGTGCACATGACAACACATCATAAATCAACAAATGACCATACACTGTCAAGAGGACAACAGTAATCATTACAGGTTAAACGAGATTATTACATTGCAATAGATGGATGTTAACAAATAACAAAAATATCATTACATTAAATGTCAACAAATAAGAAAAAAGAAACATTTGTATTGAATATCTTCTTTTTGGACATTGATGAGGGGGAATCAGTAACAAAATGGTGAATATAAACATAATATTGATGGGCTGGAGGGAATCAGTAACATAATTGTCACGATTTTCATAACGGACAGACCAAGGCGCAGCGAGGCATCCAGTATACATATTTTATTTATGAACGATACTGGGAAAAACAAACCAAACTAACGAAGATCGTAACGTAAACATAACTTGAAAAAAAAACACAATGCTATGTTCAAACAATAACCCACAAACCCCAAGTGAAAACTACAAACATATATATGGTTCCCAATTAGAGACAACGACACTCAGCTGCCTCTAATTGGGAACCATTATCCCAACATAGAAATATATAACCTAGAACAGAAAAAACCCTACACCAAAAACAAAACAAAAACACTCCAGCCTGTCTCTCAGGCCTGGACGTGACAGTACCCCCAAAGGCGCGGACTCCGACCGCGCCAAAAGTCCATTGGGGGGGTCTTCGGGTGAGTTTTTTTTGTCCCAGGTGGCAGCTCCGGTGCTGGCCGTGCTGGTCCGAAGTCACGCACCGGAGGGCCTGGGCCATATGCAGGACTGAGGACCCTCTCTGGCGGCCCCGGACTGGGGACCCTCACTGGCGGCCCCGGACTGGGGACCCTCACTGGCGGCCCCGGACTGGGGACCCTCACTGGCGGCCCCGGACTGGGGAAGCACACTGGCGGCTCCGGACTGGGGAAGCACACTGGCGGCTCCGGACTGGGGAAGCACACTGGCGGCTCCGGACTGGGGAAGCACACTGGCGGACCTGGACTGGGGAAGCACACTGGCGGACCTGGACAGGGGAAGCACACTGGCCCTCTGGTGCGGGGAGCAGGAACCGGCCGTACTGGGCTCATAACGCCGCACACTGGTGCGGGAGCAGGAACCGGCCATACTGGGCTCATAACGTGCACTCTGGTGCGGGAGCAGGAACCGGCCGTACTGGGCTCATAACGCCGCACTCTGGTGCGGGAGCAGGAACCGCCGTACTGGGCTCATAACGCGCACTCTGGTGCGGGGAGCAGGAACAGGACGTGCTGGGTTCCCGACGGGCACAGGAATCCTGGAGCGTGGAACTGGGACAGGACGTGCTGAGTCCACGCCGGGTGCAGGGATCCTGGAGCGTGGAGCAGGGACAGGACGTGCTGAGTTCACAACGGGCACAGGGATCCTGGAACAGGGATCCTGGAGCGTGGAGCAGGGACAGGACGTACTGGGCTGTGGATGTGAACCAGAGATTCTGCCCGTAGGACCGGTGCAGGATATCTAGGTCCTAGGAGACGCACTGGAGACCTGGCGCGCAGAGCTGGCACCACTCTTCCAGGTAGCACACTGACCTTGGCCTGACAGACGAGTGGCCCTGGGATCTCTCGCACTGGGCTGTGGACACGTAGCGGAGACACTGCACGCAGAACCGGTGCAGGATATCTTGGTCATTGGAGGCGCACTGGAGACCTGGCGCGCAGAGCTGGCACCACTCTTCCTGGCTGCACACTGAGTCTAGCCCGACTGATGAGTGGAGCTGGAATTTTTCGCACCGGCCTCTGAATCCGCACAGGAGAAACCGTGCGCAAAACTGCATAGCACGGTGTCCTTTCCGTGCGACGCTCTCCCCAACGCTCTCTCCACAAAGCACGAGGAGTTGGCTCAGAGTCCCTCCTGAACCGCCAACCTCCTCGTGTGCCCCCCCCCCAAAAAAAGTTTTTGGGGGCTGCCTTTCGGGCTTCCGTGCCAGGCGAGTTCCAATGAACTTTTCTCTCTCCGGATCCCATGCTCCGTATAGCTCCTCATAGTATCGCCGCTCCACCGCCGCTGCTTCCAGCTCCTCTCTAGGACGGCGATACTCTCCAGGTTGGGCCCAGGGTCCGTCCCTAAATAATTCCTCCTACCAGGTCCAGTACTCCTGGGTCTCTCGATGCTTGGTCTTTATTTGGTGGGTAATTCTGTCACGATCTTCATAACGGACAGACCAAGGCACAACGAGGCATCCAGTATACATATTTTATTTATGAACAATACTGGGGAAAAACAACAAACCAAACTAACGAAGATCATAACATAAACATAACTTGTAAAAAACCACAATGCTATGTTCAAACAATAACCCACAAACCCCAAGTGAAAACTACAAACATATATATGGTTCCCAATTAGAGACAACGACACTCAGCTGCCTCTAATTGGGAACCATTATCCCAACATAGAAATATATAACCTAGAACAGAAAAAACCTACACCAAAAACAAAACAAAAACACTCCAGCCTGTCTCTCAGGCCTGGACGTGACAATAATGGTGAATATAAACACAATATTGATGGAGGGAATCACTAACTTGATGGTGAATATAAACACAATATTGATTGGATGGAGGGAATCAGTAACATAATGGTGAATATAAACACAATATTGATGGGGTGGAGGGAATCAGTGACATAATGGTGAATATAAACACAATATTGATGGAGGGAATCAGTAACACAATGGTGAATATAAACACAAAATTGATGGGATGGAGGGAATCAGTAACATAATGGTGAATATTAACAAACACAGTGCACTTGCTAACAAATGTCAACAAATCACAAATTACAATTAGAATCAATGTCAACAAATTACTATACTATACTGATCTTAATCTTGGCGAGCAATGTTGGTTAAACAGTTTTAACAGGATGATTACAACTAAAAGGAGTAAAGTGTGGGGGAATGATCAGTGATATACAGTAATTATCAACATAATATAGAGAGTTATGCAGCCTTTTCCTGATGTGCAGTTGAATGGAGAAAAGCTGCTTCACAGGTTTGATTTTTCCTCCATTTTCCAACTTGCAATTAAAGTCACTCTAAACTCCAGTGCTCACTAATGTGTAGACAACTTCACAACCCAGTTTATTCTCTGGTGACTTTGTCTGGATGTTGGTCACTGTGAATACCTCATTGTTATGGAAATGTTGTTCTCAATGTTCACAAACTGAACTTTAATTGACCTACTCTGTCTGTAACCCAAAGGTCGTAAAGCTTTGGTTAAAATGAAACAGACAGAGACCCAGCTACAGAGATCATTATGTCAAAAGTTTATTCACCGAGAATTATCAAATCACAATAAGAACACAGTCCTTTATATGTACATACAATTTAATTTAGACAGGCTGTGTTTTACAAATAACATCTTATCACTTCTAACAACTTTCTAACCGTTTCTCCCCTCCCTGGGTGAAGAAACCGTTTTCCTGTTATAGGGTCCAGTTATAAATCGTCTGTCGACAGTTCTCCTGTTATCTCAACTCTATCCTGCTTAGGTTGCAAAATAGTAACACGATGTCTTAGTCTTTTTAAAAAGTTCTAGACCTATTCCTCTAACACCTATTACATATATTTTCAGGATTTAATATTCTTAGTAATTACTTAAACATATTATTTTAAACATAGAATAATTTAGTCATTAAACATAAATCATATGAATTTATTCATAACAATCCACCCTTTGACTAAATATTATACACACAATCACATCTATTTAGATTAGAATTAACAATGACACCCAAAATCAACCACACAATACCAATATATGTATTTACATCTCCTCCACATTAATAACTGTTCTAGGCCTATCCAATCATAACTTTTCTAGTTAGGATTTTCGTTATGATCTTCATGAAAAGAAAAAGTATAAACATTATTCAAATCTAAATATTGAAAATTGTCTCATTAAACATGGGTTCTTCATAAACAAAGGGACAGTTGTCATCCACCAGGTCAGGAGGCATGTCCATCTTATTCCATTGATCAGGACTCGGAATCTGGCCGTATCTCACCATCTGTTGTGTCATTGATTTCTCCAGAGTCCTGGAGATTAAACATCTCACACACGGAATCACACAACACCCACATAGTACTAACACAGTCATACAGGTAAAAGTTGCCCACAACACAGTAATCATACAATTTTTCCATTGTCCCAACATATTGTCAAACCAGCTTGTCAGAGAAGTATCTACCCCAGAGTTCTCCGCTAATTCGTGGGCTAGAGTGGTCAAACCAGCCAGGGCCTTGGTCACTGATCCGTCTGGAGCTCTAGTAACTGTACCATCTGGGGCATTGCTGTCAGGAATAAAAATACAACAATGTCCCCCCCACCATTCTGCAGACGCCACCCTTTCAGCCAATAACACATCTAGAGCCAACCTATTTTGCCAGGTCATGAGGGAGGGGGCGGATAATGGTTCAGAGATTCCCATCACTGTATCTCTAGTCTTATTCACAAATCCTTGTTGATTTATAATACATATAACTGCTCCAATCAACATTTTTATTTATCGTTATCCACCAGAAGAATGTAGTAATAAAACCCTTCCCAATCTGATGTATAGCTTTGTATTCGTCTGGAACTTATCTGGCGATGCCTATGGCATCCATCCAAATAGAACTGCCTGCATCAGAACCTATATTTCTCCTTTTTCTAGTTATCCCATCCAGAACTGGCCTCTGATGACTAATCCTAACTGGTTGGACCAATAATACTGGAACACAAGTGCCCCTCCACCTTTTAGGTAATGCCTGTCTTAGGCCTCCTCTATTGGTACCAGTCCCCCACACATCAATTATAGGAGCTGTAAGGTTGAGACTTTTCTCCTATACTTCTGAACCCAAATCAGTCACATTAACCACAGACACATCTATTGAGATCCACTACAAGACCTGGGTCTTTTGTGAAGCCTCTACCGACTGGATTAGTGAACAGGGAAAATCGTGTCCATAATCATCACCTATTTGGACTCCGTCTTTATATCCTTCTTATTCATGAGGGTCGGGTATTATATAACTTGTCTTTTACTTCTTAAACCTGTCAGCGACATATCATTTATACTGGAGGTGTTGAATCAGGATGTATAAAAAGATCATCAAAACTATGATGCAGCTCAAGGTCCCCCATATTCCCAAAAACCGCCAACCCTCTCCTGCCCTTAGCAAGTCTGCTAGGTACCACCCCATACTCACACCTCTAGGGAACACACTACAGTGATGATAGGTCGGGATAGGAAATCTTCGTTAACAGAGGGGACCCCCAAACCCTATTGGTCCAGTTCTGCTCTCTAACTCTGCGTGTGTTCCACGGTGTTTGTATGTGTTCCTACCTTTTTGCAGTGGGTAACGTTGACCCAGGTTGCTCTTTCTGCTATTCTAATGGCAAAGGCTGTGTTCCAACATAACCTGGTAGGGACCTTCCCAACGTGGCTGCTTCCAGGCCTTTTTCTCCAGAGACTGGACCCACACCCAGTCACCAGGCTGGTTCGTATGGCTCACCTCCTTCTGTAGTTCTTCTGTTGGGCATAAAATCTCTGACACACAGGTGTGGTTAGCAAACAACTTCTCATGTGATCTGCTACAGTATCATCCTAACTCTAATTTCATCCTGTACTCAGGTGTGTCTATCTTAACCTACTTTTAATCATAGAATTAATGTGTCCTATAATACAATAACAATTTAAACACTGTTTCTTTCCTTTGCTCCTGGTGAGCTCAAATGTATTTTTATTTTATTTTATTCAAAGTAATTTGTGTTGTCTAACAATCTCTACCATATCTAACAATCATCTCTATACTATCTAACAATCATCTCTACCATTCATCTATACCATAATCTACCATTTATACTCTACCATATCCCTCCTTTTGATACAAGGCTCTGCCCCTGTATCAAACTACTGCATCTCAAAACAACAAAAACCACTAACTTTACTTAGCCAAAATTGGTAAATTTCTTTTTTGCCAAATTTCTTCCTTACTAACTGCTCCTAGCTGCTCCCACTTATTTAATCTGAAACTGGTGCCCTATCTTGGCTATCTTTTAGCAGAGTAGAACCTTTGTTCACTTCCTCTTTCAAGTGTAAGTCTGTGTAGCAGTGTCGTAAGACTAGCTGTCTTCGCTTCCTCAACTGCCCTCCTGTCTCCATTGCAGATACTTTGTCTGGTAGGAGAACTGCCTCTAACAATTTAAAATTAGCCGTAGTTACCATCCCCCTATTTCTCCATCGAGCTGCACAAGCGCTATCTGTATGAATGGCAACCCTTTTCCCTTTACCCAACGTACATGTCCTCATAAGGGCCTCAATTTCTGCCTGCTGCACAGAGCAGTCTGAATTCTACCTTGAAGACCCATCTATAAGTAATTTCTCAATGGTTATCTGTAAAATCAGGCTTATGGAACACAACTTTTTCCATCTCAGTTACAAACGGACGGTCATATCTAGGGAATGCTAAAACCATATCTGATTGCCCTTCAACCTCAAAGGTCCATTCAATTTTATCTTTGGCTGTCATAGCCCTACCATAGATCAGATCACTAAGTTTCCCAGTATATAAAGCAAAATGTGGGACCCACGCCCTACACCCAAGAAACTCATAATTTGTTTCTTAGTCAAAGGTTTTGGAGCCTCCCGGATGGCCTACTTCCTAGTTAAATTTAGGGTGCGGCCTTCCTGAGTGAGGGTGTATCCTAGATAGATAACTTCAGATTGCCAAAACTGTTACAATTTCCTTTTACTTACTTTATGGCCCTACTCTGCCATCTATGTCAATAACTGCAATGTACCCGTTTTGCATCCATCACAAGTAGTAAACATATTCTAAATTTCCTTAGGAGATAACAATAATCTCCTAAAGTAATAGTACAATATTTTTCACAAATGTTAAAGTGAAATTCTCCTGATTTCTTTAACATTCGTGATGAGGTTGATCATTCCTCATCGGGAATTGTTTCAAAATCTGAATATGTAATAATTTCTTCTTTATTGTATTTAATTAAAATGTAAAATATCTCACCTTTGAATGGGGAATGCCGAAGATCAAAACTGAGATTACAATCAAAACAAGTAGAAAAATAACAGAAAAGACGATTGTCTTCTTTTTGTGTATGTTATTGATTTCCATCTAGTGACGTTGAAGAAGGAAGTAAAGGTTCCAGTTAATTTCAACAAGAAACCAGTGCTGTGTTCGAATACCCATACTTACATACTGTATACTACATACTTAATGAGTACATACTACATACTATAATTTCATTTTAGTATACTGTAAACGAACGGTATCCTTACAGTTGCATGTACTAGCGCATTGCCTGTCTACCGGGAAATTTGATGCTGTTGCTATGCAACTTCTTGCTAGCTTGTTAGCGTAGCTAACAAATGACTAGCAAGACATCTTACGACTTCATTAACAATGTCCAATGAGAATGCACAATGATTATACCACTTAACTAACCTAAGAATGACGTGAATAATAAAGTAAATAAATGTTGGGTAGTTAGTTAGATAGCATATAGTTAATAAACTGGCAAGTTTGATGTATTAGTATCCAACTAACGTTAAGTAGCCAGCTAACATACCGGTTTATACAAGCAACAGCTGTAATGACCGCTACACGGGTCGGAAGGCTAGCGTACCTAACAAATTGTCACCCAACATAACGTAAAACTTATTTGAAAATTCATTACATTATTACATTGCTCAACATTTTCTTAACACTTGTCATAATTACTTAAAGCAATGCATTTGTGTCTGCTCTCATCGGACTGCATATTTTCGCAATTTTCTTCAAATCTGAAAATGTTGTGAAGCAACGCCCATTTTCTTAAGAATTGCATTATGAGCCCCAAAAGCACAGAAATAGTGTCCACTGCTTGTTATACTTCCTATTTTGGCTAATGTAGTAAAACATCCGGGAACTTGTGGCATACTAATTATGTCCATACTATGACCAATAAGCACACTACATACTCAACTTACGTCACAAATAGCACGGTTTGTGCGGTTAGTATGAGTATTCGAACACAGCTCAGGTCTTACTGTGCCTGTTCCAAAGGTATTCATATTGAGAGGTACAATTGGAAGAACTTGAAATTAAATAAAATGTAAATGTGACATTTGTAATATCTGCCATCAAATGTATTTGTGCTCTCTGTTCTCGCTAGTTAGTCACTTTTACTTATCACTCACAAGTTAGTGTTATACTGTACTCTGTGAGAGGGCAAAGTTACCACCATTATCATTTATTTTCAGTGTCTTTTGCTTGTGAAATAATCTGTAGAAAACTGGATGTACAGGTATAAATGGTACATTCTTACCTGTTAGTTCAGTTCTGGTCACTCAACGTTACGGTATCCTTTTTTGTGAGGCCAAGTTATGAGCAAAAGCTCTTAATCCTCTTCTCTTGTGTTTTCCATTGTTATGTCAATACGCACAAATGTTTTTTTTTTTTATGGAACCACCCATTTATGACGCATCACGGGTTTTTCTGATCCTAGGTGACTTTAGCCCTGAGTACACCTTGCATTACAGTTCTAGCACAGGTAAAAGGGAAACACTGATGTGTCACAAGGGGTAAAAGCCTGAAGCATACGGTGGGGGCTTCAACTCACTAACAAAATAAGGTGATGAGAGGAAGCCCAGTGGCCAGCAATTGTATAAGATGGTGCAAGATGAAACTGGGCCAACATTCTGCAAATTTTCTCATCGATAAAACATTTGATCTCAATACAGTTTTCTGTTCCCAAAACTAGCATCTGTTATGAACATAATGAACACAATTATTCAGACTTTATCCTTTACGAAAGTTTGAAAAAAACATTCAGATACACTACATACTGACACTCCAACACATTCAGATATTCTACATACCCACACTCCCACACATTCAGATATACTACATACCCACACTCCAACACATTCAGATATACTACATACCCACACTCCAACACATTCAGATATACTACATACCCACACTCCAACACAATCAGATACACTACATACCGACACTCCAACACATTCAGATATTCTACATACCCACACTCCAACACATTCAGATATACTACATACCCACACTCCAACACATTCAGATATACTACATACCCACACTCCAACACATTCAGATATACTACATACCCACACTCCCACACATTCAGATATACTACATACCCACACTCCAACACATTCAGATATACTACATACCCACACTCCCACACATTCAGATATACTACATACCCACACTCCAACACATTCAGATATACTACATACCCACACAGTGACAGAGACCAGTTACTGAGGGAGAGAGACCAGTTACTGAGTGACAGAGACCAGTTACTGAGGGAGAGAGACTAGTTACTGAGGGACAGAGACCAGTTACTGAGGGAGAGAGACCAGTTACTGAGGGAGAGAGACTAGTTACTGAGGGACAGAGACCAGTTACTGAGGGAGAGAGACTAGTTACTGAGGGAGAGAGACCAGTTACTGAGGGAGAGAGACCAGTTACTGAGGGACAGAGACCAGTTACTGAGGGAGAGAGACCAGTTACTGAGGGAGAGAGACTAGTTACTGAGGGAGAGAGACCAGTTACTGAGGGAGAGAGACCAGTTACTGAGGGAGAGAGACCAGTTACTGAGGGAGAGAGACTAGTTACTGAGGGAGAGAGACCAGTTACTGAGGGAGAGAGACTAGTTACTGAGGGAGAGAGACCAGTTACTGAGGGAGAGAGACTAGTTACTGAGGGAGAGAGACCAGTTACTGAGGGAGAGAGACTAGTTACTGAGGGAGAGAGACCAGTTACTGAGGGACAGAGACCAGTTACTGAGGGAGAGAGACCAGTTACTGAGGGAGAGAGACTAGTTACTGAGGGAGAGAGACCAGTTACTGAGGGAGAGAGACCAGTTACTGAGGGAGAGAGACCAGTTACTGAGGGAGAGAGACCAGTTACTGAGGGAGAGAGACCAGTTACTGAGGGAGAGAGGGTCAGGGTCAGTGTTCTGACCAATGAGAAGGTGGCGCTGGAGAAGAGGGTCTCTGAGTGTGGTAAGTAGTCAAGTCAGTCACTATGACTGCATCCCTCTTCTCTACCCTTCTTTCTCTTGAAGTGTGCACTTGCAGTGTGCAGTTAGACACTGGCTGCATTCTGATTCTCTACCCTTCTCCAGAAGTGTGCATTGGATTGGTGCAAGCACGGCTGGAGGGAGTTTCCACCATATTCCTCACACTAGTTCCTTGAGGGAGAGTGTACTCTGAGCTGCGCTTCGATAGATGGGTCGAAGATGGAAGACTGGTTTGCCCAGTAGATATCGCCATTGTCCTTTGAAGAATCTTTCTGGTCGTAGTGTTGTAGAGCGGATACGTTGACGTACCCTGTCGTTCTTAGGAGATTGGCCACATACGTTTACAGCTACAGCTGATAACTCGACGTCTAGGATGTATCACTTCTTCTTTAGTGAATAATAGTTCAAAGTTCATACCAAGTTGCCATAATCAGCTCGTGCTGTATTCTGTCTGGTCTAGTCGAAATTCACCATTCCAGCATGGTGATCATCACCTCCACATTGAAATTTGCCCTTCTAAATGTTCGGACAGCAGTCCTCACATTTCTCGAACTAAATATTAATGAGCGTTATAGGAGCGTTTCATCCTTCTAACCACAGTCTGTGCTCCCGTGGGTGGGGTTACTGATTGAGCATACGTTTACTTGTGAAACAATTCTCTCATTTATAAGCTAAAATCACATTTTATCTTCTCACAAATAGTTTCATGTTTAATCACATAAGTTTTGAAACATTTTGATGTAAATCTGATAACTAGAATGTGTAGACTTTCAACGATACAATTCTGTCGTCCTATAATCAGTAACAATCTACCAAAACAATGACTGATCTGAGATCATATTCTTTAAGTACCAACGGACCCTTCCATTACAGAAATATTGTCTCATTGTTCAACTTTCTGATGTTACCATCCTGTAGAGTCTTTCTCTGTGGTACCAAAAGGGCTTTCCGAAAGTCCATTCTGTAGAGTGGAGAGAGAGTTTCGGTATTTATGGTAGGTCCTAAACCGGTGGGGGTGAGCGAAAGAAATGGATGTACAAAATGTACAAAAATAAATTTAAAAAATGTCACATTAATAAAGAAAGAAACCGAGCTTGTAGAAAACACCCAGTAGGGGGAGACAAACACTTATAAAAGTAGATATTATACCCAACATGAGGGACCCTTCTGATCAGCTTCCCATTATAGACAAAACCTTAATCTGACCCTAAACCCTAATTTGAACAAATTCAGAAACTGATTATAAACGTTTTGTGATAAAATAAAACAATGTTCTTGAAGTTTAAAATGAAGCCTTTTCCTTTCTAGATGTCCTGTTGTACATGTGGTGACCTTATATCCATGGACGAAAAGTGGCCTGGTATTTCAGGACAGATGCAGTACATAAGGCCTAGATAGAATGTGATAATGACATTAAGGGTACATTTCAAATGGCACCATATTCTCTGTGTAGTGCTCTACTTTTGACCGGGGTCCATCCCTATGTAGGAAATAGGGTTCCATTTGAGACAGAAAGTTTAGGTAAGTTATTGCTGGAGCACCTATTTTATTGTAATTCCAGTTGATTTCAGCATGCGTTGCTATTTAGCCCTATCACTAATTTCCTTTTATAACAGCTTCTTGTCTGTCTGTTTGTCTGTCAGTGGTTGTTGGTTATTAGCAGACCTGGGCCATGTATTCATTAGGACACACCATAGCAAAATGTTTAACAACCGCAAATTAAAACATTATTATTGGGCAGGTACAGTTAGTCCCTCCCTGTTTCCGTTTGCTTTCTTCTGGTTGGTGCCTAATGAATACAACCCAGATACATTAGCTGTGCTTGGTTGAGCTTTTCTTGCTGAATGGAACCAATAGAATTGTCCCAAACTCTCAAAGTATTTGACAGATTTCTAACAATATTTAAACCCAGGTCTGGTTATTCATTATTTTTTAAAGCATCAAGAAACATTATTAAGATGTATCTAATATGTTAATCAGTGATATACGGTAGTAAGAGGCTGTGTGTCACGATCTTGTGTAAGAGAGGACCAAAGTGCAGCGCGGGTGTAGTTCCACATGTTTAATTTCATGAAACAGACAGACAGACAGACAGACAGACAGACAGACAGACAGACAGACAGACAGACAGACAGACAGACAGACAGACAGACAGACAGACAGACAGACAGACAGACAGACAGACAGACAGACAGACAGACAGACAGACAGACAGACAGACAGACAGACAGATCGGACATGAACATAGTGCATAGCAGACACTAACAGCAACAAACAATGACCCACAAAGCACATGGGGAAATGAACAAACATATATATGGTCCCCAATTAGAGGTAACAACACTCAGCTGCCTCTAATTGGGAACCATCAACAAACCAAACCTAGAAAATAAAACATAGAACAAAAAACACCCCTGCTCACGTCCTGACCAAAACCACCATAGAGCAGCCAAAAGAGCTATCTATGGCCAGGACGTGACGCTGTGTGTATCTGGTGTATGTATTTTGTATTTGTGTTTATTATGGATCCCCTTTAGTTCCTGCCAAGGCAGCTACTCTTCCTGGCAAAAATAAGGCAGTTATACAATTTAAAAAACATTACAATTCACAACAGATTTCACAACACAATAAGTGTGTGCCCTCAGGCCCCTACTCTACTGCCACATATCTACAACACAAAATCCATGTGTTCATGTGTGTATAGTGTGTGTTATCGTGTGTGTGTATGCATGTGTCTGTGCCTATGTTTGTGTTGCTTCACATTATGTGGGTGAAACTTCCCCCAGTAGACCATGAAGTTCTCAGGAATCAGATAACGGTGAGATCAGCACCATGACACAATCTGCGGAAAGGCCAGCTACATGACAGTTACAACACCCTTACTGAGGAAAGAGACCAACTACAGAATAGCTGAGACAACCTGACCAAAGAGAGAGACCAGCTACAGACCAGTTACAACAACCTGACTGAAGAGAGAGACCAGCTACAGACCAGTTACAACACCCTGACTAAAGAGAGAGACCACCTACAGACCAGTTACAGGGGGAGGGAGATGATTTTGAAGGTTGGCACTACATCTCGACCAAGACTAAAAACTGGAGAGACAGCAGACAGGACTGTACCAACAGAACCTTGATGCCTCATTTATCAATACTTCCACTACTTAACCCATCAGTATCTAAGCCCTGTTTTGTCCATAGTTTTCCACCATTTCAGTCCTCTTCAAAGTAGAAACGGCCAACAGAAATGGAGGAACCTTTACCGTCCGAGCCACCAACATCTCCATGGTGACTGGGGGTGGTGCGGCCGACGGTACGGTGAGCCTCAGGGCGCCCACCGGCACCTTGTCAGGAACGTATGTAACCCTGTCCGTTGTCAGCAAAGTAAGTGTCTTGTTTCAAAACTCAAAAAATGGCTCCCTTTCTCATATCCTCTCTCCCTCACATCTACTGATTTGAAAGCAATTGGTTGCTGAAAGCTCTCTCTCTCTCTCTCTCTCTCTCTCTCTCTCTCTCTCTCTCTCTCTCTCTCTCTCTCTCTCTCTCTCTCTCTCTCTCTCTCTCTCTCTCCCCTTCCTTCCTCCCTCCCTCCAGGTGACAGATTTTTCTACACCCCAGAACGGGCTACCAGGCGTCTCTTCCAAGGGACCAGGGTTCAATTGCTTCTACAGTTTTGTTTCAGTATTGCAGTTTAACGGACGCCCGGCCCCGAAAGACAATTTTCCATACACAGCCACACAGAGAATTGAGATTAGAAAATTACTTAATAAGACACTTTAGTCATCACCTTTGTGCAAAAAACATCCATTGAATTAATCAAATTGTTGTCGCTGAAGCCAGATTTTTTTATATTCATCCAATGTCTGCCGTGTTTTTGGATGACGTAATGATGTCGTTGCTGCTCCCTGTTCACACTGAGATCTACTGCACATGTGATGTTGGGCTGTGTAAACCGGATGCAACCCGGATATAGATGTCCATGAATCTGCGTATAAGAACGTGAATACCTTGACAACAACAGGCGGACATCTTGGACAAGTTTCCAGTTCTTAATATACCTCAGTGGTCTCCTCCAACTGCCCGTTAGCATGCAGCATGCTCCTCAAACTGGCAGCCCTCCCTACTACATCCACCCAGGTCTCTGTCACCAACACTACAACTGTACCTGTAGTTAGTACTACATCCACCCAGGTCTCTGTCACCAACACTACAACTGTACCTGTAGTTAGTACTACGTCCACCCAGGTCTCTGTCACCAACACTACAACTGTACCTGTAGTTAGTACTACATCCACCCAGGTCTCTGTCACCAACACTACAACTGTACCTGTAGTTAGTACTACATCCACCCAGGTCTCTGTCACCAACACTACAACTGTACCTTTAGTTAGTAATACATCACCCAGGTCTATGTCACCAACACTATAGCTGTACCTGTAGTTAGTACTACATCCACCCAGGTCTGTGTCACCAACACTACAACTGTACCTGTAGTTAGTACTACATCCACCCAGGTCTCTGTCACCAACACTACAACTGTACCTGTAGTTAGTACTACATCACCCAGGTCTCTGTCACCAACACTACAACTGTACCTGTAGTTAGTACTACATCCACCCAGGTCTCTGTCACCAACACTACAACTGTACCTGTAGTTAGTACTACGTCCACCCAGGTCTCTGTCACCAACACTACAACTGTACCTGTAGTTAGTACTACATCCACCCAGGTCTCTGTCACCAACACTACAACTGTACCTTTAGTTAGTAATACATCACCCAGGTCTATGTCACCAACACTATAGCTGTACCTGTAGTTAGTACTACATCCACCCAGGTCTGTGTCACCAACACTACAACTGTACCTGTAGTTAGTACTACATCCACCCAGGTCTCTGTCACCAACACTACAACTGTACCTGTAGTTAGTACTACATCACCCAGGTCTCTGTCACCAACACTATAGCTGTACCTGTAGTTAGTACTACATCCACCCAGGTCTCTGTCACCAACACTACAACTGTACCTGTAGTTAGTACTACATCCACCCAGGTCTGTGTCACCAACACTACAACTGTACCTGTAGTTAGGCCACCTCTGTCCCTGTATCTAAGGATCTGTGTGATGCTTTCTGTCCTCCAGTGGAACAGAGTAGAGCTGTAGAGTTGTATAATAGTTAATGTAGGTAGATGTCAAGTGGAACAGTGGAATCAGTGCAGAGAGTTTTGTCATTAGATGTAATCAGTATGTATATGTTATGTTGTACTGAAAGACAGGGTGGAAATATGCATTTTTTGTCATAAAACATGTGAAGGGTTTTTCTTCTTCTTTCTATTCCCTTAAAACTGAAACTAGTTCTCAACTTCTGCTTTTTCATGCTGAGTAACTCTCACAGTCAGCATAGATAGAACAAAAACCCCTAAATGGCCATTGGTGACCGGTCACACTTCGGTGGGAAGTTTCCCCTAGGTACAGATCTAGGATCAGGTTTCCCTTCCCCAATCTTAACCTTAACCATTTCTGGTGGAAATGTAAAACCGACCTAATATCATTGTCTAGGGGCAACCTCCCGCTACACCACCACTCACAGAGTGAGAGCCATAATGTGCTCTCAATTTGAAGGGTTGGGGTGCTGTAAACTCAGTCAGAATATATGTAGTGTATATGTAAATTACCAGGATCCCAATTTATTTAATCACATCCAAAATTGGGACCCTGGGAATTCACACACACATCATGTAGCATGATATAGAGTCATACAATGTAGTATATTATCAAACTATGGCTGGTGGGAGTCACATGGTGGCCAGTGTTGTGTTGATTTCACACTGGCTGACTGATAAAGAGTTTCACTACCTAAAGTCACACAGACGCAGGACAGTGCAGAGAGAAGACACAGCTACAGACGTATATTGGAGTTGAGGTAAGGAGTAGAAGTTACTGTATTTGATCACAAGTGGGATAAGATGTCAGAGGGAGTCTATGAAATCCCAGATGGATTTAAAGACGATGAGCCTGATGCAATGAAGAACACAGACATTGATGGCCAATTATATTCCAATGCAAGAGCCTTCAAGCCCAGTCCAAGAGATGGAGTTGTTGCTTCAGGTAAGATTGCACGAAAACACACACACACACACAAACACACACACACACACAAAAACACACATTAAATATTAAACAGATTAGATAACCTGTAGTACTATAGCTGTATGTGTCCTAATCCTGGATGATACAGTAAAACACATTACCAAAGATCTTTAATTATTTGTGATTCAGTACATTTTCAGTGGTGGAAGAGACCCTCTGGAGTTGCTGCAGTGTGTCTGGGGCTGCTGTGTGTTCTCCTAATAATCTTTGACAGTCAGTCTTTGTTGTCAAGTTACATATAAGCACAATATCAAATGCATATATTTGATTGTTGTACTCCCATATGGGTCCCAAAAGAGGGAAGTGAAGGTGATCTTTTCAGTCATTCAACTAGCTGTCACTCAAAATCTCCTCGACCAATCAGGTTCATCAAGAGAGAGGGCGGCAGGACCTCTAGCGGTTAAAACCGTTAGGACAGAATCCGAAAGGTTGCTGGTTCGAATTCCCGAGCTGACTACGTGACAAATCTGTCGATGTGCCCTTGAGCAAGGCACTTAACCATAATTGGTCCTGTAAGTCTCTCTGGATAAGAGCGTCTGCTAAATGACTTAATTGTAAATGTAGAGGAGAGCCACGGTGGTTTCTGTTGTCATCTCATCCTCACTAGTTAAGTCTACCCACCCTCAATATCCATTTGGAGCAGTTTGTAGTGTCATATGTATTGTCTGGAAGTTATAATGACCCATGTTTGTAGTCCTGGACCCCCTGAACATGTTGATGTATATTTGGGAGTAAACAGAGGGTCCAAATCAGCAGAAAGGTGAAAGGAAGGGGGAGATCTGGAAACTCCCTGAATTATCTTGGGGCTGTTACATATGATATTTAATATATGTTAACAGCTAGCCTTTGTTCTCCACTTCCCCTCTATGATCTATATATTCCTGGTATGATGTGTCCTGTCCATCATCACAAATAGCAAGTCCCATTCCCTGGGCAGGAGGACTGTGTTGAGATATATTTATATTGTGCTGCAGAAAATGGTTTAACAATAACCACTGTAACAATCTCTCTCTCTCTCACACACACACACACACACACACACACACACACACACACACACACACACACACACACACACACACACACACACACACATACACACAAGCACAAGCACGCAAACAAGTTCTATTTTTTGAATTAGCATACTGTGTCATTTTGTTGATACTTCACTAGAGTTAAAATAACATGAGCTGGCACACACCCAGAACAAAGTTTGTGTGGAGGTTCTGACTAACAAAATAAAGAAAGTTGCACACTACATATATACTGATTCCACCTAGTGGTTAAAGTGAGAAGTGAAATAGTGATATTACAGACTTATCTATGGGCTCTTTCTCAACTAATCTTTCCTCAATTCCTCCTCACATCCTCTCTCCTCCCCTCCTTCTCAAAACTCATTGGAGAATACAATCCTAGGGGAGGGACCTTGGACCTTCTCCTATAATATGGTTGAGTGTGTGTTACCTGAGTACTGGTCTCCTGGTCCATTATTAGAAGCAGTGTCTGCTGTCTCTTCTGTCCTGGTGCTGGTCTCACTGTCTCTCAGGGTGTCTGCACTGATGTAGATATCCACAATCCTCTCTTCCGTCTCACCTCTGTCAAACTTGACCTTCATATCAGGTTCAGCATAGATTACCTTTGACATCTTTAACAATGCCTGGGTCTTTCTTTCTGTGTAGGTCTACTAAACATTAAGTCTCTGCTTCTAGAATTAATGTGGTGGTCTTCCAACATGGCCGCCAGGAGGCGTCGTACGTCAACTGCAAGTCCTGTATATGTTAAGTCTCTACTTCTAGTGATATCTCTGTCTCTGAGTCATCTGTGTGTCTCTGTCACTGCTGTAGGTGTTAACTCTAGTGAAGTATACACTATCAAAATACGTCGCACACTACACATATACTCTCCCAACAGTTTAATGGGTATTTACCAACGTTTCGGCATCACTGTGCCTTCCTCAGGGTAATGTCATAAATATTTGAACCAGGTTATATAGACAAACAGTGCAATTAGAGTAATCAATGACAGTAGTGAGGGGTGTGTCGTATTGATGAAGTTAATTACAATTAATTAGTGACACTGTTAAAAAAGATTATATAGTATATGGCATATTAGATATATTGTTCTATTGTCATCACATAGAAACATAATGGAATATTGTACATCATATTGGCATTAACATACATGGTTTCATTCAATTTCACAATTTTGTATTCCATTTTTGTTACATATAATAATGGTTCAACCTTGATATATAACAAACATTATCAACAGGGGGAACATATTAGATATATACTTAATAATCTGTGAAAATGTTTATTTTAAATATATAAGACTTGTTCATGATGGAAAAGAAAATCATAAGAAGGGCCTGAGATCAAAATCAATATTCAGACCATTAGGGGCCAGTGTTTTTAGATAGAATATCCAGTAGGCCTCTCTTTGTAGTAGTAGGATCTCAATGTTACCTCCTCTTCTCGGTAGAGCAACATGCTCAATGCCTGTGTATCTCAGGGAGGAGACAGGATGGTTAGCCTCAACAAAGTGAGCTGCTACTGGATAGTCAACGTTCTTACACCTGATTGATCTGCGGTGTTCAGCTATGCGCTGCTTTAATTGTGTCTTCGTTTGTCCTACATAGGCTTTGCCACATGAACAGGTGATGAGATAGATTACTGCCTTGGTCTTACATGAGATGATACCCCTCACAGGGATCTTTCCACCTGTATGTGGGTGTGTAAAGAAGGATGTTTTTTTGGTGCTATTACACTGTGCGCATGAGCCAGATTTGTAGTTTCCATTTGGGATAGGTGTCAAGAGTGTCTGATTAGGCTCAGGGGGCATGTCAGATCTTACCAAACTATCTCCAATATTGTGACCACGCTTATAGACCACCATTGGGGGTTCCTTGAAGAGGTGTGCAATTTTTTTGTCTGATTGCAGAATATGCCAGTGTTTTTTCAGGATTGCTTTCATTTTCTCCGAACCTTTGGTGTACTTAGTACAAAAGACAGTTGCGTTGTTTTTCTTATTTGGTTGATTTTTTAGTAATTCCTCTCTTGGTTTTTGAGATATTTTCATCATTGCCACATCAAAAGTTTTGTCCTTGTAGCCTCTCATTTTGAATTTCTCTGTCATTTTTTAGGATGGTAAACCATTCTTGAGGGGAAGGGGATGCATACTATCTGCACATAGCATGGTGTTGCGATCTGTGGGCTTTGTGTATAAGTGTAATGAAGCACCCTGAGAGTGAGGATCCATTTGCAGCTTTATTACAATCTTGGTCGTACAAACAGGGTCAATCGCCAGCAAACACAACAGCAGGGATAAGGCTAATCGTAATCCAGGTACAGGCATGAGGTCAGGGCAGGCAGCAAGCTTACAAAAATCAGTCCAATAAAGAATATAGTCCAGGGCAGGCAGCAAGAATCAAAAAGGGAAAAACAGTCCAGAGTAATACCACGAAATGACAAAATGACAGACACGGAAAACGCTCAGAAATGATCACCAGGAAAACAAGACTTCGCAAGGAGAGAAAGGGAGAGAGAGCCTAAATAGTCTATTAATGGGAGACAGGTGCAACGGTGATTGGAACCAGGTATGTGGGAGTTGTAGTTCAGGGCTTAATATTCAGGAGAGGGTTCCCTCTGGTGGTGAGCAGGAGGAACCGCTGGAGTCTCGTTTGTTACAGAGCCCCCTGTGAGCTGCTCCTGACGCCAAGAGGCGAACGACGCCGGGTCTTCCTCGAGGTCGGGGGCCGGTTTCTCCGGTGCGCCCTATGGAACTCAGTCATGAGTGCGGGTCGAGTATGTCCTCTGCATTAACCCAGGATCGCTCCTCCGGTCCGCACTCTCCCAATCTACCAGATATTGGAGGAGCCTGCCCGGCGTCTGGAATCGAGTAGATCTCGAAGCCGATATACCTCCTCGCCGCCCACCAAGATGGGTGGGGGCCCTGCTCACTGGTCTGCTCCTCCTCCTCCGCTCTCGGACCACCAGCGGTTTGAGAAGAGATACATGGAAGGTAGGAGAGATACGGTAATTAGCGGTAATGCCAAACGGAAGGAAACTGGTGTGATTTGTTTGACTATTTGGAAAGGACCCACATACCTGGGACTGAGTTTCTTGCAGGGAGTTTGAGGCGAGGTCTCGAGTGGATAGCCAAACCCATTGACCTGGAGTATATTCGGGTTGGGGCGGCGGTGGCGATTGGCCTGCAACCTCTGTCTCCTGACTGCATGTAGTAAGTGGGTATGGGCCTGACTCCAGATGTCCTCGCTTCTCTGGAGCCAGTCATTGACAGAGGGTACCTCGGTGGGTTCCCCTGACCAGGGAAACAGGGAGGTTGGAAGCCCATTACACACTGGAATGGGGTTAAACCGTGGAGGGTTTCTGGAGTGAGTTCTGTGCATACTCCGCCCACATGAGGAATCGACTCCAGTCTGCTTGGTTCTGATGACAGTAGGATCTGAGAAACCGGGTGATCTCTTGATTGAGGCGTTTTGTTTGACCGTTAGATTGTGGGTGATACCCTGAAGTGAGGCTGATGTTGATGTTGAGTTGTTGGAAGAATGCTGACCATACTCTGGATGTGAATTGGGGCCCTCGGTCCGACACGATGTCCTCTGGCAGGCCATAGAAGCGGAACACCAGGTTGCACATGAGTTCGGCAGTTTCCAATGCTGTAGGCAGTTTGGGAGTGGAATCAACCGGCAAGCCTTGGAGAAGCGATCTATGACAGTGAGTATTGTGGTATTCCCATTGGACTTGGGGAGATCGGTAATGAAGTCTATGGCGAGATGGGACCATGGTCGGTGGGGAACTGGTAGTGGTTGCAGTAGGCCCGATGGTAGTTGTCTGAGATGTTTATTTGTGTTACAGATGGTGCAGTCGTTAATGAACTTTATTGCGTCTGCCCGCAAGGTTGGCCACCAGAAGCTGTTCTGAAGCAGGTGAACCGTGGCGGCGATTCCCGGATGACCGGAGCTGAGTGCGGAGTGAACTTGCTTTAGCACTTTCTGACAGAGGGCCTGAGGTACAAACGTTTTGTTAGGGGGGCATTCGGGCGGAGGGGTCCTTTGTGAGTTGGCTTGGGTGAGCTCTGTCATGATGTCCCACTGAATCGGGGCCACGATTAACGATTCAGGAAGCAGGGTTTCCTTGGGTTCAGTGGGCGCTACACCGTTGTGTTGGCGTGACAATGCGTCTGCCTTGGTGTTCTTAGAACCGGACGATAGGTAACAGTGAAGTCAAATCGTGTGAAGAAGAGTGCCCACCTCGCTTGTCTGGGGTTCAGTCTCTTGGCAGACCTCAAGTATTCCAGGTTCTTGTGGTCCGTTAGAATCACGAAGGGATGTTTAGCTCCCTCCAGCCAATGACGCCACTCCTCCATAGCTGCTTTCATGGCCAACAGTTCCCGGTTTCCGACGTCGTAGTTCTGCTCGGCTGGACTAAGTTTGCGGGAATAATAGGCGCACGGATAGAGCTTGAGTGGGGATCCGTGCCGCTGTGAAAGAATAGCTCCAATGCCCGTATTAGATGCGTCTACCTCAACTGTAAACGGAGTTCAGGATTAGGTGGTGGAGGATGGGAGCCGATGTGAAACGTGCCTTGAGTTCTGCGAAAGCCTCCTGTGCTGTAGTTGACCAGGTGAGGTGTGATGAGTTTCTTTTAGTCATAGAGGTTAAGGAGCGGCTACCGAGCTGAAATTCCTGATGAAGCGCCGGTAAAAGTTAGCAAATCCCAAGAAGCGCTGTAACTCCTTTAAGGTTACTGGCAGGGGCCAGTCTAGAACGGCCTTGACCTTCTTCTCGTCCATGGCGACTCCTCCTGGCTGATGATGTAGCCCAAAAAGGATGTGGAAGTCTGGTGAAATTCGCACTTCTCTGCTTTGGCGTATAGCTGGTGATCTATGAGTCGTTGCAATACTGTTCTCACATGTTGCACATGTTCTTCATAGGTGTTGGAATAGATGAGAATGTCATCAATGTACACAATTACCCAGCGATTCAGCATGTCCCGAAAGACGCCATTGATAAATGATTGAAACACGGAGGGACTATTAGACAGCCCGAAAGGCATAACCAGATACTCATAGTGCCCAGTGCTGGTAGAAAAGGCTGTCATCCATTCATCACCGTCCCGGATGCGAATGAGGTTGTAGGCGCTGCGGAGGTCCAGTTTGGAGAAGTACTTGGCTTGGCGGAGTTGTTCTAGGGCAGCTGGAACCAGCGGTAAAGGATATCGAAACTTGACAGTGATGTCGCTGAGACCCCGGTAGTCAATACAGGGGCGTAAACCACCGTCTTTCTTTTTAACAAAGAAGAAGCCCGGCTGCAGGTGATGTCGATGCTCTAATGAACCCCTTCGATAGTTCTTCCTCGATGTAGTTTTTCATGGCTTCTGATTCGGGTTGAGATAGGGAAAGATTCGGCCCTTGGGTGGTTTTGTACCTGGTAGTAGCTCGATGGCACAGTCGCTTGATCGGGTGAGGGGTAGTTCCATCGCCTTGGTCTTGCTGGAAAGCTTCGATAAGGTCAGAGTATTCAATGGGTAGAGTGGGGAAAAGAGCTGGCTCATCCTTTACCGTAACGGCCTGAATGGAGA
This sequence comes from Brachymystax lenok tsinlingensis, assembly GCA_030435695.1. Taxonomy (NCBI): domain Eukaryota; kingdom Metazoa; phylum Chordata; class Actinopteri; order Salmoniformes; family Salmonidae; genus Brachymystax; species Brachymystax lenok. The sequence continues at coordinate 40,378,725 of CM059810.1, forward strand.
GTGAAGGGCTGCCAGTTAAGCAGTTGGAGTGGCATGACGGGTCCCATTTGATGATACGACCCTCCCTCCATGAGATGAGCGGGTTATGTTGCCGTAGCCAGGGAAGCCCAAGGATTACCGGGTTATGGGGTGATGTGATGACGTAGAAGCGAATTACTTCTGTGTGGCGGGTACCGGTCTGTAGTCGAAGGTCCACGGTGGTGTGCAGGACCCTCCCATCGCCGAGAGGTCGTCCATCTAGCGCCTCCACTGCCAATTGAGAGTCACAGGTGATTAATGGAAATTGTTGTTGTTGAGCAAACTCATGGGACATAAAGTTGCCGGCTGCTCCGGAGTCTAATAGTGCTGATGTGGTTATATGATTGTCCTCTAGAGATAATACAATCGGCACTTTGATACAAGAACTGGAGTGGTGTGCTTGAACACACGGACTCACCGAAGAGGGATTACGAGGAGGTGGTCTTGTGGGGCAGAACGCCCTCAGATGGCCCGGTTGACCACAATAGAGGCAGAGATGTTGACGTATGCGGCGTTCACGTTCCTCCGGAGTCAGGTGAGTATATCCGAGCTGCATGGGTTCGGTTGGAGGCAGAGTCACGGGACATTGTGTGCTGGTGGGTCCCGTTCTGAGTGGGCGCCGTGATCGAATCAGATTGTCAATCTGTATGGTGAGTTCGATGAATTGATTCAGCGATCTCCCCTCATCTCGGCAGGCCAGTTCAGACTGTAATTCCAAGCTGAGTCCCTTGCGAAAGAGCAGTTTAAGCGTGCTCTCAACCCAGTCGGTTTGAGCTGCCAGAGTGCGAAATGTCAAGGCATATTCTGCTGCAGTATTCCTGCCCTGGTTCAACGTGAGTAGTCGGTCACCAGCTCTCATGCCTCCCTCCGGGTGTTCAAATACTTCCCGGAAGCGTTGTAGAAAGGCACCGAACGATGGAAAAGCCGTGCCATCCTCTCTCCAAACCGCTGTTACCCACTCTAACGCTCTGCCAGTGAGGAGAGAACATACCAGGGAAATCTTGCTGGTGTCAGTGACATACATCGCTGGTTGTTGATCAATGAATAATGAACATTGCAGTAGAAATCCCTTACTCTTAGTGGGGTTACCGTCGAACTTATCAGGGAGAGCCAGACGTGGGTTAACTGTGGGTGCCGGTGGTGGAGAGGTGCCCATACTTGCGTTCGGCTGAGGAGGGGCTGAGTTCGGAAGCGACATCTGCAACCTCTGTAGCGTCCGGACGAGTTCCTCCGTTATCAGAGTTAGATGGGTTAGCTGCTGTTGATGAACGGCGAGCTGGTTTGCTTGAGTGGAGATCTCCGTGGACATTTGGACCAGAGCTGCTGGATCGCTAGTGGCGAAGTCTTCTGTAATGAAGCACCCTGAGAGTGAGGATCCATTTGCAGCTTTATTACAATCTTGGTCGCATAAACAGGGTCAATCGCCAGCAAACACAACAGCAGGGATAAGGCTAATCGTAATCCAGGTACAGGCATGAGGTCAGGGCAGGCAGCAAGCTTACAAAAATCAGTCCAATAAAGAATATAGTCCAGGGCAGGCAGCAAGAATCAAAAAGGGAAAAACAGTCCAGAGTAATACCACGAAATGACAAAATGACAGACACGGGAAAAACGCTCAGAAATGATCACCAGGGAAACAAGACTTCGCAAGGAGAGAAAGGGAGAGAGAGCCTAAATAGTCTATTAATGGGAGACAGGTGCAACGGTGATTGGAACCAGGTATGTGGGAGTTGTAGTTCAGGGCTTAATATTCAGGAGAGGGTTCCCTCTGGTGGTGAGCAGGAGGAACCGCGGGAGTCTCGTTTGTTACAATAAGTCTGTGTGTAATGCATCATTCTCTTTGATAACCCATAAATCCAGGTAGTTTATTTTTCTCTCATCAGTCTGTGAATTTGAGATATTCAGAGCTCTCATTTAGTAGAATTTGGAATTCATTAAGTTCCTCTTGACTTCCTTCCCAGAGCACAAAGACATAATCTATGTATCTCTTCCATAGGAGTATTTTTTTAAGTAAGGGGTGTGGGTCTGTTTTAAAAAGGAATGTTTCTTCAAATTGTCCCACATACAGATTAGCATAGTTGGGGGAAAAAGGGGAGCCCATGGCTACACCCCGAATTTGAAGGAAAAAGTCTGACTCAAAGACAAAATTGTTATGGGATAATAGCAGTTCAGTAAGTCGTAAGATGCAATCATTGGATGGAGCAAGGGTAGAGTCTCTCTGCTGAAGGAAGTGTTGCAGTGCCTGCAAACCTCCAGTGTGTGGGATGTTAGTGTATAAGCTCTCGTCATCAAAAGTGGCCAGCAGGGAGCCCTCTGGTATCCTTCCTAAGCCCTCTATCAATGAGATCATGTGACTAGTGTCTTTGACATAAGATGAGAGATTCTCAACCATCGGTTTAATGTGGTAATCCACAAATTTAGAAATGTTGGATGTCACAGAGTCGATTGCTGCTACAATGGGTCTACATGGAGGAGGAGATACTTGTTTGTGTAATTTCGCGACTGTATAGAAAGTTGGTATCTTGGGGAATTTCACACATACAAATTCAACTTCTTGTTTAGTGATTTGTCCTGATTCCAAACAGCGTTCCACTGTGGATGGAATATTATGCTGGAATTCCAGGGTAGGATCACAATTCAGTTTGCGATAGAAGTCACCTTTAGATAGTTGTCGACGACATTCATTCACGTAGTCACATTTGTTTTGTATACAAATTCCTCCCCTTTACATTTTTTTATGATAATGGAAGGATCTGACTTTAAGTCCTTAAGAGCCATTCTCTCGTCTCTACTCAGGTTATCATAGGATTTGTGGTACAAATGAACTTTTTGCTCTAAATGTAGTTCTCTCAGAGTTCTCAGGTACCTCAGTTGGATTAATAGCTACATATCCTCCTTGACTCACAGTAGGACAGGAAAGTCTATTGATTGGCGTGGTAGACCTATGTATATATCTCACTGTTGGACTGTGGGCTCGTCCTGGGTCTCAATTGATAAGTGGCGCGGGGTGGTAGTGGATTTCTTCTTCCCCCGACGTATGTGTCGAACCCTCTTACGTGCTGGTGGTGTTGACCTCGACGTTGTCCCCGGTGTCCCCGCCCTCTGTTGTAGAAAAAACGCTCACCGTTGGTAGAGGATCCAGAGTTAGCACTGTCTGTGGATACAGTGAGGGAAAAAAGTATTTGATCCCCTGCTGATTTTGTACGTTTGCCCACTGACAAAGAAATGATCAGTGTACACTTTTATTGGTAGGTTTATTTGAACAGTGAGAGACAGAATAACAAAAAAATCCAGAAAAAAGCATGTGAAAAATGTTAGAAATTGATTTGCATTTTAATGAGGGAAATAAGTATTGACGGTACCTTGTTTTCTTGTGATTAGAGTCTCGCCAGATATATATTAGTCCGTTGTTCTTATCTTCCAAATCGCGTTTATACTTCTTGATTTTCCTCTCCTTCAATTCGGTCGCAATCTTAGTCTGAAGGTCAGCATTACTCTTAATGAGATCATCCAGTTTAATAGGTTCATTAAGCTCTTCTCGTAGAGCTTGCTGCGAATTTTCAACTGAGGTTGAGATCTCGATAATATCCCTTTTAAGTTGTTCAATGATCAAGGTCATCAGGTCCAATGAACATTGGACCCCTAATGGTCTGAATTTTGATTTTGATCTCAGGCCCTTCTTATGAATTTTTTTTCCAACATGAACAAGTCTTATATATTTACAGTTTTTTTCAATTGTTTAAGCACAATTTTGAAAACAGGTCCCTGTTTGTAAAAACACTACACACAATTAGCACAACCCTACACCAAAGTAGCACAACACTTCAGATAATTTGCAAAATGGAACACTTTTGTCAAAACTATACACGACTTCATAAAAACAATATTTTGTTACCATACGAAACACATTTCATATGACTTCAATCTTTTTGAACCAGTTACACTGCTGTTGCTAACCTAAAACACTTTTAGCAAGTCTAATTCTCAGTGATTAGAGTACTGTAAATTAAGTACACAGAGAAAGTGCAACTATACAAACACTACACAAGACCAATGCTGCAGACTGAGGAAAATATCATTTATTTCTCTCCATATACCCAAATCAGTCAACATGGAGAATCACAACAAAACATGTCCCAGTTTTCATGCTACTACAGTAGTGTGCATAACACTGTTAGCTCAGCAAACAACAGACAAACGTAAAATACTGTATCCAGTACAGGTTACAATTACAGTAAATATCAACAACAAACATAAAAAATAATCTGAAAAAAAACTGACAATATTGTACAGAAAATACTACAGTAAACATACTATTCATTATCTCTTCGCCTAGCTGAATCTGGCCAGAGAATTTAATCAACATCACAAGCAATATCCTCATTAGCAAGACAACGCGGGAAGAACCGTCTTGAATGTCGAATCCATCCTTGCACAGCTGCGGCATCGACTTGGTCACAGGCGTCCTCCATGGCCTGAATGAGGGGTACCTGAGCCTGAGGCTGGAGATCGTAAACCTTCCACCGCCATGCAGAGAAAAACTCTTCGATAGGGTTTAGAAACGGAGAGTATGGTGGAAGGTATAGTACTGTTAACTGTGGATGGTGTTGAAACCAGTTCTAGACCGAAGCAGAGCGGTGCAATGACACATTGTCCCAGATGACAGTGTATTGTATCTGGTGCATTTCATTACCTGCTGTGACGATGTGGTGCAATCGGTCCAAAAATGAGAGAATGTGAGGTGTGTTGTAAGGGCCCATTTTGGCATGACAGAGGAGAACCCCATGCTGTGAAATGGCAGCGCAAAGGGTGATGTTACCCCTACGTTGCCCTGGGACATTGATTATAGCCCTGTGGCCAATGATATTTCTGCCTCTCCTTCTTGCTTTTGTGAGATTGAACCCTGCCTCATCAATATATATGAATTCATGCAGGATTTCCTCAGCATCCATCTGCCAAACTCTGAAATACAGTGAAAGACAAGATTGTGTAGTTCAGGATAGGTCTAGTATACAGCCAATGTAAAAAAGTAATGTGTGCAGTATGCATCACAGTGCTAAAGTGAACAATACAAACCTCCACATACTCATGCCGCAGCCGTTTGACCCTCTCTGAATTCCGCTCAAAAGGCACTCGATAAAGTTGTTTCATTTGAACCTGATGTCTTTTCAGGATGCGTGCCAGTGTTGACTGAGAGACCTGATGGACATTTTTGAAAATGGCATGGTCACCGATAATGTTTGCTTGTAGTTCTCTGAGCCTGATAGCATTATTGGCCAAAACCATGTTTATTATCTCTCTCTCTTGTTCTTGCGTGAAAATGGGCCCCCTTCCTCCTTGTCGTTCCCGACCCTCAATCCTATGTGGAGAATAATACATGTAACTTACTGTACAATGTCACAGGAAGGGGTATCACAAGTGCAGATATGGTGCATACAATAAGCGGCTGATTACTGTAACTGTAGACAGATCTTCTTTTACCTGTTTTCCTGTCGAAAAGTCCTTATGACAGACGCCACTGTATATCTGCTAAGATTTGGCTGAACTCTCAGTCCAGCCTCCCTCAGCGTCAATCCGTGGTTCACAACATGGTCCACTAGTGTTGCACGAATGTCATCTGATAAGTTTGGTCCTCTTCTTCTTTGTGCACGTTCTCCTCCTGCTTCAGGTCTTCCTCGATCACTGGCTCGGCCTCTGCCTCTTCCTCTACCTCCTTCTCCTCCTCCTCCTCTGTGTACTCCTCCTCTCACCCTCACTCTTCTTCTGACGCCTTCCAATTTGGTTGAAGGCAGGTGAACCTACCTGCTGCATTTTTATAGTGCTTAAACCTGATTGGTGTGTCTACAATTTAGTAATCATGTGTTTGTGCACCTGATGGCTGTGTTTAACAGATTGGCTCATAGGTGTGGTAATTTGACAGTCAGTGCTTTGAAATTGCAAGGAAGTGACATCATGATATACTTCTGTGTCTGATGTATACAAGTGTGTTTAGTGTTTTTCAAATCACTGTGTGTAATGTTTTGCAAATAGTGTGAAGCTGACAATGTGCTTACAGTTGTGCAAATCTAGCCTTGTGTTTTGCTCATTGAGTGTAAGGTTTTGCTAATTGTGGGAAAAGTTTAATTTTAGTGTGTAAGCAATCGTAAAAAACTGTAAAATAATTATTTTTACAGATTATTAAGTATATATCTAATATGTTCCCCCTGTTGATGATGTTTGTTATATATCAAGGTTGAACCATTAATATATGTAACAAACATGGAGTACAAAATTGTGAAATTGAATGAAACCATGTATGTTAATGCCAATATGATGTACAATATTCCATTATGTTTCTATGTGAATAATATATCTAATATGCCATATACTATATAATCTGTTTTAACAGTGTCACTAATTAATTGTAATTAACTTCATCAATACGACACACCCCTCACTACTGTCATTGATTACTCTAATTGCACTGTTATCTATATAACCTGGTTCAAATATTTATGACATCACCCTGAGGAAGGCACAGTGATGCCGAAACGTTGGTAAATACCCATTAAACTGTTGGGAGAGTATATATGTAGTGTGCGACTTATTTTGATAGTGTATACTTCACTAGAGTTAACACCTACAGCATTGACAGAGACACGCAGATGACTCAGAGACAGAGATATCACTAGAAGTAGAGACTTAACATATACAGGACTTGCAGTTGACGTACGACGCCTCCTGGCGGCCATGTTGGAAGACCACCACATTAATTCTAGAAGCAGAGACTTAATGTTTAGTAGACCTACACAGAAAGAAAGACCCAGGCATTGTTAAAGATGTCAAAGGTAATCTATGCTGAACCTGATATGAAGGTCAAGTTTGACAGAGGTGAGACGGAAGAGAGGATTGTGGATATCTACATCAGTGCAGACACCCTGAGAGACAGTGAGACCAGCACCAGGACAGAAGAGACAGCAGACACTGCTTCTAATAATGGACCAGGAGACCAGTACTCAGGTAACACACACTCAACCATATTATAGGAGAAGGTCCAAGGTCCCTCCCCTAGGATTGTATTCTCCAATGAGTTTTGAGAAGGAGGGGAGGAGAGAGGATGTGAGGAGGAATTGAGGAAAGATTAGTTGAGAAAGAGCCCATAGATAAGTCTGTAATATCACTATTTCACTTCTCACTTTAACCACTAGGTGAAATCATCACTTAACAATGCAGCACTGTATCCAACCATCAACATGAGAGAGAGAGAGAGAGAGAGAGAGAGAGAGAGAGAGAGAGAGAGAGAGAGAGAGAGAGAGAGAGAGAGAGAGAGAGAGAGGACGTTGTCATAGTATGTTGTTGTTACACAACTTTCTCACAGATCCAGTTATGATATTTGCCACAATTGTCATCATTCCATGTCTTTACAGGGTCATCTTGTCTGTAGTGTATCTCAACACAGTCCGTCTGCCCAGAGAACTGACCACCATTATCAGACTGTCCTGTCCCCCAGTACCTAAACAATACAGAGAACCAGACAGTAAGACACTGTAATACAAACATCCTCCTCAATTATATACATAGTCCTATGTTTTTTCAGCTTGAAAGACACTCTCTAAGATCAGCATATCATTATCAACAACAACACAAATTCTTGCTCTTTCCATTACGTTTTCAAATGCAAATAGTACTTGGCTTCTATGATACATCTACAGTTCTCATGGAATGACATCCATGAGTCGAAACATATATTTGAAGGAACATGATTGGAAGCTCTCTCTCATTGTTTTTCTTATAGTCTAGTAATTATTATGTTGATAAAGTCCGGCAGTATGTAACTCGCCACTGTGTATTTCCAACCTGGTCTCAGAGCATTTTGTAAAAATAAGACAAATAATTGTTGTGTTTAGATTTTAAGGAGAAAATGTACACATACTGTACTCTGTGAAATGATTCTTCATTAGTTTTATTAGAAACATGTCATGTGATTTCCCAAAAAACGCGGGTCCAATTATTAACCTATGCGTATCACTTTAATAATAAGAATCAAGTCACAGATTATGAAGGAACAAAGTCCTTTAACAAGGTCTACCAGCTTCCTGATTGAATGTGATTGGATACTTAAAACAGTGTGACCTGGACACACAGAAAGGGGCAGAACATTACTGAGAGGAAACACACACACTCACAAAAAAATCAATGCTAATAAAAGTTGAGAATGACTCACTACCTTTACTGTACAAGGGACCACATGTAGGTTACCAACGGCAACACAATGCACCATACACCAGTGGACCTGTCTGCTACATATCCACACACTCATCATGGTGTCTCTGCTGTTGTATCTCTTCCTGGATGTTGCTGTCTGCTCAAACCACTGGTTAAGGTGTGAAGTCCTCCCTGAATCTATAACACTATGTTCTCAAACACAGCAGACTGTTAAACTAAAGCAGCTGTTTAACAGGATATATCACAGAATATACTGTCCATTGTACCAGAGTCTCAGAACACTGGTAAGTAATCCGTAGTCATAGAGTCACACACATGGAAGTTTAAACTAATGGTTATTATCCTTCAACTTGCCGCATAAACAATTTTGCATATGTTAATGTGATGAGGTTGGCCGATGCCCCATGCTCCAAGGCTTCAAAATTCAACTGAGTAAAATAAACTGTAACAAACAGATTATAAATTTTTTAGAAAACAGAATACAATGTTTCTTACAAATATCGGTCTTAACCTATATATTTTTTTTATTGATATACTTGTGGAAAAGGATACATGAAACGCTAAATAATAATCTCCTAAATGAAACGTTGTTCCTTTAAGACTAGAGGTTAAATGTTCTGAAATGTTTGAGGCTCTTTTTAGGATGTATACTAACTGCAGAAACATTCATTTTCATGTTCATGAAGTTCAATGCAAATCGCCATTGTGTATTTCCAACCTGGTCTCAATGCATTTTTTAAATTCTGTACGTAAATCCGAGTCAATCCATTTAGTGTAATATGAAAGGTTTCATATGATATGTATCAATAAGTGGATGTCCATGATCCATTTTGTACGTTACAAATTACAATTTCTATGATGTTACGAATTACATTTTGTATGATATGATACGAAGTACAATTTGTATATGTTACGTATTTGCAAAACGTATAATATGTTACGAATGTCCTAAACATATGAATTCTACTAACATTAGCTAGCTGGCTAACGTTAGCAAGGCTAGGAGTTAACTGTGACTGGACACTATATTTCCTGTTGTTAGCAGCTGTATCTTTAACAACCCTCAACAGGAAGAGAGATAGGTGAGAAAACGTCACTTTAAAAGTTTGATTGTGTCTCATTGATGCTATGTACCGTACCTGTGTCCACAGAGCCTGATAGCTCAGGGAAGATATCCTCCAGGGTTGCTGCAGTGTGTCTGGGGCTGCTGTGTGTTCTACTGGCTGGGATCATAGGCCTGTCTGTCTACTGTAAGTCTTAAATTACAAATCCTACAATTCACCAGCATTCACCTACAATTCACCAGCATTCACCTACAATTCACCAGATTATCTATTTTATTGATACACTTTGATGTTGTTATAACAGATGACGGGGTCTCTAAGAGCTTCTTAGCCTATAAGACCAACTCATCTGCAGAGAGAGACCAGCTACAGACCAGCTACAACAACCTGACTAAAGAGAGATACCAGGTACAGACCAGTTACAACACCCTGACTAAAGAGAGAGACCAGCTACAGACCAGTTACAACAGCCTGACTAAAGAGAGAGACCAGCTACAGACCAGTTACAACACCCTAACTAAAGAGAGAGACCAGCTACAGACCAGTTACAACACCCTGACTAAAGAGAGAAACCAGCTACAGACTGAGAGAGATTTTCTTAGCGGGAGACTTACCAATCTCAGTGAGTAAACCTACAGTAATAAATTATCATTAATCCCACACAACTAGTCTTGAGTCTGTGTTCTTTCATTAAGTGTCCAGTGTGATAAATTGAAGGAAATTCGTATTTTCATCAATCATTTCAAACCTGTCCTGAAGGCTGGCGGAAGTTTGATTCCAGTTGGTACTTCCTGTCTACTGAGTCTAAAACCTGGAAGGAGAGCAGAAAGGACTGTCTGGAGAGAGGAGCAGACCTGGTGATCATAAACAGTGATAAGGAACAGGTGAGAGGGAGAGGGAGAGGGGATGGTTGTGCAGGGGGTAGATATGATCAAACATATACGTATGTTTATTTATCTTTCTCAACAACAGACGTTTCTCTTCAACATCAAGAAGAGAATCTGGATTGGTCTGACTGACTCTGTTAATGAGGGGACCTGGAAATGGGTGGACGGCACATCACTGACCACAAGGTGAGAAATGATAACTAATCTGTCAATAAGGCTCCATTCAAACTTTTTCTATGCAGGTTACTGATATTGATGATAGCAGTCAACGCAGTTAACTTTGAGATGAAAAATGTCTACATATTTTTTTGTATTATGATGTTGTAACTGTGATGTCTTATTGTTGTAAATCCTGTAGGTACTGGTATTAACCATGATAACTGACTGTTTTTAACCCTGTAGGTACTGGTATTAACCATGATATCTGACTGTTTTTAACCCTGTAGGTACTGGTATTAACCGTGATATCTGACTGTTTTTAACCCTGTAGGTACTGGTATTAACCGTGATATCTGACTGTTTTTAACCCTGTAGGTACTGGTATTAACCGTGATATCTGACTGTTTTTAACCCTGTAGGTACTGGTATTAACCGTGATATCTGACTGTTTTTAACCCTGTAGGTACTGGTATGAACCATGATAGCTGACTGTTTTTAACCCTGTAGGTACTGGTATCAACTGATATCTGATGGTTTTTATCCCTGTAGGTACTGGCATGACCAACAGCCTGATAGTGAAGATCCTACTGGGGAGGAGGACTGTGTTGAGATACATAAAGATTGGATTCCACTTAAGGCATGGAATGACATGTCATGTGACAAGATACTCAACTGGATTTGTGAGAAAGTGGTTTAACATGCTCTCTCTCTCTCGCTCTTTTTCTCTCTCTCTCTCATTCATTCATTCAAATGCACCTATTGTTGTATTTGTTTTTTGTATCATATTAATAAAAGTCCTACTTATTTCCGGTTTTTAGCTTCCTGTGTACCAGTAGTTACGTTTGACACATCATCAGAGTCAACAAGAAGTTAGTACATTTGGCTTTGTGCATACACATAATTTCCAACTCAAATCTATCCTATAGATATTTTCATGCTCCAATTTAGGCCTGGTGCAAACATTCTCAACAGTACCAAGCCAGCATTACTGTTTAGGAGTTGACTGTATCACCAATCAGTAAGTGTAGTAGAGATATCAAAGGATGTTACTAAGTCATCTTTGACAGTCAGTCTTTGTTGTCAAGTTAAATGCAATATCAAATGCTCATATTTGACTGCTGTTCACATTTAAGGGTCCCAAAAGAGTGAAGTTGATTTTTTTCAGTCGTTCAAACAGCTGTCAGTCAAAATCTAATCCACACTGGTTAAGTCTACCCACCGTCAATATCCACTTGGAGCAGTTTGTATGTAATCTATTGTATGGAAGTTATAATGACCCATGTTTGTAGTCCTGGACCCCTTGAACATGTTGATGTATATTTGGGAGTAAACAGAGGGTCCAAATCAGCAGAAAGGTGAAAGGAAGGGGGAGATCTGGAAACTCCCTGAATTATCTTGGGGCTGTTACATATGATATTTAATATATGTTAACAGCTAGCCTTTGTTCTCCACTTCCCCTCTATGATCTATATCTTCCTGGTATGATAGTGTCCTGTCCATCATCACAAATAGCAAGTCCCATTCCCTGGGCAGGAGGACTGTGTTGAGATATACTCTGGACAAGAGGACTATGTAGAGACATGGAATGATTTCTATTGTGCTACAGAAAATGCTTTAACAATAACCACTGTAACATCAACCAGTTTTTGCAGCTATTTGAATTTGAGTCAATGAGAGAAGCTAGCAATGCAATGTAGTGTTCCTTAGCTGGCAAGGTAACAGAGGGTTCGATGTTGATCAAGTCAATCTCACCATAGCGATTTTGTTTTATGTTGACAGGGTTCATACACACAATAGCTGAATTTTCAGAGCTAGCGCAAACTAAAGCAAACATTAGCTAGCAAGCTACCTAGTACCTATTCCATGTACGTGGCGTCGTCAAAGATGGAATCTTTGCTATCGTCAGTTTCTTCCAAGATCAGCATGCAGCTGTAGTGCTTCGAAGTCCCTGTGATCAGATTAGAGATAAACTGAACTCCAAACTGAACAGAACTATACTCTCTTCTACCATTGTCTTAAATATCTTTAATGGTCTTGTTGCAAAAGCTAAATTGTCGCTAGGGGACTTTGAAGCACCTGTGTGCCGAGCTTGGAGTAAACTGACAATAGCAAAGATTATAGCAAACACCACAGAAACAGAATTGGTGCTCGCTAGCTCTGCAAATTCAGCTATTGTTGGAAGCCAGTCAATATAAAACATAAACTATATTCAAATTACAAAAGGTTGCAGCATACGTTGTGTAAATGGTGAACTCATACAGCTGTCAACCCTTGTCACTGCAATCCGTTTCACATTTGCAAGCTGACTAGCTAGCTACCTTTTATATTGAAGCCCATATGGAATGATAGAAGACAATAGATGATAGAAGCCCATCTCATACTGTAAATAACCTGCACACTGTGTGTGTGTGTAACCCAAAATGGCATAAAAAATACGGATATCAAGAGTATTTTTCAGTACACCAAAACGCAAAGTAAGAACCCTAGTAGCCTAATATCGCAAAGACTAGTTGATGAAATGTTTATAAGAAAGAAGTGACATGCAAATGTTTCATAATGATGTCATTAGGCAGAGGAGGCAACAGATGGCACACAGACATCAGAGCTGGGGACAGATGAGCAGGGACAGACTGGCAGAGACAGGGAGTCTCAGGTAAGTTTGTTGAGTCTTTGTTTGGCAACATTATGAAAGGTTCTCTCTTTTTTAGACTTGTAAAATAGGGACATAATTGGAAAATGCTATGGATACCCCCACTCTCAACTTAAACTGGTGACTGAACTAAGATTTGTTTAAGGCAATGGTATTGCTGTTGTGATTAATTGTGTTGTTTTGGGTACCGGTAGTTAGGAGTACAGCAAACACCGTATTTTGTTTCTAGCGGACAGACTGTGAGTCAGTGAGGGTGAGGGTGGTGAAAGGGAAAGAGCCAGGGAGAGAGACTTCAGAGGACAGTGTCACAGCCACATCAGGACCAGGTGTCAACCTTGTTGCCAGCAGCACCAGTATAAGGGACAGTGGCACAGCATTGTCCAGTTACCTCAGTGATGGCACAAAACCATGTCAGCCACACGCACAATTTATAGAACCGCAAACTTATGCCAACAGAGTGTTGACTTTCAAGAGAGATGGTTTCACAATTTCCCCTGGCTATATTATAATCCATCATCCATCATCAGAAATTCCTCGGGGTTTCGCCTGCTATGTGCGTTCTGTTTTACTCACAGAGTAAAAAATTCAGAGTGTTTCCTATCCAATGGTACCAAATATGTGCATATCCTATTTTCTGGGCCTGAATGGGAGGCATTTTACTTTGGGCACGCCAGGCTCTCCAAAACCGACCCCTCAGCTGCCACTCCCTAACAAGTTAACAACACACACCTGATTATGTGCCTGTATTCTTTCATTAAGTATCCAGTCTGATAAGTTGAAGAACATTTATATTTTCAACTTATAGAACAAACCTGTCCTGAAGGCTGGCAGAAGTTGAATCCAGTTGGTACTTCCTGTCTACTGAGACTAAAACCTGGAAGGAGAGCAGACCTGGTGATCATAAACAGTGATAAGGAACAGGTGTGAGAGAGAGAGAGAGAGAGAGAGAGAGAGAGAGAGAGAGAGAGAGAGAGAGAGAGAGAGAGAGAGAGAGAGAGAGAGGATATGGGTGTGCAGGGGATAGATATGATCAAACAAAAGTATGCATATATTTATGTTTCTCAACAACAAACGTTTCTCTTCAACCTCAACAAGGGAGTCTGGATTGGTCTGACTGACTCTGTTAATGAGGGGACCTGGAAATGGGTGGACGGCACATCACTGACCACAAGGTGAGAGATGATAACTAATCTGTCAATAAGGCTCCATTCAACCTTTTTCTATACAGGTTATTGTCATTGATGGCAGAAGTTAACTTGTTAGGGAGAGGCAGCTGAGGGGTCGGTTTTGGAGAGCCTGGCGTGCCCAAAGTAAAATGCCTCCCATTCAGGCCCAGAAAATAGGATATGCATATATGTGGTACCATTGGATAGGAAACACTCTGAATTTTCCAAAACTGTTAACCATTTGTCTGTGAGTAAAACAGAACGCATATAGCAGGCGAAACCCCGAGGAATTTCTGTCCTGGAAAAAGTGATTTTGACACATTGCTCATTTGGGAACCCCTCCCTAATGAAAATGACCATATAAGGGCATATGAATGCAGTACTCGTCGCTTCCTTATGATGTCAACAGTGTATTTTTTTCATTTTGGATGAATTAGACCAGAGAAAAAGACCAAACAAGGAAGTCCCCCCTTGATGACAACAGTACCCAGCACGCACGCCCGAGAAGTCACGCAGTGTCTTTTTTACCGTCGTTATCGATCAGTTTATATTCCGGTTGATTTATAATAGTAAATATACGTAAAAGTGTTCCTAAGGATACATTTAAAACTATGTTTGATTGTTCTTGGACAAGTTTATAGGTATAAGATGAACGAGTTCGGCCACGCTTCAATGGACTAGTGGAGGCTGTCGTTTCTGATTATAACGCTACGACCCAAATGGAGGATTTATGGATAAAATACGTTACTTTTTCTAACAAAAGAACCATGGATTGTCTTCGTTGGACACTTAGGATGACCTCAGCAGAAGTTCTTCAACAGGTAATTGATTTTCGCTGTGAAATGTGTTATGTGTGTGCCATGATGGCTAATCGATACATGGCTATTGGAAAAATATGTGAGGTGCTACCCTCAAACAATGAAATGTGCTGCTTTCGCCGTAAAGCCTTTTTGAAATCTGACAACGCTGTGATATTGCCAAGAAACTGAGCTTTTGATGAGTATGGAACACTTGTATATTGGTGGATGTTTAATAATTCAACTTTTGGATTTTGAATTTGGCGCTTTACATTTTACCTGGTAGTGTCGGGAGGAGCCCGCTAGCGCCCCACTGGTCCCCAAGAAGTTTTTAACAAAGTTTACTTTAAGATTACAGTTTTTTACGATTGTTTACACACTAAAATAAAAATGTCCACACAATTTGCAAAATTCTACTCCAATGAGCAAAACACCTCCACAGATTTGAACAACATTACACACAATGTCTGCTTCACCCTTTTTGCAAAACATTACACACAGTGATTTGTAAAACTCTACACACATTTTCACACCTTAGACACAGATAAGGATTTTGAGGTTACTTCCTTGTCATTACAAAGCCCCGGATTGCCAATGACCACACTAATGAACGAATTGGATAATCACATCCACCAGGTGTGGAAGCACACATGTGCTAATTTGAAAACGCAGCACTCAGGTGTGCTATAAAAGGCAGCAGGTGAGTTCACCTGTCTTCAACAAAAATGGAAGGAGCTAGAAGAAGAAGAAGAGTGAGAATGAGAGGGGGAGCTCAAAGAGGAGATGAAGGAGGTAGAGGAAGAGGAGAAGGAGATAGAGGAAGAGGCCTAGGTAGAGGAAGAGGAGAAGAAGGAGATAGAGGAAGAGGCCTAGGTAGAGGAATAGGTAGAGAAGGACTTGAAGAGTTGATAGAACCTGAACAAAGAAGACGAGGACCAAATTTGATTTAAGAAATCCGTGCAACACTTATTGACCATGTTATCAACCATGGACTGACACTGATGGAAGCTGGACAAAGAGTTCAACCAAATCTCAGCAGAAATATTGTTGCGTCAGTAATTCGGATATTTCATCGAGAAAACAGGTAAGCTAACCACACAGTACATTGAAACTGAAGCTTGCTGTACTTATCATCAATATTGTTTACTGTGACATTTGACAGTAGGCTGCATGTGTATTTTTCTATATATTTGTTTTACACAGGATTGAGGGTCGAGGACACCAAGGTGGAAGGGGCCCTATGTTCACTCGTGCACAAGAGGCCGCCATTGTGAACATGGTTTTGACCAATAATTGTATCAGGCTGCGAGAAATCCAAGCCAATATCATCAATGATGACCATATTTTCAATAACATCCAACGAGTCTCTCTGTCAACATTAGGTCGAATCCTCAAGAAAAATCAAATATACATGAAGCAACTGTATCGGGTACCATTTGACAGAAATTCAGAGAGAGCGAAACATCTGCGCAATGAGTATGTGGAGGTATGTATTGTTCATCTTACTATGGTGTGGTATTGTGCACTGCTCATAATGTTCTGGCACCAAAATGTACTGTGCAATAGATATTGAATAGCATCCTGTTGTCTTTTACTGTGTTTCAGAGAGTCTTGCAAATGGATGCTGCAGAAATTCTACATGAATTTATATATGTGGATGAGGCTGGATTTAACCTTGCGAAAACAAGAAGAAGAGGGAGAAATGTAATTGGACACAGGGCAATCACCAATGTGCCAGGGCAGCGAGGGGGTAACATCACCCTTTGCGCTGCTATTACACAAAATGGGGTCCTCCACCACCATGCAAATCTGGGACCCTATAATGCAAATCTAATACTTGCATTTCTTGACGGATTTCACGAGATTGTCACAGCATTAAACCAAGTGGACCAGATGCGGTACATTGTCGTTTGGGACAATGTCTCATTCCATCGGGCTGCTCTGGTCCAGAATTGGTTCCATGAGCACCCTGAATTTGAAGTCTTATACCTTCCCCATACTCCCCTTCCTGAATCCAATAGAATAGTTTTTTCAGCATGGCGGTGGAAGGTATACGACCTGCGGCCCTATGACCGTTTGCCCCTCATTCAGGCCATGGAGCAGGCCTGTGATCATATCGAAGCAGCTTCTGTGCAGGGGTGGATTCGTCACACGAGGCAATTCTTCCAACGGTGCCTTGCCAATGAAGACATAGCCTGTGATGTGGATGAAATCTTATGCCCTGATCCAGCCAGACGGAGAGATGATGAATAGTTACAGTATTCTTGTTGCTTTTACAGTAGTTTTTCTTCAGAGTCAAAGTGTATGTACTTCATGCAGTAATTTTTATTTGTCTACAGATTTTATTTGTTTCATTGATTTCATTGTTGGTTGATTACTGTAACTGATTATGGTAAATACTGTAAGTATTGAAATAAATACTTGAAATATTCAGTCTGCAGCGTCAGTGTTGTGCAGTGCTTGGTAAGTTTATAGGCCTATTTGTGTACATTCTCCCTATATCTCAAACTAATCATGAAGAATGTTGTGGGTTTGTCACTATTTTTTTTTTCATCTAAATTATCCCTTACATAACAATGTCTGGCCAAAAATCTAGCACATGCTATTTCCTAAAATTAGTTTTTTTACAATTGTGTTTTTTATTTATCACAGCAGTGTGAAACTGGCTGTAATAGTGTCTGATCATTGAGGACTGTGTTGGTTAAATGAAAACTAATAGCATTTTCACAGATGTGTATATGTTTTGACTGAAGTGTGTATGTTTTGACTGAAGTGTGTCATTTTGCAAACAATCTAGGAATTATGCAAATTGAGTGTGGTGTTTGGATAATTGTGATTATATTTTGAAAAAAAGAACCCGGTTTTCAAAATTGCGTGTAAACAATTGAAAAAAACTGTAAACATTTCTCTATATTTAGAATTGTGACGTTCTAACTGTGATATCTGACTTTTTTTTACCCTGTATGTACTGGTATTAACCATGATATCTGACTTTTTTTACCCTGTATGTACTGGTATTACCCACAACTTGATAATGCAGGTCCTACTGGGAGGAGGACTGTGTTGAGATAGACATATCAGCGTTGTCTGATGGCATGGAATGACTTGTCATGTGACAGCAAACTCATCTGGATTTGTGAGAAAGTGGTTTAACATCACAATGACAACATACTGTAACACATACAGCAGCCTACAGTACACACAACTTCCTCCTTCATTCTCTCTCTCTCTCTCTCTCTCTCTCTCTCTCTCTCTCTCTCTCTCTCTCTCTCTCAAACCCACACAGACACACGCATGCAGACACATTTTATTTGTTTGTATCGCATGAATAAAAGTCCTACTTATTTCCTGAAAATGTAGCTTCCTGTTTTCCAGTAGTTTTGTTTCACACATCATCAGATACAACATGAAGTCAGTACATTTGACTTTGTTTACACTCTGCATGCAGTACATTTCATAATTTCTAATTCAAATACACTGTTCTTACTTGCTACAGATATTTACGTGCTCCAATTTAGGCCTGGTGCAAACATTCTCAACAGCACCAAACCACCATTACATACATTGTGTAGGAGTTGACTGTATCACCCATCAATGAGTGTAGTATATCAAAGGGTATCAAAGGATGTTACTTAATAATCTTTGACAGTCAGTCTTGTTGTCAAGTTACATATAAGCACAATATCAAATGCTCATAATTGGCTGTTGTTCCTCTATACAGTGCCTTCGGAAAGTATTCAGACCCCTTGACGTTTTCCACATTTTGTTATGCTACGTCCTTACTCTAAATTTGATTAAAACAACAATTGTCCTCAACAATCTGCAAACAATAAACCATAATGACAAAGCATGAATAGTGTTTTAGATTTTTTGCTAATTTATAAAAAATAATATCACATTTGCATAAGTATTCAGACCCTTTACTTAGTACTTTGTTGAAGCATTTTTGGCAGCGATTACAGCCTCAAGTCTTCCTGGGTATGATGCTACAAGCTTGGCACCTATATTTGGTG
Source organism: Brachymystax lenok tsinlingensis (assembly GCA_030435695.1). Classification (NCBI taxonomy): domain Eukaryota; kingdom Metazoa; phylum Chordata; class Actinopteri; order Salmoniformes; family Salmonidae; genus Brachymystax; species Brachymystax lenok. Next base: position 40,397,684 of record CM059810.1, read on the forward strand.
AGTTTCTCCCATTCTTCTTTGCAGATCCTCTCAAGCTCTGTCAGGTTGGATGGGGAGCGTTACAGCACAGCTATTTTTAAGTCTCTCCAGAGATGTTTGATCGTGTTCAGGTCCAGGCTCTGGTTCTGGCTGGGCCACTCAAGGACATTCAGATACTTATCCCGAAGCCACTCCTGCATTGTCTTGGCTGTGTGCTTAGGATCGTTGTCCTGTTGGAAGGTGAACCTTCGCCCCAGTCTGAGGTCCTGAGCTTTCTGGAGCAGGTTTTCATCAAGGATCTCTTTGCTCCGTTCATCTTTGCCTCAATCTCCCAGTCTCTGCCGCTGAAAAACATCCCCAAAGCATGATGCTGCCACCACCATGCATAAACGTATGGATTGTGCCAGGTTTCCCCCAGACTTGACACTTAGTTTTCAGGCCAAAGCGTTCAATCTTGGTTTCATCAGACTAGATACTCCTGTTTCTCATGGTCTGAGAGTCTTTAGGTGCATTTTGGCAAATTCCAAGCAAGCTGTCATGTCCCTTTTACTAAATTGTGGCTTCCGTCTGGCGATTCTACCATAAAGGCCTGATTGGTGGAGTGCTGCAGATATGGTTGTCCTTCTGGAAGGTTCTCCCATCTCCACAGAGTAAATGTAGAGCTCTGTCAGAGTGACCATCGGGATCTTGGTCACATCCCTGACCAAGGCCCTTCTCCACCGATTGCTCAGTTTCTCGGTAAGCTCTAGGAATAGTCTTGGTGGTTCCAAACTTCTTCCATTTTAGAATGATGGAGGCCACTGTGTTCTTGGGGACCTTCAATGTTGCAGAATTCTTTTGTTACCCTTCCCTAAATCTGTGCCTTGACACAATCCTGTCTCTGAGCTAAACGGACAATTCCTTCGACCATGACTTGATTTTTTCTCTGACATGCACTGTCAACTTTGGGACCTTATATTGACAGGTGTGCCTTTCCAAATCATGTCCAATCAATTGAATTTACCACAGGTGGACTCCAATCAAGTTGTAGAAACATCTCAAGGATTTTCAATGGAAACAGGATGCATTTGAGCTCAATTTCGAGTCTCATTGCACAGGGTGAGACTGCTTATGTGAATACGTTTTTTCTGTTTTGTATTTTTAAGAAATACATTGCATTGTGAATTTGGGGTATTGTGTGTAGATTGCTGAGGAAAAAATCATATTCTACCCATTTTAAAATAAGGCTGTAACGTAACAAAATGTGGAAAAAGTCAAGGGGTCTGAATACTTTCCAAAGGCACTGTATGGGTTCCAAAAGAGGTAAGTGAAGCGGAACTTTTCAGTGGTTCAACCAGCTGTCACTCAAAAACTCCTCAACCAATCAGGTTCATTAAGAGAGAAGTGAGCTGCAGCCAATTATGTCTCCATCTCATCCTCACTGGTTAAGCCTACCCACCCTCAATATCCAATTGAAGCAGTTTGTAGTGTCAAATCTATTGTATGGACATTATAATGACCAATGTTTGTAGTCCTGGACCAAGGACAAAGGATGGGGGGAGTTCTGGAAAAGCCCTGGATTATCCTGGGGCTGTTACATATGATATTTAATATACGTTTTTTTATTTTATTTATTTTTGTACCTTAATTTAACCAGGAAAAGCCCATTGAGACCCAGAGTCTCTTTTTCAAGGGAGACCTGGCCAAGAAGGCAGCAACAATCAATACATTACATAATTAAAACATACAACAATACAATACAACAACATGATCCAGCCTAAAAAAAAAGCATTAACACTCCTCTGTAACAGAGTCTCCCATCAATATTTTAAATTCATTCAGAGGCACTAACAAATCAAGATGAGCATGGATTGTAGATTATTCCATGCATCTGGTGCACAAGAAGAGAAGGCAGTCTTGCCTAATACTGTGAATGTCCTGGGGACTTTAAGTAGCAACCACCTAGCAGACCGGGTCTGGTAACTGCTGGTGGTGAAGGAGCCCAGACTACAGAGGTAAAGAGGGAGTTTACCCAAAAGGACTTTGTAGATGAACACATACAAATGTATCTTTCTGCGCATATAAAGTGAGGTCCAAACCTACCATTTGGTACAATGTGCAATGTATTAACAGCTAGTCTTTGTTCTCAATGTAGGAATGCCTACATTGAAAGAAAGACTCAGGCATTGTTAAAGATGTCAAAGGCCATCTATGCTGAGCCAGATATGACCAAGAAGGTAAACTTGGACAGAGGTGAGATGGAGGAGAGGATTGTGGATATGTTTGTCATTGCAGACACCCTGAGAGAAGAGACAGCAGACACTGCTCCTAATAATGGACAAGGAGAACAGCACTTAGGTAACACAAACACACTCACAAACCTACCAAAAAGGTAAGAGACTACTGCTCTATAATAACACTGACCACCCGAAGGTAAGAGTCTACTGCTACAATAACAATGACCACCCACGGTAAGAGACTACCGCTCTATAATAACACTGACCACCCCAAGGTAAGAAACTACTGCTGTAATAACACTGACCACCCCAAGGGAAGAGACTACTGCTATATAATAACACTGACCACCCCAAGGTAAGGGACTACTGCTCTAAAATAACACTAGCGCCCCACCACTCCCTAAGTAGTTAAGGAACTCTCCCCTGTATGTTACTGATGGTCTGAAGACTGGTGTGATTTGGTAGAATACCAAATGATGAACTAGGTGTTGGAGAGAAAGACACGGCAGCTCCATTGAGGACTTCCTTAAAGTAGTCAAAGTATTAAAGTAGTCAAGGTAGTTAACTGGGTGGGTTAATGGTGCTTCACACATTGTCACAGACGCTATAATCGCACAGATATAAAGATGAGTCCTCTATCTATCTCTATGGGTCAAGGTCAAAGTAACAGAAGGAAGAAATTGAGGTTGTAGAAAACAGCCAGTAGGGGGAGACAAACACTTATAAAAGTAGGTATTATACCCAACATGAGGGACTTTTCTGACCATTATCCCATTGACAAACAGATTATAGACAAAACCTAAAACTGACCCTTACCTTAACCCTAACCTTCACCTAATTTTAACTAATTCAGAAACTGAACAGATTGAAAACGTATGATTGAAGTTTAAAATGAAGACTTTTTCTTCATACTTCATTCTTCTGTTGTACTTGTGGTGACCATATATCCATGGATGAAAAGTGGCCTGTGTTTTTAGGACAGATGCAGTGCATAGGGCCTACATAGAATGTGAATAATGACATTAAGGGCATCAAATGGCACCATATTCCTTGTGTAGTGCACACATTTTGACTTGGATCCATCACTATGTAGAAAACAGGGTTCCATTTGGGACACAGTAAGTTTAGGAATGTTATTGCTGGAACACCTACTGTATTGTAATTGCAGTTGATTTCAGCATGCGTTGCTGTGCCAACTCATATATAGCCATATCACTGACTTTGTTTATTAATGGCTTCCTGTCTGTCTGTCTGTCTGTCTGTCTGTCTGTGGTTGGTGGTGGTTATTAACAGACTTGGGCCACGTGTTCATTAGGGCACAGTAGACAAAATAAATTACAATAGCAAATTAAACATTTTATTCTTATTGAACAGGTGCATTTAGTCCATCCCTGTTTCAGCTTTATTCCATTTGGTGCTAATGAATACGACCCAGATACTTTATCTGTGCTTGCCTTGAGCTTCTGGAACCAATAGAATAGCCCCAAACGCTCAAAGTATTTGACTTCTAACAATATTTAAACCCAGGTCTGGTTATTCATCATTTTTTAAAGCATCCCGAGACATTATTAAGATGTATACATCTAATATGTTAACCAGTGATATAGAGTAGTAAGAGACCATATAAGAGGCTGTGTGTACCTGGTGGCAGTAACTAAAGGATCCCCTTTAGTTCCTGCCAAGGCAGCAGCTACTCATTCTGGGGTCCAGCAAAATTAAGGCAGTTATACAATTAAAAAATATCATTACAATACATTCACAACAGATTTCACAACACATTCATGTTTTTATTTATTCAACAAAAGCTGGAGCGCAAATGCTGAAAAATATAATCAAATTACAAATTACCATTACATTCATTTTCAGCTCATTACCGTACAATATATATATTACAAAAATAATCGTAATCTTAATCTGAGTAAGTAATGCGGGTTTAACCAATTAACATGATCACTACACCTGAGAGCTGAGAAAGATGCGGTTGTACATTGGTGGGGAAATTATCAGTAATATACAGAACCTAATTATAGAGCATTATGTTCCCTGTATCAGCTGTTCTGCTGACTGTAAAAAAATATAAATATTTTTCTGATTTATTTTGGCACCAATTTGCAGTTCTTACAATCTCCAGTGGTCACTAGTGTGTAGACGACTTCACAACACAGTTTATTCTCTGGTGACTTCGTCTGGATGTTGGTCACTGTGAATACCTCATAGGGAGGAAATAAGACTTCCCTCTCTCTTGTAAATATAGAGTAAGATGATATCTCAGCTCCAAAACATGTGGAGATCTCAAAGCAGGACATCTCTCCAAATTAATATCTGCCTATTTCCCTGTCTAGAGTGAAGGTGCAGAAATCGATATTTTTGATGACAACGTTATGATCAAAATACACTTTGGTTCTACGATAGGCAGTAGTGCTGAGTGATTACTGCTTTTTGAGGTTGGTTCGGTTTCAGTTCGATTATTAAAAAAGAATCAAGTTTTGATACATTTTTTTTTAACATGAAATACACTATTCATTATGTGGCTTGAACTCTGTAACAACACAGAATAAGAGTTCCATGATAGAAGTGACTGCCCATTTTTTTTATTGTTTTATTTCACCAGGTAAATTGACTGAGAACACATTCTCATTTACAGCAACGACCTGGGGAATAGTTACAGGGGAGAGGAGGGGGATGAATGAGCCAATTGTTAGCTGGGGATTAGGTGACTGTGATCACTTTGATGGTATGAGGGACAAGCTTGGGAATTTAGCCAGGACACCGGGGTTAACACCCCTACTCTATGATAAGTGCCATGGGATCTTTAGTGACCACAGAGAGTCAGGACACCCGTTTAACGTCCCATCCGAAAGACGGCACCATACACAGCGCAGTGTCTGACCTGGGGCATTGGGATATTTGTTTTTAGAACTGAGGAAAGAGTGCCTCCTACTAGCCCTCCAACAGCACTTCCAGCAGCATCTGGTCTCTCATCTAGAGACCGACCAGGACCAACCCGGCAGAGCTTCAGAAACAAACCAGCAGCGGGATGCACGGTCGTATGCTGCTGGCATTACTGCCATTACTGCTCATCACTTATTAACCATCATATATTCACATTTCTTTAATGAAATGCTAACTGGGCTGTCTGATTTAGAGTTGTAAATATATGAACATTGTGACGATGAACACAGTTAGTAGCTTTATGTAGCAGTAGCCTGTATCTATTGTTTTACAATTCAGATCACTATTCCATTTCCCATGCTCTTTAGAGTGTAGACTTCACACCACAGGTTGCTGATTTTGTCTGTATGTTGGTGACTTTGAAAACCTCATAGGGAGGAATCAAAACTTCCCCCTCGTTTGCATATGCAGAGAAATATGTCAGGTTAACACCAAAACATGTGTTGATCTCAAATCAGGATGTGTCTCCAAAATCGTATAAGGTGTATTATGTATAGAACTTGAGACAAAATAACCAAAGCGCATTTCTTTGTTGACAACGTCCTGATCAAAAGTTACATTGGATCTAAGGTAGATGGTCCTACATGTTGTTTGACTTTGTTTGAGAATCTTAATGGCGTCAGTTAGATAGAAGTGCAGGGAATGGTGCTGGAATGATCTTCCATACCCATATCTGCCTTGTCTAACTGCTTCGTTGAAGTCTAGGTAGATAGATTTGGAGGGAGGTTGGGGTTTGTTATTTGTGTACAAATGCATAGAGATGGAATGCACTTTTTGCAGACTATCTTTTGGAATGGCTGCATGTTTCTCTGCCATGTCCCAGCCTTTTATGAAGTTAGTGGTGGTGTTTTTCTCATGTGGGAGGTAGTAGCTATCCACCCTCTTAACTACTTACGGAGTGGTGGGGCGCTAGCCGACACTACCCGGTGAAATATGAGGCGCGAAATTCAAAATCCAAGTGTTGCATAGTCATCAAAAGCTCTGATACTTGGCAATATCAAACGTCAAATGTTTAAAGAAGGTCACAAATGTTAAATTGTATCATTTTTTTAAATAAAATGTATTGAATTTAATCAAAAGCCATTCAAAATCATTCAAAAGTCTAACCACCCTGAGAGACCAGGATTAGGAAAAGGTCTGGAGGCGTTCAGGGGTGAGGACTCCGTAAATGAGTCATCATTAGCCCTTTCAAAGGGGGGAGGAGTTCCAAGAAAATTTTTAGGAGTGCTGTAGCTCTTTGAAGGGTTTTGTTTTAAAGTTTGAATCTGATAACGAAGCTTATAGTTTGGTACACCCGAGAGTGGAATGTTGAGGATTGCTAGGGCTTTAAATGCTTCGTCTCTGCAGCCATTGTATTTGTCGTCAACAGAATCAGGTGCCATGTCCAGTGGGAAAATCTTGTTCTGTAACAGTAACATTCTTTAGTGGCATTCTCTTTATACAGACCTAACAGGTCCCTGCTTGAGTGATAAAATGTTTACCAATCCCTTATTCGCCACAGTTTCTAGTTTGTGAGGCCAAATATGATGAAAACAATAGTAAGTCAATGTGCAAAATGAAAGTACAAAATGACAGCACCGCCCAAGTCCTAAAGCAGGATAACAACGATATGATCCACAATAGTTTTTTCTGCATAGCTCAGGGCGTAGTCAAAACAACATGAAGCCTGTTCACAGGTATTGCGCATAACATTTAAGGACTCTCTTTTCTTGTCAGAAAAAACAGTCGTGGGACAATATTTTCTTTTCTCATGCCTCTGTAAATGGAGTACATGTTCAAGTTAAACATATAAATGAACCCTGCTGGTATTCAATGTAAAGTTGTATGAATGTGCAACAAATATGTTACAATGTAACTATATTTTATTGGCTTTTCGTTTACTCAACTTGATTTCCTGATTTGACATAATTTATTATAATCAGGTTAAATAAACTAAACTAGGTAAATTAAATATTAAGTGTGACGTTGTATTTTTCTTTGTGTACCTGTTTCACCAGTCCAAAGTGAAAAGAGAGAATCCAAACCAAGACAAAGAATGTGTTTGTCTCCTTCTCAGTGCTCTTCACATCTAAAGATGAGAACAAAACCAGTGAAAGGATGAGAAACATTTCCATTGTGCCTTTACGTACAAATAAGTTACAGCTACATGAGAAGACAGGCTGGCGTGTTTAGTTTTGTTTTGGTGTAGGGTTTTTTTCTGTTCTAGGTTATCTATTTCTATGTTGGGGTAATGGTTCCCAATTAGAGGCAGCTGAGTGTCGTTACCTCTAATTGGGAACCATATATATGTTTGTAGTTTTCACTAGGGGTTTGTGGGTTATTGTTTGATCATAGCATAGTTATGTTATGATTTTTGTTTTGTATATTTTCCCCAGTCATGTTATTTAAATAAAGATGTATACTGATTCAACCACAGTGTGTAAGAGTACAGTATGTAACAATACTGTATATCACCTTGTTGGAAGACATGTTCAACTTTCATGTGGTACTATGCCAAAAGGTACTATATGAAGCTGTGTTGTCAGGCTAAAGCCGTGATTCTCTTCTGTTCCTGATGTTGTGTTGTCAAGGCTACAGCCATGATTCTCCACTTTGTTCCTGATGTTGTGTTGTCCAGGCTGCAGCCATGATTCTCCATTCTGTTCCTGATGTTGTGTTGTCAAGGCTACAGCCATGATTCTCTCATGTTTATGTTACCTTCGGCCTGTACACTGACAGAAAACTACTGGAGGACATCAGAGGAGGACTTCCTACGGTGAGAGAGAAAGGCTGAAATAGGTGGGCGATGTTTAGGCAAGAGGTCATTATTTCAGACATTTTGTGTTAAATCCTAGGATCTTATCACTACTATGGCGTTACAATGATGCTTGTACTAACTCGAACCCAGTCACAGAGAAACACAGCAAGCAGAGGTAAGGGTAAATCCAGATATTTATGTATTTATATTTCTAGGCAGAAACAAGGCAACAGCACAAGAGTGCACTAAACAGAACATAAGACCTAAGCAAGGCTCCAGGTCAACAGAGGAACCTAAACAGCCAGGCAACCAGGTGAACAGATAGGGCAATGAAACACAGGTGAAACCAATAAGAACAATCAGAGTAACCTGGAGACTAGAAACATGGTAAGGGTTCCCTCCAGCAGTAACCAAAGGAAACGCACTCAAAAGAAACAGAAACTGTAACATATAGGCAAGGACTTGGCTACTGTATGATGAGGGAGTTGTCATGGTAAACTGTTGGGAGGAGCTAGGATAACAAAGTGTGTTATTGGTTATTAACTACCACTCCCTAATCTCTCTCTTTCTCTTACTCCCTCCCTCCCTTGTCATCGACACCTCTGGGAGTACGAGTGATGATGTCACTGATTCTAAGAGAGTGTCCTTCTCCATCATCAACAGTAGGAGAGGAACCCAGCAGGACCCTTCATCATACATCCTGGTCCCCTTCAATGACCCAGGTAGGTGTTAGCCTGGTCCCAGATCTTTTGTCCAACTCCTTCATTATGGTCAGGCCACATGCCAAGTGCCTCCCTGAAATTGGGAGCAGAATAACTGTTTTAAGCCAAAGTTCTTCTCTTTTTACTTGTGTGGAATGAAAAAGTATTTTCACTTCCAAACAAATCTTACACAATTAGTCATTTGAGGTGTGTGTGTTGTGTGTTTGCAGGATTTTGGCCTCTGATCATCACAACAAACGACAGACATTTTCAAACAGAGCATCAACGCCCTGACAGCATCAGGAGGAGGAGATATACCAGAGCTGTGCCTGTCGGGACTACAGGTGTGTGTATGTGTGTGTGTGTTTGTACGTGTGTGTGTGTGTGTGTGTGTACAGGCGAAGTCATGAGCAAAAGTTACTTTCACAGTGCCAATATGACGGCTGCACTTGAAATGTGGTTGCCTGTTTTTGCAACTCTGCCAGATCTGGTTAGTTAGCCAGTGGACTGAACATGTTATTTCCCATAGAGTTCCAGTACCAGATCCCAGTGTGGTCTGACTCTCTGATGTGTGTGTTGTAATTCCCAGCTGGCCCTCACGGTGGCGACCCCCTTCTCTGAGATATTTGTGTTCACTGATGCTCCTGCTAAAGACACTGCACTGAAGAACACACACACACAGGAACCAGTGAAGGCTGGTGGGATGAGCTATAGGAGGACATAAATGGAACGGTGTCAAACACGTAAAATATATGGAGACCACATGTTTGACTCCGTTCCATGAAATCCATTACAATGAGCCCGTCCTCCTATAGCTCCTCCCACAAGCCTCCACTGACTGTCACAAGCCTCATAGTCTCTCTCTCTCTCTCTCTCTCTCTCTCTCTCTCTCTCTCTCTCTCTCTCTCTCAACCATCGCTCCAGTCGACGTCGTAGCCATTCCATGGGTGGAGCTTCAGCCGTATGGCCCAGTCAGGACGGAGCATCCAACCAGATGCCCAAACCTCTGGAGGTCAATCAATTAAAACTACTTAGGGAGCAGCGGGACACTACCCGGTGAAATGTAAGGCGCCAAAATCCAAAAGGAAAGGCAGATAATTTTTACTTCACAGTAGACGAGTCTATGAGAAACCTGAATGCTTACATCACAGGAGGATCCCTCTCCTTCACTCTCACCAGCCTAGTGGTTAGAGCGTTGGGCTAGTAACCAAAACGTTGGTGGATTGTATCCCCAAGGTAAAAAACTGTTGTTCTTCCCCTGAACAAGGCAGTTAACCCACTGTGATGTCATTGTAAATAAGAATGTGCTCTTAACTGACTTGCCTAGTTAAATAAACAAAAAAATAAAATACAAATTGTGTGTGTGTGTGACTGGATTTACTGTACATGTCAGCTGTCCAGGTAAAGTTTGTTAATCAAATGTCACTTCTCCCTCAAGGTGTGTCTCAGAGTAACAGTGAGGGCAGCGGTCCTCTGGGGACCATACAGACCGTAGGGAACCTACGCCGCATCTCTCTGACCTCACACAACCATACAGGATTATGGGAAGTCAGTCTGAACTCCATAGACTCCTCCTCACTGAAGGTCATAGGTCAGCATAGTTGAGAGCAGTGAGCCCTGATCCCTGGTCAGCAGTAGATCATTAAGTAATAGGGTTCCATTTGAGTCCATTCTCCAAACGTTCCCTCCTCATCACAGCCTTAAGATATCTATCTATATTCTCTATGTAGCAACTATTTAACTTCTTACGGAGTGGTGGGGCGCTAGCGCTCCCGACACTACCCGGTGAAATGCAAGGCGCCAAATTCAAAATCCAAAAGTTGAATTTTTAATTATGCATCAATATACAAGTGTTTCATAGTCATCAAAAGCTCTGCTTCTTGGCAATATCACAGCGTTGTCAGATTTCAAAAAAGGCTTTACGGCGAAAGCACCACATTTGATTGTTTGAGGGTAGCACCAAACATATTTTTCCCATAACCATAAATTCATAAGCCTTCACGGTTCACAGAAAACACATTTCACAGCGAAAAAAAATCAATTACCTTTTGAAGAACTTCTGCTGAGGGCTTCCCAAGTGTCCAATGAAGACAATCCATGGTTCTTTTGTTAGAAAAAGTCCATAAATCTCAGTTTGGTTGGCGCGTTATGATAAGAAAATACAGCCTCCAATCGTCCATTGAAACGTGAAGAGAACTCGTTCAACTTATACCTATAAACTTGTCCAAGAACAATCAAACATAATTTTAAATGTATCCTTAGGAACACTTTTATGTATAAATAGTATAATATTTCAACCGGAATATAAACTGGGCGATAAGAAAGGAAAAAACCAAAGAGCGCGCCAGCCGTGAACGCGCATGTACTTTTATTGACATCTGTGTGTCCACTTCCTTATTCGTCTTCTTCTCTGCTCTAAAAGCATCTAAAAAGAATCAGAACACTTTCTCGAGACTGTTGACATCCAGAGGAAGCAATAGGTACTGCATTCATATGCCCTTATATGGGCATTTTCATAAGGGAGGGGTTCCAAATGAGTGTTATAGATTTTATGTTTTGATGACTAAATGTTTGTACTTAATACTAAGAACATTCCATTCTGAAAATGTATGCAATAGAGATAGGGTTACAAGACAAATGGTAGTCCAATTAATGTGTGTGTGTCTAGATATTAACTTGGTGTGCAGAAGTATGACTTCATTTAGGGGGTGTCTGGGAGAACAAAGAATTCTTTGATTCTACCAGACACATGCGAGAGGCCTGCCCTTGAAAGACAGATAATAGAACCTCCCAAGTTTGACTTATGTGCAAAGATTGGGATAAGGAATGAATGGGTACTGTGGGAAGACACCATGTTCTTGGAGAGGGTGGGGGAAGTGGTGGGAATTTTGTATCTTTGTATTTCAACATTGTACCATATAAAAGACTGTGTACACCTTTTAGAGCTGAGAGCTCTCCTGAATTAAACCATTTACACTTGACTATTGTATTCTGGGGTTCTGTCAGTCTTATTTCAACCAGTATCTTACAACTACTGGGTAACAGACAGAGTTTGTTTAATTGATGTTCAGTTTGTGAACCTTGAGAACAAAATTTCTATAACAATGAGGCAATCTGTCAAAACCACTTTTTGCTCTACCTGTAGTTAGTACTACATCCACCCAGGTCTCTGTCACCAACACTACAGCTGTCCCTGTATTCAGTATCTGTCCCAGTATCTAATCAGTGCAGAGAGAGGTGTGTCATTAGATGTAACCAGTATCTATATGTTACGTTGTACTTAATGACTGGGTTGAAATATGAACCTTTTGTCATAAAACATTTGAAGAGTTTTTATTCTTCTTTCTATTAAATCTGTCAAGCTGAAACTATGGAGATGTTGTCACAACTTCTTCTTTTTCATTCTGAGTAACTATTTACACTCAGCGTAGATAGAACAAAGACACCAACATGGCCATTGGTGACCAGTCAAACTCCGGGGGGAAGTTTCTAGGATCTGTAATCTTAACATTAACCATTTGTGGTGGAAATGTAAGACTGACCCAATTTCAGCATCTAGGGGCAACTTCCCCCTACACCACCGTTCACAGAGTGAGAGCCATAATGTGCTCTCTATTTGAAGGCTGGGGGTGCTGTAAACTCAGTCAGGATATATGTAGTGTATATGTCAATTAACAGGATCCCAATTTATTTTAGCACATCCAAAATTGCGACCCTGTGAAATCACACATGCATCATATAGCATGATATAGAGTCATACAATGTATTATATTATCAAACTAAGGCTGGTGGGAGTCACACGGTGGCCTGTGTTGTGTTGAATTCACAATTTATCATCCGCTGTTGTTGACTGATAATGAGTTTCACTACCTAAAGTCACACAGATGCAGGACAGTGCAAGGAGAAGACACAGCTACTGTGGTAGTAAAAACATGGCTAAGACACATTTGATTGATTTAATTAATGTACTACGTGATAGCAGACAACATGATAATATTGATAATGAGGCTTAAGTGATAAAACAAGCATGCAAGATAACTTACAGTTGTTGTGGGAGATTAACTCACTACAAGTATTACATTTTCAGTATTCTGATTGATCACTTTGAAGTAGTATGACAGAAAGACATATATAATGTATAGGATTTGTTAAAGCGGAGTAGCTGAGGAGGCCAGCAGGAAGGCCATTTGGGACTGATTAACAGATCTGAGGAAAAGCAGGATGCCAGAAGACAATGTAACAAAGACCCCTATTGAAACAGGACATATGGGAAGCTGTAAAGCTTGGGGTGGGGTCTATGTATGGAATGTTAAGATCGTTAGGCCAGTAACCGAAAGGTTGCTGGTTCGAATTCCCAAGCCGACTACTTAAAAGATCTGTCGATGTGCCCTTGAGCAAGGCACTTAACCCTAATTGCTCCTGTAAGTCACTCTGGATAAGAGCGTCTGCTAAATTGGCGGGGTGAATGGCGCAGCTGTCTAATGCACTGCATCACAGTGCAAGAGCCGTCACTACAGACCTGTGTTTAATCCCGGGCTGTATCACAACCGGCCGTGATCGGTAGTCCCATAGGGCGGCCCACAATTGACCCAGCATCGTCCGGGTTAGGGGAAGGTTTGGCCGAGGTAGGCCGTCATTGTAAATAAGAACTTGTTCTTAACTGACTTACTTAGTTAAATACATTTTTTAAATGACTAAAGGGTCATTGTAGAGGAGACCACCCACCCTCAATATCCACTTGGAGCAGTTTGTAGTGTCACAACTATTGTCTGGACGTTATAATTACCCATGTTTGTAGTTCTGGACCTCCTGAACATGTTGATGTATATTTGGGAGTAAACAGAGGGTCCAAATCAGCAGAAATGTGAAAGGAAGGGGGAGATCTGGAAACTCCCTGAATTATCTTGGGGCTGTTACATATGATATTTAATATATGTTAACAGCTAGTCTTTGTTCTCCACTTCCCCTCTATGATCTATATATAGCAAGTCCCGTTCCCTGGGCAGGAGGACTGTGTTGAGATATACTCTGGACAAGATGACCATGTAGAGACATGGAATGGGGGATGGAGGGAGAGAGAGAGAGAGAGGACGTTGTCATAGTAGGTTGTTGTTACATCACGTTCTCACAGATCCAGTTATGATTTGTGCCCCATTTGTCATCATCATCATTTGTCATCATCATCAACTCACCACTGTGTATTTCCTACGTGAATCAGAGACACTCCATATGATATATTACCTTTCATATGGTATGTATTAATTTGTGGATGCCCATCATCCATTTTGTATGATATGTTACAAATTACAATGTGTATGATATGTTACGAATTTGCAGAAACTTACAATATGTTACGAACGTCCTAAACATATAAATTCTTCTAACATTAGCTAGCTGGTAGTAATTACCATGTTGATGGTTGGATACAGTTGGAAGGAGGGGAGGAGAGGAGATAGAGCCTTAGTGACAGAGAGAGACAGGAGGAAGAAGAAAATTAAGAGAATGAGGAAGAGATAAAAAATAAGACAAAAAAATGTTGTGTTTAGATTTAGAGGAGAATATGTAGACATACTGTACTCTGGAAAATGATTCTTTATTATTTTTATTAGAAACATGTCACATGATTGTCCAATAATTAACCTATGCTTATCACTTTAATAATAAGAGTAACAAAGTTACAGATTAATAAATGAAGGAACAAAGTCCTTTAACAAGGTCTACCAGCTTCCTGATTGAATGTGATTGGATACTTAAAACAGTGTGTCCTGGACACACAGAGAGGGCAGAACATTACTGAGAGGAAACACACACACTCACAAAAAAATCTATGCTAATAAAAGGTGTGAATGACTCACAACCTTCAATGTACAAGGGACAACATGTGGTCGTGGAAAAAATGATCTTCAAATTATGACAATCATACAAGACACTTGTGAATTCAATAAGCCTTTAATACAGAGTAATTAAAGGCGAGCTGACCTAGGAAACAGCTAACAGCATTAATCCAAAACGTATAATTTATACCCTTACAGCATTTGAGTACAACCCATATGTAAATGCAGTCACTCCTTTCTCTCATGCCACCTATCATCTTTTGATCTGAGGTCTTGCTTGTTCACGCCCAGTAATGCCCACATCTGTTCCAAGTTTAGATTATACTAGTGGCAAGGCCCTTAATGTAATACAAAAAAGAATACATTTATCGTGAACATATATTTCCTGTGTTGGCCATTCTGTTGTCATCTTCTAGACCTTAATGTATTAAATCAATGTATTAAATCAGCATTATATCTTTCCCTGATATGTCTATGATCTCAATGCCCTGTTCTCTGCATATGGAAAAATAGCTTGTCCTTGCCTCTCTTCACCACATTCTTTGTCTTCACACTTGCTTGCTGTCACTCACACTTGACATTTGGTTGGGCTATATTATTAGTCCTGCAAGCACTTGACCTTTAACTTATAGTTTCTGTCTTTCCTAAGTCCTTATGCTTCCACTGTTCGCCTGTCTGATTATACAGACCCTGTTACTTGACTCTATATCTGACTTTTAAAACCTATGTATTTACGGGTCTCAGTTATGCAGTCCTGTCACTAGCCAGGACAACACTCAACATATGTTCTGCTGTACAGTGACAAGCCTACTAGTGTCATCCTGCTTTCTATATGTCCTGTGTAATTAGTGATATGCATGTTTGTTAAAGGAAAGGAGAAAAGACAATTAATGTCATCCAATTATCCCCTACACATGTAGGTTACCAACGGCAACACAATGCACCATACACCAGTGGACCTGTCTACTACATACCCACACACTCATCATGGTGTCTCTGCTGTTGTGTCTCTTCCTGGAGGTTGCTGTCTGCTCAAACCACTGGTTAAGGTGTGAAGCCCTTCTCAAATCTATAACACTGTACGTTCTCAGACAAAAGAGACTGTTAAACTAAAGCAGCTGTTTAACAGGATATTTCACCGAATATACTGTCCATTGTACTGTGTTTAGCTCCTTAAAGTACCAAAGTATATTTTTAGGGAGCAAATAGAATTAGCCTTCATATGGAGCCGTCTGAGGATATTTATGCTAATGTAGACAGAAAGAGCTCTGGACAGGATACTGTGAACTGGATCGTAGATAAACAACCTGAATCTCAGAACACTGGTAAGTACACCGTAGTCATAGAGTCACACACGTGGAAGTTTAAACTAATGGTTGTTATCCTTCCACTTGCCGCATAAACAATCTTGCCTATGTTAATGTGATGAGGTTGGCCGATGCCCCATGCTCCAAGGCTTCAAAATTCAACTGAGTAAAATAAACTGTAACAAACAGATTATACATTTTTTAGAAAACAGAATACTATGTGTCTTCCAAATATAGGTCTTAAGCTATATATATATTTTATTGATATACTTGTGGAAAGGGATACATGAAACGCTAAATACTACAAATGAAACGTTGTTCCTTTAAAACTAGAGTTTAAATGTTCTGAAATGTTCGAGGCTCTGTATTTCATGATGTATACTAACTGCTGAAACATTCACTGTCATGTTCATAAAGTCCTATGTAACTCCCCTCCCCAGTCTGTATTTCAGGATGTATACTAACTGCTGAAACATTCATTGTCATGTTCATAAAGTCCTATGTAACTCCCCTCCCCAGTCTGTATTTCAGGATCAATACTAACTGCTGAAACATTCATTGTCATGTTCATAAAGTCCTATGTAACTCCCCTCCCCAGTCTGTATTTCAGGATGTATACTAACTGCTGAAACATTCATTGTCATGTTCATAAAGTCCTATGTAACTCCCCTCCCCAGTCTGTATTTCAGGATCAATACTAACTGCTGAAACATTCATTTTCATGTTCATGAAGTCCAATGCAAATCGCCACTGTGTATTTCCAACCTGGTCTCAATGCATTTTTTATTATTCTATACGTAAATCCGAGTCACTCTTTATTTAGTGTAATATGATAGGTTTAATTTGATATGTATCAATTTGTGGATGTCCATGATCCATTTTGTATGTTACGAATTACATTTTGTATGATATGTTACGAATTACAATGTGTATATGTTACGAATTTGCAAAACGTACAATATGTTACAAATGTCCTAAACATATGAATTCTACTAACATTAGCTAGCTGGCTAACGTTAGCAAGGCTAGGAGAAAGCTAGACACTATATTTCCTGTTAATGTGTGAAGCTGTATCTTTAACAACCACAAGTCCCCCTCAACAGGAAGAGACATGGGGTGAGAAACCAGCACTAAAAGTTTTATTGTGTCTCATTGATGCTATGTACAGTATCTGTCTCCACAGAGTCTGATAGCTCAGGGAAGAGAACCTTCCTAGTTGCTGCAGTGTGTCTGGGGCTGCTGTGTGTTCTACTGGCTGGGATCATAGGCCTGTCTGTCTACTGTAAGTCTTAAGTTACAATTCCTACAATTCACCAGCATTCACCTACAATTCACCAGCATTCACCTACAATTCACCAGATTATCTATTTTATTGATACACTGCAGGTTACTGATATTGATGATAGCAGTCAACACAGTTAACTTTATGACAATGTCTACATCTTATTTTGTATTATGATGTAACTGTGGTATCTTATTGTTGCTAACCCTGTTGGTACTGCTATTAACCATGATATCTGTCTGTTTTTAACCCTGTAGGTACTGGTATAAACCACAGCCTGATAATGCAGGTCCTACTGGGAACGAGGACTGTGTTGAGATACGTACTGATCAGCTTCTTCTGGAGGCATGGAATGACTTGTCATGTGACAGCAAACTCAACTGGATTTGTGAGAAAGTGATTTAACATCACCATGACAACATACTGTAACACATACAGCAGCCTACAGTACACACAACTTCCTCCTTCATTCTCAACCCCCCGCACCCCCCACACACACACTCACATATGCATGCTAACACAGTTATTGTTGTATTTGTTTGTAATATCATATTAATACAAGTCCTACTTATTTCCTGTTTGTTGCTTGCTGTGTACCAGTAATTATATTTCACACATCATCAGAAACAACATGAAGTTAGTACATGACTTTGTTCACTCTGCATGCGGTGCATTTCATCAAATCCAATTCAATTATATTCTTCTTACTTGCTACAGATATTTACATGCTCTTATTTAGACCTGATGCAAACATTCTCAACAGTACCAAACCACCATTACATACACTGTATAGGAGTTGACTATCACCAATCAATGAGTGTAGTAGAGATATCAAAGTCTATCAAAGGATGTTACTTAACTTCTTTGGGAGCAGCGCACGAGGTGACCGTTTGAGAGCCTGGCGTGCCCAAAGTAAAATGCCTCCCATTCAGGCCCAGAAAATAGGATATGCAGATATGTAGTACCATTGGATAGGAAACACTCTGAATTTTCTAAAAGTGTTATGAAAATGACCATATAAGGGCATATGAATGCAGTACCCATCGCTTCCTTCAAAACCGACCCCTCAGCTGCCACTCCCTAACAAGTTAAGACACTCCCTCTCTCCAATCATTACAGTTTGTGCCCAACAGGAAGAAGATACTAAACCCTGATACTACAACCAGATACTACACCCTGATTACTCCCTTAAGGGGAACTGACCTCAACCCCACCTTCACCTAATCCCCAGCTCTCCATCTGTCTTCCCTATATCAACACATTGCTCTCCTCTCCTCCATCAGGCACATTTCAAAGCCTTGTCTTTCTACAGAGAACCCTTAACTTCAGACATAAAAGTTAATATCTCAATGTTCAAAGTTTAGCCGATTCCAATACTGGTATGATAGTAGCAAGTCCCATTCCCTGGGCAGGAGGACTGTGTTAACATGTAGAGACATGGAATGATTGATGTTTTGCAGCAGAAAATGTTTTAACAATAACCACTGCAACAATCTCTCACACAAGCACGGAAACAAATACGCACACAAGTATGCAAACTTTTTCTATTTTTTGTATTAGCATAGCCACAACTACACGTGTCATTTTGTTAATACTTCCCTAGAGTTAACACCTACAGCAGTGACACAGACAAAGACACACAGATGACTCAGAGACAGAGATATCACTAGAAGCAAAGGGCTTGCAGTTGACATACAACGCCTCCTGTTGATCTTTAACAGGAGAGAGAGAGAGAGAGAGAGAGAGAGAGAGAGAGAGAGAGAGAAGAGAGAGAGAGAGAGAGAGAGGTAATCGTACAGTAGATATTACCATTAGGAGTCAGAAAGGTAATCATACAGTAGATATTACCATTAGGAGTCAGATAGGAAGGTAATCATACATTAGAGATTACCATTAGGAGTCAGAAAGGTAATCATACAGTAGATATTACCATTAGGAGTCAGTTAGAAAGGTAATCATAAAGTAGATAATACCATTAGGAGTCAGAAAGGTAATCATACAGTAGATATTACCATTAGGAGTCAGAAAGGTAATCATACAGTAGATATTACCATTAAGGAGTCAGTTAGAAACATAATCGTACAGTAGATCTTATCATTAGGAGTAAGTTATAAAGATAATCATAAATTAGATATTAGCATTAGGAGTCAGAAAGGTAATCGTACAGTAGATATTACCATTAGGAGTCAGTTAGAAAGGTAATCATACAGTAGATATTACCAATAGGAGTCAGAAACGTAATCGTACAGTAGATATTACCATTAGGAGTCAGTTAGAAAGGTAATCATACAGTAGATATTACCATTAGGAGTCAGTTAGAAACGTAATCATACAGTAGATATTACCATTAGGAGTCAGAAAGGCAATCATACAGTAGATATTACCATTAGGAGTCAGAAAGGTAATCATACAGTAGATATTATCATTAGGAGTCAGAAAGGTAATCATACAGTAGATATTACCATTAGGAGTCAGTTAGAAAGGTAATCATACAGTAGATATTACCATTAGGAGTCAGTTAGAAACGTAATCATATATTAGACATTACCATTAGGAGTCAGTTAGAAAGGTAATCGCACAGTAGATATTACCATTAGGAGTCAGTTAGAAAGGTAATCGCACAGTAGATATTACCATTAGGAGTCAGAAAGGTAATCATACATTAGAGATTACCATTTGGAGTCAGTTAGAAAGGTAATCATACAGCAGATAATACTTTTAGGAGTCATTAAGAAAGGTAATCATACCGAAGCTATTACCATTAGGAGTCAGGTAGAAAGGTAATCATACATTAGATATTACCATTAGGAGTCAGAAAGGTAATCATACATTAGATATTACCATTAGGAGTCAGTTAGAAACATAATCATACATTAGATATTAAGAATAGGAGTCAGTTAGAAACATAATCATACATTAGATATTACCATTAGGAGTCAGTTAGAAAGGTAATCATACATTAGATAATACCATTAGGAGTCAGAAAGGTAATAAAACAGTAGATATTACCCTTAGCAGAAATTTAGAAAGATAATCATACAGTAGATATTACCATTAGGAGTCAGTTAGAAAGGTAATCATACAGTACATATTACCTTTAGTAGTCAGAAAGGTAATCATACAGTAGATATTACCATTAGGAGTCAGTAAGAAAGGTAATCATACATTAGATTTTACCATTAGGAGTCAGAAAGGTAATCATACATTAGAGATTACCATTAGGAGTCAGATAGAAACATAATCATACATTAGATATTACAATTAGGAGTCAGTTAGAAACATAATCATATGTTAGATATTACCATTAGGAGTCAGTTAGAAACATAATCATACATTAGATATTACCATTAGGAGTCAGTTAGAAAGGTAATCATACGTTAGATAATACCATTAGGAGTCAGAAAGGTAATCAAACAGTAGATATTACCCTTAGGAGAAATTTAGAAAGATAATCATACAGTAGATATTACCATTAGGAGTCAGTTAAAAAGGTAATCATACAGTATATATTACCTTTAGTAGTCAGAAAGGTAATCATACAGTAGATATTACCATTAGGAGTCAGTAAGAAAGGTAATCATACAGTAGCTATTACCATTAGGAGTCAGTAAGAAAGGTAATCATACAGTAGATATTACCATTAGTTGTCAGTTAGAAAGGTAATCATACAGTAGCTATTACCATTAGGAGTCAGAAAGGTAATCATACAGTAGCTATTACCATTAGGAGTCAGTAAGAAAGGTAATCATACAGTAGATATTACCATTAGTTGTCAGTTAGAAAGGTAATCATACAGTAGCTATTACCATTAGAGTCAGTAAGAAAGGTAATCATACAGTAGATATTACGATTAGAGTCAGTTAGAAACATAATCATACAGTAGATATTACCATTAGGAGTCAGTCAGAAAGGTAATCGTACATTAGATATTACCATTAGGGGTCAGTTAGAAAGGTAATCATACAGTAGATATTACCAATAGGAATCAGAAAGGTAATTGTACAGTAGATATTACCATTAGGAGTCAGTTAGAAAGGTAATCATACTGTAGCTATTACCATTAGAGTCAGTAAGAAAGGTAATAAGACAGTAGATATTACCATTAGGAGTAATTTAGAAAGATAATCATAAAGTAGATATTAACATTAGGAGTCAGTTAGAAAGGTAATCATACAGTAGATATTACCATTAGTTGTCAGTTAGAAAGGTAATCATACAGTAGCTATTACCATTAGGAGTCAGTTAGAAAGATAATCGTACATTAGATAATACCATTAGGAGTCAGAAAGGTAATCAAACAGTAGATATTACCATTAGGAGTCAGTTAGAAACATAATCATACATTAGATATTACCATTAGGAGTCATTTACAAAGGTAATCATACAGTAGCTATTACCATTAGGAGTCAGTAAGAAAGGTAATCATACTGTAGCTATTACAATTAGGAGTCAGTTAGAAATATAATCATACAGTAGCTATTACCATTTGGAGTCAGAAAGGTAATCATACAGTAGATATTACCATTAGGAGTCAGAAAGGTAATCATACATGAGATATTACCATTAGGAGTCAGTTAGAAAGGTAATCATACAGTAGATATTACCATTAGGGGTCAGTTAGAAAGGTAATCATACAGTAGATATTACCAATAGGAATCAGAAAGGTAATTGTACAGTAGATATTACCATTAGGAGTCAGTTAGAAAGGTAATCATACTGTAGCTATTACCATTAGGAGTCAGTAAGAAAGGTAATAAGACAGTAGATATTACCATTAGGAGTAATTTAGAAAGATAATCATAAAGTAGATATTAACATTAGGAGTCAGTTAGAAAGGTAATCATACAGTAGATATTACCATTAGTTGTCAGTTAGAAAGGTAATCATACAGTAGCTATTACCATTAGGAGTCAGTTAGAAAGATAATCGTACATTAGATAATACCATTAGGAGTCAGAAAGGTAATCAAACAGTAGATATTACCATTAGGAGTCAGTTAGAAACATAATCATACATTAGATATTACCATTAGGAGTCATTTACAAAGGTAATCATACAGTAGCTATTACCATTAGGAGTCAGTAAGAAAGGTAATCATACTGTAGCTATTACAATTAGGAGTCAGTTAGAAATATAATCATACAGTAGCTATTACCATTTGGAGTTAGAAAGGTAATCATACATGAGATATTACCATTAGGAGTCAGTTAGAAAGGTAATCATACAGTAGATATTACCATTAGGAGTCAGTTAGAAAGGTAATCATACAGTAGATATTACCATTAGGAGTCAGAAACGTAAACATACATTAGATATTACCATTAGGAATCAGAAATGTAATCATACTGTGGATATTACCATTAAGAGTCAGTCAGAAAGGTAATCATACTGTAGATATTACCATTATGAGTCAGAAAGGTAATCATACAGTAGATATTACCATTAGGAGTCAGTTAGAAAGGTAATCATAGAGTAAAAATTACCATTAAGAGTCAGTTAGAAAGGTAATCATACAGTAGATATTACCATTAGGAGTCTGTTAGAAAAGTAATCATACAGTAGATATTACCATTAGGAGTCAGAAAGGTAATCATACATGAGATATTACCATTTGGAGTCAGAAAAGTAATCATACAGTAGATATTACCATTAGGAGTAATTTAGAAAGATAATCATACAGTAGATATTACCATTAGGAGTCAGTAAGAAAGGTAATCATACATTAGATTTTACCATTAGGAGTCAGAAAGGCAATCATACATTAGAGATTACCATTAGGAGTCAGATAGAAACATAATCATACATTAGATTTTACAATTAGGAGTCAGTTAGAAACATAATCATACGTTAGATATTACCATTAGGAGTCAGTTAGAAACATAATCATACATTAGATATTACCATTAGGAGTCAGTTAGAAAGGTAATCATACGTTAGATAATACCATTAGGAGTCAGAAAGGTAATCAAACAGTAGATATTACCCTTAGGAGAAATTTAGAAAGATAATCATACAGTAGATATTACCAATTGGAGTCAGTTAAAAAGGTAATCATACAGTATATATTACCTTTAGTAGTCAGAAAGGTAATCATACAGTAGATATTACCATTAGGAGTCAGTAAGAAAGGTAATCATACAGTAGCTATTACCATTAGGAGTCAGTAAGAAAGGTAATCATACAGTAGATATTACCATTAGTTGTCAGTTAGAAAGGTAATCATACAGTAGCTATTACCATTAGGAGTCAGAAAGGTAATCATACAGTAGCTATTACCATTAGGAGTCAGTAAGAAAGGTAATCATACAGTAGATATTACCATTAGTTGTCAGTTAGAAAGGTAATCATACAGTAGCTATTACCATTAGGAGTCAGTAAGAAAGGTAATCATACAGTAGATATTACGATTAGGAGTCAGTTAGAAACATAATCATACAGTAGATATTACCATTAGGAGTCAGTCAGAAAGGTAATCGTACATTAGATATTACCATTAGGGGTCAGTTAGAAAGGTAATCATACAGTAGATATTACCAATAGGAATCAGAAAGGTAATTGTACAGTAGATATTACCATTAGGAGTCAGTTAGAAAGGTAATCATACTGTAGCTATTACCATTAGGAGTCAGTAAGAAAGGTAATAAGACAGTAGATATTACCATTAGGAGTAATTTAGAAAGATAATCATAAAGTAGATATTAACATTAGGAGTCAGTTAGAAAGGTAATCATACAGTAGATATTACCATTAGTTGTCAGTTAGAAAGGTAATCATACAGTAGCTATTACCATTAGGAGTCAGTTAGAAAGATAATCGTACATTAGATAATACCATTAGGAGTCAGAAAGGTAATCAAACAGTAGATATTACCATTAGGAGTCAGTTAGAAACATAATCATACATTAGATATTACCATTAGGAGTCATTTACAAAGGTAATCATACAGTAGCTATTACCATTAGGAGTCAGTAAGAAAGGTAATCATACTGTAGCTATTACAATTAGGAGTCAGTTAGAAATATAATCATACAGTAGCTATTACCATTTGGAGTCAGAAAGGTAATCATATAGTAGATATTACCATTAGGAGTCAGAAAGGTAATCATACATGAGATGTTACCATTAGGAGTCAGTTAGAAAGGTAATCATACAGTAGATATTACCATTAGGAGTCAGTTAGAAAGGTAATCATACAGTAGATATTACCATTAGGAGTCAGAAACGTAAACATACATTAGATATTACCATTAGGAATCAGAAATGTAATCATACTGTGGATATTACCATTAAGAGTCAGTCAGAAAGGTAATCATACTGTAGATATTACCATTATGAGTCAGAAAGGTAATCATACAGTAGATATTACCATTAGGAGTCAGTTAGAAAGGTAATCATAGAGTAAAAACTACCATTAAGAGTCAGTTAGAAAGGTAATCATACAGTAGATATTACCATTAGGAGTCAGAAAGGTAATCATACATGAGATATTACCATTAGGAGTCAGAAAGGTAATCAAACAGTAGATATTACCATTAGGAGTCAGTTAGAAACATAATCATACATTAGATATTACCATTAGGAGTCAGTTACAAAGGTAATCATACAGTAGCTATTACCATTAGGAGTCAGTAAGAAAGGTAATCATACAGTAGCTATTACCATTTGGAGTCAGAAAGGTAATCATACAGTAGATATTACCATTAGGAGTCAGAAAGGTAATCATACATGAGATATTACCATTAGGAGTCAGTTACAAAGGTAATCATACAGTAGATATTACCATTAGGAGTCAGTTAGAAAGGTAATCATACAGTAGATATTACCATTAGGAGTCAGAAACGTAAACATACATTAGATATTACCATTAGGAATCAGAAATGTAATCATACTGTGGATATTTTCCATTAAGAGTCAGTCAGAAAGGTAATCATACTGTAGATATTACCATTATGAGTCAGAAAGTTAATCATACAGTAGATATTACCATTAGGAGTCAGTTAGAAAGGTAATCATAGAGTAAAAACTACCATTAAGAGTCAGTTAGAAAGGTATTCATACAGTAGATATTACCATTAGGAGTCTGTTAGAAAGGTAATCGTACAGTAGATATTACCATTAGGAGTCAGAAAGGTAATCATACATGAGATACTACCATTTGGAGTCAGAAAAGTAATCATACAGTAGATATTACCATTAGGAGTCAGAAAGGTAATCATACATGAGATATTACCATTAGGAGTCAGTAAGAAAGGAAATTATACAGTATATATTACCATTAGGAGTAATTTAGAAAGATAATCATACAGTAGATATTACCACTAGGAGTCAGTTAGAAAGGTAATCATACAGTAGATATTACCATTAGTTGTCAGTTAGAAAGGTAATCATACAGTAGCTATTACCATTAGGAGTCAGAAACGTAACCATACATTAGATATTACCATTAGGAATCATAAATGTAATCATACTGTGGATATTACCAATAAGAGTCAGTCAGAAAGGTAATCATACTGTAGATATTACCATTATGAGTCAGAAAGGTAATCATACAGTAGATATTACCATTAGGAGTCAGTTAGAAAGGTAATCATAGAGTAAAAATTACCATTAAGAGTCAGTTAAAAAGGTAATCATACAGTAGATATTACCATTAGGAGTCTGTTAGAAAGGTAATCATACAGTAGATATTACCATTAGGAGTCAGAAAGGTAATCATACAGTAGATATTACCATTAGGAGTCAGTTAGAAAGGTAATCATACAGTAGATATTACCATTAGTTGTCAGTTAGAAAGGTAATCATACAGTAGCTATTACCATTAGGAGTCAGTTAGAAAGATAATCGTACATTAGATAATACCATTAGGAGTCAGAAAGGTAATCAAACAGTAGATATTACCATTAGGAGTCAGTTAGAAACATAATCATACAGTAGCTATTACCATTAGGAGTCAGTAAGAAAGGTAATCATACTGTAGCTATTACAATTAGGAGTCAGTTAGAAATATAATCATACAGTAGCTATTACCATTTGGAGTCAGAAAGGTAATCATACAGTAGATATTACCATTAGGAGTCAGAAAGGTAATCATACATGAGATATTACCATTAGGAGTCAGTTAGAAAGGTAATCATACAGTAGATAATACCATTAGGAGTCAGAAAGGTAATGTTAGGGTTCGTTCCTTGTGTCCTTATCAATCATTGGCTCATTGGTGAAATTAGCATTATGACAATATCTTTAATTAAATCATTCAAAAACCTTTATTAATGCAATTGCAGACAGAAGTTGACAAACAGGAACATAGCACGCATGTTTCCGAGTACGTTCTGCACTTTAGGGAATGTCTAAGCTTTTATCATGCTTGGAGCCAACCCTCTGTGATGTCACTGCGTTAGTTTATTACTCTCTACTTATCAGACCAAGCCCATGCATCCACAGCTGCACAAACATATAGTTCGGTGTTATCTAAACCCTAGGCATTAAATGTCCACTCCCCAAAGTTGATTTGTTGTGGAATGTCTTGAATGGTCTCTTATCTCCCCCACTCCCCTGCAAAGCTATGTCTCAGTCACACATTTCCCATAGGGCTTCTTTATAAGAAGCAGAGAGAGAGAGAACTAAAACAACTGTGGAACAATACTAAAACCTCTACAATTAATATATATTGTTAATCTGTAGTCTAGGAACCCATAAATGTAAGGAGGGAGGGGTCTTATAACCCCTCCCCTTCTATTAATATAACATAAGCATAATCAATTATTATAGTACATCAAACATTTAGTACAGCCTTATCATGACCCCTAGGTGATCTTCTAACAGTAATCAAACAGTAGATATTACCATTAGGAGTCAGAAAGAAAGGTAATCATACAGTAGCTATTACCATTAGGAGTCAGTTAGAAAGGTACTAATGCATTAGAGATTACCATTAGGAGTCAGAAAGGTAATCATACATTAGATATTACCATTAGGAGTCAGAAAGGTAATCGTACAGTAGATATTACCACTAGGAGTAATTTAGAAAGATAATCATACAGCAGATATTACCATTAGGAGTCAGTTAGAAAGGTAATCATACAGTAGCTATTACCATTAGGAGTCAGTAAGAAAGGTAATCATACAGAAGCTATTACCAAATATTTTTAGTCAGTAAGAAAGGTAATCATACAGTAGATATTACCAATAGGAGTCAGAAAGGTAATCGTACAGTAGATATTACCATTAGGAGTCAGTTAGAAAGGTAATCATAAAGTAGCTATTACCATTAGGAGTCAGAAAGGTAATCATACAGTAGATATTACCATTAGGAGTCAGTTAGAAACATAATCGTACAGTAGATCTTACCATTAGGAGTCAGTTAGAAAGGTAATCATACATTAGATATTACCATTAGGAGTCAGAAAGGCAATCATACAGTAGATATTACCATTAGGAGTCAGAAAGGTAATCATACTGTAGATATTATCATTAGGAGTCAGAAAGGTAATCATACAGTAGATATTACCATTAGGAGTCAGTTAGAAAGGTAATCATACAGTAGATATTACCATTAGGAGTCAGTTAGAAACGTAATCATATATTAGACATTACCATTAGGAGTCAGTTAGAAAGGTAATCGCACAGTAGATATTACCATTAGGAGTCAGAAAGGTAATCATACATTAGAGATTACCATTTGGAGTCAGTTAGAAAGGTAATCATACAGCAGATAATACTTTTAGGAGTCATTAAGAAAGGTAATCATACCGAAGCTATTGCCATTAGGAGTCAGGTAGAAAGGTAATCATACATTAGATATTACCATTAGGAGTCAGAAAGAAAGGTAATCATACAGTAGATATTACCATTAGATGTCAGTTAGAAAGGTAATCAAACAGTAGCTATTACCATTAGGAGTCAGGAAGGTAATCATACAGTAGATATTACCATTAGGAGTCAGAAAGGTAATCATACATGAGATATTAACATTTGGAGTCAGAAAAGTAATCATACAGTAGATATTACCATTAGGAGTCAGAAAGGTAATCATACATGAGATATTACCATTAGGAGTCAGTAAGAAAGGAAATCATACAGTATATATTACCATTAGGAGTCAGAAAGGTAATCATACATTAGAGATTACCATTAGGAGTCAGAAAAGTAATCATACAGTAGATATTACCATTAGGAGTCAGAAAGGTAATCATACAGTAGATATTACCATTAGGAGTCAGTTAGAAAGGTAATCATACAGTAGCTTTTACCATTAGGAGTCAGTTAGAAAGACAATCACACATTAGATAATACCATTAGGAGTCAGAAAGGTAATCATACATTAGAGATTACCATTTGGAGTCAGTTAGAAAGGTAATCATACAGTAGATATTACCATTAGGAGTAAGTTAGAAAGGTAATCATACAGCAGATAATACTTTTAGGAGTCATTAAGAAAGGTAATCATACAGTAGCTATTACCATTAGGAATCAGGTAGAAAGGTAATCATACATTAGATTTTACCATTAGGAGTCAGAAAGGTAATCATACGTTAGAGATTACCATTAGGAGTCAGTTAGAAACATAATCATACATTAGATATTACAATTAGGAGTCAGTTAGAAACATAATCATACATTTGATATTACCATTAGGAGTCAGTTAGAAACATAATCATACATTAGATATTACCATTAGGAGTCAGTTAGAAAGGTAATCATACGTTAGATAATACCATTAGGAGTCAGAAAGGTAATCAAACAGTAGATATTACCCTTAGGAGAAATTTTGAAAGATAATCATACAGTAGATATTACCATTAGTTGTCAGGTAGAAAGGTAATCATACAGTAGCTATTACCATTAGGAGTCAGAAAGGTAATCATACAGTAGCTATTACCATTAGGAGTCAGTAAGAAAGGTAATCATACAGTAGATATTACCATTAGTTGTCAGTTAGAAAGGTAATCATACAGTAGCTATTACCATTAGGAGTCAGTAAGAAAGGTAATCATACAGTAGATATTACGATTAGGAGTCAGTTAGAAACATAATCACACAGTAGATATTACCATTAGGAGTCAGTCAGAAAGGTAATCGTACATTAGATATTACCATTAGGGGTCAGTTAGAAAGGTAATCATACAGTAGATATTACCAATAGGAATCAGAAAGGTAATCGTACAGTAGATATTACCATTAGGAGTCAGTTAGAAAGGTAATCATACTGTAGCTATTACCATTAGGAGTCAGTAAGAAAGGTAATCAGACAGTAGATATTACCATTAGGAGTAATTTAGAAAGATAATCATAAAGTAGATATTACCATTAGGAGTCAGTTAGAAAGGTAATCATACAGTAGATATTACCATTAGTTGTCAGTTAGAAAGGTAATCATACAGTAGCTATTACCATTAGGAGTCAGTTAGAAAGATAATCGTACATTAGATAATACCATTAGGAGTCAGAAAGGTAATCAAACAGTAGATATTACCATTAGGAGTCAGTTAGAAACATAATCATACATTAGATATTACCATTAGGAGTCAGTTACAAAGGTAATCATACAGTAGCTATTACAATTAGGAGTCAGTTAGAAATGTAATCATACAGTAGCTATTACCATTTGGAGTCAGAAAGGTAATCATACAGTAGATATTACCATTAGGAGTCAGAAAGGTAATCATACATGAGATATTACAATTAGGAGTCAGTTAGAAAGGTAATCATACAGTAGATATTACCATTAGGAGTCAGTTAGAAAGGTAATCATACAGTAGATATTACCATTAGGAGTCAGAAACGTAAACATACATTAGATATTACCATTAGGAATCAGAAATGTAATCATACTGTGGATATTACCATTAAGAGTCAGTCAGAAAGGTAATCATACTGTAGATATTACCATTATGAGTCAGAAAGGTAATCATACAGTAGATATTACCATTAGGAGTCAGTTAGAAAGGTAATCATAGAGTAAAAACTACCATTAAGAGTCAGTTAGAAAGGTAATCATACAGTAGATATTACCATTAGGAGTCTGTTAGAAAAGTAATCATACAGTAGATATTACCATTAGGAGTCAGAAAGGTAATCATACATGAGATATTACCATTTGGAGTCAGAAAAGTAATCATACAGTAGATATTACCATTAGGAGTAATTTAGAAAGATAATCATACAGTAGATATTACCATTAGTTGTCAGTTAGAAAGGTAATCATACAGTAGCTATTACCATTAGGAGTCAGAAACGTAAACATACATTAGATATTACCATTAGGAATCAGAAATGTAATCATACTGTGGATATTACCATTAAGAGTCAGTCAGAAAGGTAATCATACTGTAGATATTACCATTATGAGTCAGAAAGGTAATCATACAGTAGATATTACCATTAGGAGTCAGTTAGAAAGGTAATCATAGAGTAAAAATTACCATTAAGAGTCAGTTAGAAAGGTAATCATACAGTAGATATTACCATTAGGAGTCTGTTAGAAAGGTAATCATACAGTAGATATTACCATTAGGAGTCAGAAAGGTAATCATACATGAGATATTACCATTTGGAGTCAGAAAAGTAATCATACAGTAGATATTACCATTAGGAGTCAGAATGGTAATCATACATGAGATATTACCATTAGGAGTCAGTAAGAAAGGAAATTATACAGTATATATTACCATTAGGAGTAATTTGGAAAGATAATCATACAGTAGATATTACCATTAGGAGTCAGTTAGAAAGGTAATCATACAGTATATATTACCTTTAGTAGTCAGAAAGGTAATCATACAGTAGATATTACCATTAGGAGTCAGTAAGAAAGGTAATCATACTGTAGCTATTACCATTAGGAGTCAGTAAGAAAGGTAATCATACAGTAGATATTACCATTAGTTGTCAGTTAGAAAGGTAATCATACTGTAGCTATTACCATTAGTAGTCAGTAAGAAAGGTAATCATACAGTAGCTATTACCATTAGGAGACAGTAAGAAAGGTAATCATACAGTAGCTATTACCATTTGGAGTCAGAAAGGTAATCATACAGTAGATTTGACCATTTGGAGTCAGAAAGGTAATCATACATGAGATATTACCATTAGGAGTCAGAAAGTTAATCATACAGTAGATATTACCATTAGGAGTCTGTTAGAAAGATAATCATGCATTAGATATTACCATTAGGATTCAGTTAGAAAGGTAGTCATACAGTAGATATTACCATTAGGATTCAGTTAGAAAGGTAGTCATACAGTAGATATTACCATTAGGGGTCAATTAGAAAGGTAATCATAGATTAGATATTACCATTAGGAGTCAGTTAGAAAGGTAATCATACAGTAGCTATTACCATTAGGAGTCAGTCAGAAAGGTAATCATACAGTATATTTTACCATTAGGAGTGAGAAAGGTAATCATACAGTAGATATTACCATTAGGAGTCAGTTAGAAAGGTAATCATACAATAGATATTACCATTAGTAGTCATTTAGAAAGGTAGTCATACAGTAGATATTACCATTATGAGTCAGAAACGTAAACATACGTTAGAGATTACCATTAGGAGTCAGTTAGAAAGGTAATCATACAGTAGCTATTACCATTAGGAGTCAGTCAGAAAGGTAATCATACAGTATATTTTACCATTAGGAGTCAGAAAGGTAATCATACATTAGAGATTACCATTTGGAGTCAGTTAGAAAGGTAATCATACAGTAGATATTACCATTAGGAGTAAGTTAGAAAGGTAATCATACAGCAGATAATACTTTTAGGAGTCATTAAGAAAGGTAATCATACAGTAGCTATTACCATTAGGAATCAGGTAGAAAGGTAATCATACATTAGATTTTACCATTAGGAGTCAGAAAGGTAATCATACGTTAGAGATTACCATTAGGAGTCAGTTAGAAACATAATCATACATTAGATATTACAATTAGGAGTCAGTTAGAAACATAATCATACATTTGATATTACCATTAGGAGTCAGTTAGAAACATAATCATACATTAGATATTACCATTAGGAGTCAGTTAGAAAGGTAATCATACGTTAGATAATACCATTAGGAGTCAGAAAGGTAATCAAACAGTAGATATTACCCTTAGGAGAAATTTTGAAAGATAATCATACAGTAGATATTACCATTAGTTGTCAGGTAGAAAGGTAATCATACAGTAGCTATTACCATTAGGAGTCAGAAAGGTAATCATACAGTAGCTATTACCATTAGAGTCAGTAAGAAAGGTAATCATACAGTAGATATTACCATTAGTTGTCAGTTAGAAAGGTAATCATACAGTAGCTATTACCATTAGGAGTCAGTAAGAAAGGTAATCATACAGTAGATATTACGATTAGGAGTCAGTTAGAAACATAATCACACAGTAGATATTACCATTAGGAGTCAGTCAGAAAGGTAATCGTGCATTAGATATTACCATTAGGGTCAGTTAGAAAGGTAATCATACAGTAGATATTACCAATAGGAATCAGAAAGGTAATCGTACAGTAGATATTACCATTAGGAGTCAGTTAGAAAGGTAATCATACTGTAGCTATTACCATTAGGAGTCAGTAAGAAAGGTAATCAGACAGTAGATATTACCATTAGGAGTAATTTAGAAAGATAATCATAAAGTAGATATTACCATTAGGAGTCAGTTAGAAAGGTAATCATACAGTAGATATTACCATTAGTTGTCAGTTAGAAAGGTAATCATACAGTAGCTATTACCATTAGGAGTCAGTTAGAAAGATAATCGTACATTAGATAATACCATTAGGAGTCAGAAAGGTAATCAAACAGTAGATATTACCATTAGGAGTCAGTTAGAAACATAATCATACATTAGATATTACCATTAGGAGTCAGTTACAAAGGTAATCATACAGTAGCTATTACAATTAGGAGTCAGTTAGAAATGTAATCATACAGTAGCTATTACCATTTGGAGTCAGAAAGGTAATCATACAGTAGATATTACCATTAGGAGTCAGAAAGGTAATCATACATGAGATATTACCATTAGGAGTCAGTTAGAAAGGTAATCATACAGTAGATATTACCATTAGGAGTCAGTTAGAAAGGTAATCATACAGTAGATATTACCATTAGGAGTCAGTTAGAAAGGTAATCATAGAGTAAAAATTACCATTAAGAGTCAGTTAGAAAGGTAATCATACAGTAGATATTACCATTAGGAGTCTGTTAGAAAGGTAATCATACAGTAGATATTACCATTAGGAGTCAGAAAGGTAATCATACATGAGATATTACCATTTGGAGTCAGAAAAGTAATCATACAGTAGATATTACCATTAGGAGTCAGAATGGTAATCATACATGAGATATTACCATTAGGAGTCAGTAAGAAAGGAAATTATACAGTATATATTACCATTAGGAGTAATTTGGAAAGATAATCATACAGTAGATATTACCATTAGGAGTCAGTTAGAAAGGTAATCATACAGTATATATTACCTTTAGTAGTCAGAAAGGTAATCATACAGTAGATATTACCATTAGGAGTCAGTAAGAAAGGTAATCATACTGTAGCTATTACCATTAGGAGTCAGTAAGAAAGGTAATCATACAGTAGATATTACCATTAGTTGTCAGTTAGAAAGGTAATCATACTGTAGCTATTACCATTAGGAGTCAGTAAGAAAGGTAATCATACAGTAGCTATTACCATTAGGAGTCAGTAAGAAAGGTAATCATACAGTAGCTATTACCATTTGGAGTCAGAAAGGTAATCATACAGTAGATTTGACCATTTGGAGTCAGAAAGGTAATCATACATGAGATATTACCATTAGGAGTCAGAAAGTTAATCATACAGTAGATATTACCATTAGGAGTCTGTTAGAAAGATAATCATGCATTAGATATTACCATTAGGATTCAGTTAGAAAGGTAGTCATACAGTAGATATTACCATTAGGATTCAGTTAGAAAGGTAGTCATACAGTAGATATTACCATTAGGATTCAGTTAGAAAGGTAGTCATACAGTAGATATTACCATTAGGGGTCAATTAGAAAGGTAATCATAGATTAGATATTACCATTAGGAGTCAGTTAGAAAGGTAATCATACAGTAGCTATTACCATTAGGAGTCAGTCAGAAAGGTAATCATACAGTATATTTTACCATTAGGAGTGAGAAAGGTAATCATACAGTAGATATTACCATTAGGAGTCAGTTAGAAAGGTAATCATACAATAGATATTACCATTAGTAGTCATTTAGAAAGGTAGTCATACAGTAGATATTACCATTAGGAGTCAGAAACGTAAACATACATTAGATATTACCATTAGGAGTCAGTTAGAAAGGTAGTCATACAGTAGATATTACCATTATGAGTCAGAAACGTAAACATACGTTAGAGATTACCATTAGGAGTCAGTTAGAAAGGTAATCATACAGTAGCTATTACCATTAGGAGTCAGTCAGAAAGGTAATCATACAGTATATTTTACCATTAGGAGTCAGAAAGGTAATCATACATTAGAGATTACCATTTGGAGTCAGTTAGAAAGGTAATCATACAGTAGATATTACCATTAGGAGTAAGTTAGAAAGGTAATCATACAGCAGATAATACTTTTAGGAGTCATTAAGAAAGGTAATCATACAGTAGCTATTACCATTAGGAATCAGGTAGAAAGGTAATCATACAGTATATTTTACCATTAGGAGTGAGAAAGGTAATCATACAGTAGATATTACCATTAGGAGTCAGTTAGAAAGGTAATCATACAATAGATATTACCATTAGTAGTCAGTTAGAAACATAATCATACATTTGATATTACCATTAGGAGTCAGTTAGAAACATAATCATACATTAGATATTACCATTAGGAGTCAGTTAGAAAGGTAATCATACGTTAGATAATACCATTAGGAGTCAGAAAGGTAATCAAACAGTAGATATTACCCTTAGGAGAAATTTTGAAAGATAATCATACAGTAGATATTACCATTAGTTGTCAGGTAGAAAGGTAATCATACAGTAGCTATTACCATTAGGAGTCAGAAAGGTAATCATACAGTAGCTATTACCATTAGGAGTCAGTAAGAAAGGTAATCATACAGTAGATATTACCATTAGGAGTCAGTCAGAAAGGTAATCGTACATTAGATATTACCATTAGGGGTCAGTTAGAAAGGTAATCATACAGTAGATATTACCAATATGAATCAGAAAGGTAATCGTACAGTAGATATTACCATTAGGAGTCAGTTAGAAAGGTAATCATACTGTAGCTATTACCATTAGGAGTCAGTAAGAAAGGTAATCAGACAGTAGATATTACCATTAGGAGTAATTTAGAAAGATAATCATAAAGTAGATATTACCATTAGGAGTCAGTTAGAAAGGTAATCATACAGTAGATATTACCATTAGTTGTCAGTTAGAAAGGTAATCATACAGTAGCTATTACCATTAGGAGTCAGTTAGAAAGATAATCGTACATTAGATAATACCATTAGGAGTCAGAAAGGTAATCAAACAGTAGATATTACCATTAGGAGTCAGTTAGAAACATAATCATACATTAGATATTACCATTAGGAGTCAGTTACAAAGGTAATCATACAGTAGCTATTACAATTAGGAGTCAGTTAGAAATGTAATCATACAGTAGCTATTACCATTTGGAGTCAGAAAGGTAATCATACAGTAGATATTACCATTAGGAGTCAGAAAGGTAATCATACATGAGATATTACCATTAGGAGTCAGTTAGAAAGGTAATCATACAGTAGATATTACCATTAGGAGTCAGTTAGAAAGGTAATCATACAGTAGATATTACCATTAGGAGTCAGAAACGTAAACATACATTAGATATTACCATTAGGAATCAGAAATGTAATCATACTGTGGATATTACCATTAAGAGTCAGTCAGAAAGGTAATCATACTGTAGATATTACCATTATGAGTCAGAAAGGTAATCATACAGTAGATATTACCATTAGGAGTCAGTTAGAAAGGTAATCATAGAGTAAAAACTACCATTAAGAGTCAGTTAGAAAGGTAATCATACAGTAGATATTACCATTAGGAGTCTGTTAGAAAAGTAATCATACAGTAGATATTACCATTAGGAGTCAGAAAGGTAATCATACATGAGATATTACCATTTGGAGTCAGAAAAGTAATCATACATGAGATATTACCATTAGGAGTAATTTAGAAAGATAATCATACAGTAGATATTACCATTAGTTGTCAGTTAGAAAGGTAATCATACAGTAGCTATTACCATTAGGAGTCAGAAACGTAAACATACATTAGATATTACCATTAGGAATCAGAAATGTAATCATACTGTGGATATTACCATTAAGAGTCAGTCAGAAAGGTAATCATACTGTAGATATTACCATTAGGAGTCAGTTAGAAAGGTAATCATACAGTAGCTATTACCATTAGGAGTCAGTCAGAAAGGTAATCATACAGTATATTTTACCATTAGGAGTGAGAAAGGTAATCATACAGTAGATATTACCATTAGGAGTCAGTTAGAAAGGTAATCATACAATAGATATTACCATTAGTAGTCATTTAGAAAGGTAGTCATACAGTAGATATTACCATTAGGAGTCAGAAACGTAAACATACATTAGATATTACCATTAGGAGTCAGTTAGAAAGATAATCATACCTTAGATATTACCATTAGGAGTCAGTTAGAAAGATAATCATACATTAGATTTTACCATTAGGAGTCCGTTAGAAAGATAATCATACATTAGATATTACCTTTAGGAGTCAGTTAGAAAGGTAATCTTACAAGTTTTTGAATTAAACATGATTATTTAAGAAAATGTGTGTTATACGTGTGTGTATGCATGCATGTGTTTGTGTATGCATGTATACGCGTGTGTTTATTGGTATCTCCTCAGGACCTGAGGATTCAGGGAGAACACTCTACAGGATGGTTGCTGTGAGCTTTGGGATGCTGTGTGTTCTACAAGTCACTCTCAACATCTCCCTGAGACTAGTCTGTGAGTCTATTGTTATCTAATCTTTACACTATGTCAGACTTTCACAATAAGGTCCTACATTCAGATGTTATCTGTGTACTGTAGCTAAGTTCCTCCTCTGTTACAAACAAGCCTGACTGAAGAGAGAGGCCATCTTCATTCAAAGCTTTTAGTAATAGGTGAAATATAAACTATGATTAATTAGAAATAAAATCAACAGTAGTTATATATCAATGTGTTTATGAGTTTAAAGATACTGGCTACGTTTCTGAATGCTTCCATCTTTGCTCTTCAACAGAGCAGCATTGTCAGCAGGGATGGATACTTTGATTCCAGTTTCTACTTCATCTCTACTGAGAAGAATACCTGGGCTTCCACCATCCTTCCACCATTTTAAAGTAGTCAAAGTTGTCAACTGAGTGGCTTTTCCTATGGGATGTAGCCTCAATGGCGTTGCCCATGTTGTCATATAATAGAACAGATATAAAGATGAGTCCTCTATCTATCTCTATGGGTCAAGGTCACTGTAATAGAAGGAATAATCTGAGTTAGTAGAAAACAGCCAGTAGGGGGAGACAAACACTAATAAAAGTAGGTATTATACCCAACATGAGGGACTTTTCTGACCATCACATTGACAAGCAGATTATAGACAAAACCTAAAACTGACCCTTACCTTAACCCTAAACTTTTAACTAATTCAGAAACTGAACAGATTATAAACGTATGATTGAAGTTTAAAATGAAAGCTTTTTCTTCGTACATGCCCTGTTGACTTTATATCCATGGATGAAAAGTGGCCTGTGTTTTCAGGACAGATGCGGTACATAAGGCCTACATAGAATGTGAATAATGACATTAAGCGTCTCAAATGGCACCATATTCCCTGTATAGTGCACAAATTTTGACCAGGGTCCATCACTATGTAGAAAATAGGGTTCCATTTGGGAAACAGTAAGTTTAGAAACGTTATTTCTGGAACACCTACTGTATTGTAATTTCAGTTGATTTCAGCAGGCGTTGCTGTGTCTGGCTGTCTGTCTGTGGTTGGTGGTTATTAGCAGATTTGGGCCACGTGTTCATTAGGGAACAACAGATTAAACAAAATTTACATTCGAAAATTAAAACACTTTATTCCGTTTGGTGCCTAATGAATATGACCCAGATACTTTATCTGTGCTTGGTTGAGCTTGCCTGGCTTAATGGAACCAATAGAATAGCCCCAAACACTCAAAGTATTTGACAGATTTCTAACAATTTTAAACCCAGGTCTGGTTATTCGTTATTTTTTAAAGCATCCAGAAACATTATTAAGATGTATACATTTAATATGTTAACCAGTGATATAGAGTAGTAAGAGACCATATAAGAGGCTGTGTGTACCTGGTGGCAGTAACTAAAGGATCCCCTTTAGTTCCTGCCAAGGCAGCAGCTACTCATTCTGGGGTCCAGCACAATTAAGGCAGTTATACAATTTAAAAATATCATTACAATACATTCACAACAGATTTCACAACACATTCATGTTTTTATTTATTCAACAAAAGCTGGAGAGCACATGCTGAAAAATATAATCAAATTACAAATTACTATTACATTCATGTTCAGCTAATTACCATACAACATATATATTACAACAATTATTGTAATCTTAATCTGAGGAAGTAATACCATTTAACAGGATCATTACACCTGAGAGCTGAGAAAGATATCTTTGTTTCAGATTACTTCCCATTGTACTTTGCTGGGGGGATGATCAGTAATATACAGAACATAATTAAAGAGCATTATGTTGCCTGTATTGGCTTTTCTGCTGACTGTAAAAAAATTCAAAAACTACTTTTCTGATTTATTTTGGCACCAATTTGCAGTTCAGTTCTTACAATCTCCAGTGGTCACTAGTGTGTAGACGACTTCACAACACAGTTTATTCTCTGGTGACTTCGTCTGGATGTTGGTCACTGTGAATACCTCATAGGGAGGAATTAAGACTTCTCTCTCTCCTGTAAATACAGAGTAAGATGATATCTCAGCTCCAAAACATGTGGAGATCTCAAAGCAGGACGTCTCTGCAGCCATTGTATTTGTCGGCAACAGAATCAGGTGCCATGTCCAGTGGGAAAATATTGTTCTGTAAAAGTAACATTCTTTAGTGGCATTCTCTTTATACAGACCTAACAGGTCCCTGCTTGGGTGATAAAATGTTTACCAATGCATTAATCCCCGCAGCTTCCTGTTTGTGAGGCCAAATATGATGAAAACAATAGTAAGTCAATGTGCAAAATAAAAGTACAAAATGATAGCACCGCCCAAGTCCTAAAGCAGGATAACAACGATATGATCCACAATAGTTTTTTCTGCATTGCTCAGGGCATAGTCAAACAACATGAAGCCTATTCACAGGTATTGCCCATAACATTTAAGGACTCTCTTTTCTTGTCAGAAAAAACAGTCGTGGGACAATATTTTCTTTTCTCATGCCTCTGTAAATGGAGTACATGTTCAAGTTAAACATATAAATGAACCCTGCCTGGTATTCAATGTAAAGTTGTATGAACGTGTAACAAATATGTTACAATGTAACTATATTTTATTGGCTTTTCATTTACTCAACTTGATTTTCTGACTTGACATAATTTATTATAATCAGGGTAAATAAACTAAACTAGATAAATTAAATATTAAGTGTGAGGTTGTATTTTTCTTAAGGTACCTGTTTCACCAGTCCAAAGTGAAGACAGAGAATCAACATCAAGACAAAGAATGTGTTTGTCTTCTTCTCAGGGCTCTTCACATCTAAAGATAAGAACAAAACCAGTGAAAGGATGAGAAACATTTCCATTGTGCCTTTACATACAAATAAATTACAGCTACATACAAAACTGTTGTCATTGCAAAACATTATAAAAACATCTCACCATCAGTTAAGAGATACCCATCACCCATGTTGCAGAAGTTGTTGACCTCAAATCTACAGCATGTTAAAAGTTTAATCAAACATAAAAAAAATGAAATTAACTCTTAATTCAACAACCTAAGTGATACAACAACAATAAGGGATCCCTGTTCCTAAGACTGAATTATAAGATCACATCCTGTCAAATGGAGAAGCACTCACCTGTACTAGTACTAAAACTGGTGATGCAAGGAGCTCTTCAATCAACCTGTTCTTACAGTGGATCAGTTCTCTCTGTCATCCCTGTCATGTGTTTCTTTTAATAGCTGTGATAATGACGATCCATCCCACAGTGACGTTGAGGTCTCGACTGAAAGAGACCTTAAAGATACTTTCTCTTTCAATTTGGATGAATCTTTAACTTCCTGTTCTT
This sequence comes from Brachymystax lenok tsinlingensis, assembly GCA_030435695.1. Taxonomy (NCBI): domain Eukaryota; kingdom Metazoa; phylum Chordata; class Actinopteri; order Salmoniformes; family Salmonidae; genus Brachymystax; species Brachymystax lenok. Next base: position 40,438,024 of record CM059810.1, read on the forward strand.
CATTACAATGTAATATACTTGTGTGATAGTGAGGTATAGTCATGCTAGACATCATTTAGCTCAGATTCTTATTATATTTGTATGTAGCCAGAGGGGGGAATTGTCAAAGGTTACCAGGGTAACTGCATTGGAAGGGAGTGTCAGTTGTCTCTAAGCTTTGTCTGCCAATCATGTTCTCAGCTGGTGAGATTCTGACCTCTTGTGCCCACAGTGCACCATGTCAAGACAATGATATAGGCAGAATCCCAATTACTCGCAAACAGCTTCCTATTGTCATTTCCTTTACTTTGTTATGTCAGCATGAGACCTAGATGTTTTCTCCGCAGATACTCATTACATTCTATTTAATTTTATGGGTTTCCCAACATATTGCTTACATATGGTAAGGTCTTTCAGATCTGTGGCGGTTACAAAGAAACGATGACAGGAGACAAGGAAAGGAATGAATCAGATTGCAAAGGGACCTTTAGGTGTTTGGTATCACAGCGGCTGACTGTGTAGTTTATGCTGGAGTCCAGCCACTATAGAGGTAGCACCTAATCCAACAACTATACTGTATATGTACAGTGATGTCTGTTTGCACAGATCAGTAAAGCTCACATTCTAACACTCACACACACACACACATACACACACTGGACACACTCTTTTGTCTCCATAACACAGTAATATGTCAGATGAATAACCCTGATGGATTGCTGTCGTTCAGAATGTCAACACATTGGACACACCCAAACACGTATGCAGTGGATGTTAACAGTTGTCCAGTGGGTGACTGTGTCGTAACAGCGGAAGCCTTGAGAAGGAGGATACATTGACACACAGTCACACAATGACACAATCACAGATTTCTACAGATTCTAAAGCAGGTGTCAATGTTCTCTCAAGAACGCTGGAGAACAGAATGTTGAATGTCTGCATTCCAGCAACGTTTAGCAAACATTCTGATGTGTTTGGATAAAATGGCTCCATTGTTGTACATCTGACCTGGGTCACTAAAGTTGTCACTGATGTTTTATTATAAACTGGGTGGTTCGAGCCCTGAATGCTGATTGGCAGACAGCCGAGGAATATCAGACCGTATACCACGGGTATGACAAAGCATATTTTTTTTACTTCTCTAATTACGTTGGTAACCAGTTTATAACTGCTTTCGCCGTGAAGCCTTTTTGATGTATGGCCAATATACCATGGCTATCTTTCTTCTCTCTTTCTCTTTATTGATTCAATTAAATTAAATTTTCCAATTCAAGGGGCTTTATTGGCATGGGAAACAAATGTTAACATTGCCAAAGCAAGTGAGGTAGATAATATACAAAACTGAAATGAACAATACAAATGAACAGTAAACATTACACTCACAGAAGTTCCAAAAGAATAAAGACATTACAAATGTCATATTATGTATATATACAGTGTTGTAATGATGTACAAATTGTTGAAGTACAACAGGGAAAATAAATAAGCACAAATATGGGTTGTATTTTTCTCACTCTCTGACACCTCTCTCTCTCTCTCTCTCTCTCTCTCTCTCTCTCTCTCTCTCTCTCTCTCTCTCTCTCTCTCTCTCTCTCTCTCTCTCTCTCTCTCTCTCTCTCTCTCTCTCTCTCTCTCTCTCTCTCTGACACTCTTCTCTCTCTCTCCTTCTGTCTCTCTTGTTCTCTCTCTCTCTCTCTCTCTCTCTCTCTCTCTCTCTCTCTCTCTCTCTCTCTCTCTCTCTCTGACACTCTTCTCTCTCTCTCCTTCTGTCTCTCTTGTTCTCTCTCTCTCTCTCCTGGCGCTTCTGTCTCTCTCCCTCTGACACTTCTGTCTCTAGCTCTCTCTCTCTGAAACTCTTCTCTCTCTTTCTGTCTCTCTCTCTCTCTCTCTCTCTCTCTCTCTCTCTCTCTCTCTCTCTCTCTCTCTCTCTCTCTGACACTCTTCTCTCTCTCCGTCGCTCTCTCTGACACTCTCTTTCTGTCTCTCTCTCCGTCTCTCTCTCTCTGTCTCTCTCTCCGTCTCTCTATCTCTCTCTGTCTCTCTGTCTCTCTCTCACACACACATTCTTCCCTCTCTCTCTGTCACTCTTTATGTCAATTCAAGGGGCTTTATTGGCATGGGAAATATATGTTAACATTGCCAAAGCAAGTGAAGTAGATAATAAACAAAAGTGAAATAAACAATAAAAATGAACAGTAAAGATTACACTCACAGAAGTTCCAAAATAATTTTCAAATGTCATATTATGTATATATAGTGTTGTAACGATGTGCAAATAGTTTAAGTACAAAAGCGAAAATAAATATAAATATGTGTTGTATTTACAATGGTGTTTGTTCTTCACTGGTTGCCCTTTTCTTGTGGCAACATGTCACAAATCTTGCTGCTGTGGTGGCACACTGTGGTATTTCACCCAGTAGATATAGGAGTTTATGAAAATTGGGTTTGTTTTGAAATTCTTTGTGGATCTGTGTAATCTGAGGGAAATATGTGTCTATAATATTGTCATAGATTTGGCAGGAGGTCTCAGTTTTCAACTCATTTTCAAATCAAATCAAATCAAATTTATTCGTCACATACATATGGTTAGCAGATGTTAGGTGACGGTTTTGGAGAGTCTGGCGTGCCCAAAGTAAAATGCCTGCCACTCAGGCCCAGAAAATAGGATATGCACATAATTAGTACTATTGGATAGGAAACACTCTGAATTTTCTAAGAGTGTTAAAATAATATATGTGAGTATAACAGAACTGATATAGCAGGCAAAATCCTTTATTTTTCTTTCCTATCGTTCACGTTATCGTCCGGTTGAAATATTACAGCAAATATACCCAAAAGGATCCCTAAGGATACATAAAAAATTATGTTTGATTTGTTTGTAGAAAGTGTATAGGTATAATTTGAACGTGTTCTCTTCACGGTTCATTGGGCGACTCAACGGTGGATTTTATGATCCTAAGGCGCCAACCAAACTGAGATTTATGGATATAATAAATTACTTTTTCTAACAAAAGAACCATTGGATGTCTTCGTTGGACACATGGGAAGCCCTCAGCAGAAGTTCTTTGAGAGGTAAAGGATTTTATCTTAGCGATTTTAATGCATTTTGTGAGACCCGGGTTGGTTATGGATTTATGCTAATGCATAAAATATGAGAGGGGCTATCCTCAAACAATAAAATGTTGTGCTTTCGCCGTAAAGCCTTTTTGAAATCTGACTACGCTGTGATATTGCCAAGAATCAGAGCTGTTGATGACTATGAAACACTTGTATATTGATGAATGTTTAATAATTCAACTTTGGGAATTTTAATTTGGCACCTCACATTTCAACGGGTATTGTCCGGTGAAGCGCCCCACCACTCCGTAAGTAGTTAATGAGAGTGTAGCGAAATGCTTGTCCTTCTAGTTCTGACCATGCAGTAATATCTACAATTGTCATTATTTTATATTTTCATATACAGACTTTAATAAGCAATTACTTCTTTCTGGCCACTTTTCCGTAATGCCCAGCTATGTGGAGTGTATGTGGTCCAAAGGACAGATACTCCAATCTCCTCTGTGGAACTTTGCAGCTCCTTCAGGGTTATCTTTGGTCTCTTTGATACCTCTCTGATTAATGCCCTCCTTGCCTGGTCTGTGAGTTTTGGTGGGCGGCCCTCTCTTGACAGGTTTGTTGTAGTGCCATATTCTTCACATTTTTAACAATGGATTTAATGGTGCTCTGTGGGATGTTCAAAGCTTCAGATATGTTTTTATAACCCAACCCATATCTGTACTTCTTGACAACTTTGTCATGATTTTAGACCTTGTTTCAGGAAAAGTGTTCATAACTTTATTTCACATGCTGAAAATAGTCTCATAGCGCTCCTATCATCTATACTAATGGTACTGAACTAGAAATTACTTACAAATTGCATCAAACATGTTCTTGAAAAGTGTTCATAACTTTATTTCACAGTTTCAACATGCTTAAAATGGTCTCATAGCATTCCTATAATCTATACGACCGCTACTGGACTAGAAATTACTTACAAATTTGCATCAACCATGATTTTAGACCTAGTTTATGTTAAACTGTGCATAACTATATTTCAAAGTTGCAACATGCTCAAAATGGTGTCATAGCGGTCCTATCATCTATACTACCGGTTCAGAACTAGAAATGACTTACAATTTGCATCAAACATGATTTTAGACCTTGTTTCATGAAAAGTGTTCATATCTTTATTTCACAGTTTCAACAAGCTGAAAATATTCTCATAGCGTACCTATTATCTATACGACCGCTACTGCACTAGAAATTACTAAGAATTTGCATCAAACATGATTTTAGACCTTGTTTCATGAAAAGTGTTCATATCTTTATTTCACAGTTGCAACATGCTTAAAATGGTCTCATAGTGTTCCTATGATCTCTACTACCAGTAATGCACTAGTTTTAACTTACAAATTGCATCAACCATGATTTTAGACCTTGTTTCATGAAAAGTGTTCATATCTTTATTTCACAGTTGCAACATGCTTAAAATGGTCTCATAGTGTTCCTATGATCTCTACTACCAGTAATGCACTAGTTTTAACTTACAAATTGCATCAACCATGATTTTAGACCTTGTTTCATGAAAAGTGTTCATATCTTTATTTCACAGTTTCAACATGCTGAAAATAGTCTCATAGCATTCCTATAATCTCTGCTACCAGTAACTGCACTAGAAATTACTTACAAATTGCATCAACCATGATTTTAGACCTTGTTTCATGAAAAGTGTTCATATCTTTATTTCACAGTTTCAACATGCTGAAAATGATCTCATAGCATTCCTATAATCTATACTACCGCTACTGGACTAGAAATTACTTACAAATTGCATCAACCATGATTTTAGACCTTGTTTCATGAAAAGTGTTCATATCTTTATTTCACAGTTTCAACATGCTGAAAATTGTCTCATAGCATTCCTATAATCTATACGACCGCTACTGCACTAGAAATTACTAAGAAATTGCATCAACCATGATTTTAGACCTTGTTTCATGAAAAGTGTTCATATCTTTATTTCACAGTTTCAACATGCTGAAAATTGTCTCATAGCATTCCTATAATCTATACTAACGCTACTGGACTAGAAATTACTTACATATTGCATCAACCATGATTTTAGACCTTGTTTCATGAAAAGTGTTCATATCTTTATTTCACAGTTTCAACATGCTGAAAATGGTCTCATAGCATTCCTATAATCTATACTACCAGTACTGGACTAGAAATGACTTACAAATTGCATCAACCATGATTTTAGACCTTGTTTCATGAAAAGTGTTCATATCTTTATTTCACAGTTTCAACATGCTGAAAATTGTCTCATAGCAATCCTATAATCTATACAACCGCTACTGGACTAGAAATTACTTACAAATTGCATCAACCATGATTTTAGACCTTGTTTCATGAAAAGTGTTCATATCTTTATTTCACAGTTTCAACATGCTGAAAATTGTCTCATAGCATTCCTATAATCTATACTACCGCTACTGGACTAGAAATTACTTACAATTTGCATCAACCATGATTTTAGACCTTGTTTCATGAAAAGTGTTCATATCTTTATTTCACAGTTTCAACAAGCTGAAAATATTCTCATAGCGTACCTATCATCTATACGACCGCTACTGCACTAGAAATTACTAAGAATTTGCATCAACCATGATTTTAGACCTTGTTTCATGAAAAGTGTTCATATCTTTATTTCACAGTTTCAACATGCTGAAAATTGTCTCATAGCATTCCTATGATCTCTACTACCAGTAATGCACTAGTTTTAACTTACAAATTGCATCAACCATGATTTTAGACCTTGTTTCATGAAAAGTGTTCATATCTTTATTTCACAGTTTCAACATGCTGAAAATTGTCTCATAGCATTCCTATAATCTATACGACCGCTACTGGACTAGAAATTACTTACAAATTGCATCAACCATGATTTTAGACCTTGTTTCATGAAAAGTGTTCATATCTTTATTTCACAGTTTCAACATGCTGAAAATTGTCTCATAGCATTCCTATAATCTATACGACCGCTACTGGACTAGAAATTACTTACAAATTGCATCAACCATGATTTTAGACCTTGTTTCATGAAAAGTGTTCATATCTTTATTTCACAGTTTCAACATGCTGAAAATTGTCTCATAGCATTCCTATAATCTATACGACCGCTACTGCACTAGAAATTACTTACGAATTGCATCAACCATGATTTTAGACCTTGTTTCATGAAAAGTGTTCATATCTTTATTTCACAGTTTCAACATGCTGAAAATTGTCTCATAGCATTCCTATAATCTATACGACCGCTACTGGACTAGAAATTACTTACATTTGCATCAACCATGATTTTAGACCTTGTTTCATGAAAAGTGTTCATATCTTTATTTCACAGTTTCAACATGCTGAAAATTGTCTCATAGCATTCCTATAATCTATACGACCGCTACTGCACTAGAAATTACTTACCATTTGCATCAACCATGATTTTAGACCTTGTTTCATGAAAAGTGTTCATATCTTTATTTCACAGTTTCAACATGCTGAAAATTGTCTCATAGCATTCCTATAATCTATACGACCGCTACTGGACTAGAAATTACTTACAAATTGCATCAACCATGATTTTAGACCTTGTTTCATGAAAAGTGTTCATATCTTTATTTCACAGTTTCAACATGCTGAAAATTGTCTCATAGCATTCCTATAATCTATACGACCGCTACTGGACTAGAAATTACTTACCATTTGCATCAACCATGATTTTAGACCTTGTTTCATGAAAAGTGTTCATATCTTTATTTCACAGTTTCAACATGCTGAAAATTGTCTCATAGCATTCCTATAATCTATACGACCGCTACTGGACTAGAAATTACTTACCATTTGCATCAACCATGATTTTAGACCTTGTTTCATGAAAAGTGTTCATATCTTTATTTCACAGTTTCAACATGCTGAAAATTGTCTCATAGCATTCCTATAATCTATACGACCGCTACTGGACTAGAAATTACTTACCATTTGCATCAACCATGATTTTAGACCTTGTTTCATGAAAAGTGTTCATATCTTTATTTCACAGTTTCAACATGCTGAAAATTGTCTCATAGCATTCCTATAATCTATACGACCGCTACTGGACTAGAAATTACTTACCATTTGCATCAACCATGATTTTAGACCTTGTTTCATGAAAAGTGTTCATATCTTTATTTCACAGTTTCAACATGCTGAAAATTGTCTCATAGCATTCCTATAATCTATACGACCGCTACTGGACTAGAAATTACTTACCATTTGCATCAACCATGATTTTAGACCTTGTTTCATGAAAAGTGTTCATATCTTTATTTCACAGTTTCAACATGCTGAAAATTGTCTCATAGCATTCCTATAATCTATACGACCGCTACTGGACTAGAAATTACTTACCATTTGCATCAACCATGATTTTAGACCTTGTTTCATGAAAAGTGTTCATATCTTTATTTCACAGTTTCAACATGCTGAAAATTGTCTCATAGCATTCCTATAATCTATACGACCGCTACTGGACTAGAAATTACTTACCATTTGCATCAACCATGATTTTAGACCTTGTTTCATGAAAAGTGTTCATATCTTTATTTCACAGTTTCAACATGCTGAAAATTGTCTCATAGCAATCCTATAATCTATACGACCGCTACTGGACTAGAAATTACTTACCATTTGCATCAACCATGATTTTAGACCTTGTTTCATGAAAAGTGTTCATATCTTTATTTCACAGTTTCAACATGCTGAAAATTGTCTCATAGCATTCCTATAATCTATACGACCGCTACTGGACTAGAAATTACTTACCATTTGCATCAACCATGATTTTAGACCTTGTTTCATGAAAAGTGTTCATATCTTTATTTCACAGTTTCAACATGCTGAAAATAGTCTCATAGCATTCCTATAATCTATACGACCGCTACTGGACTAGAAATTACTTACCATTTGCATCAACCATGATTTTAGACCTTGTTTCATGAAAAGTGTTCATATCTTTATTTCACAGTTTCAACATGCTGAAAATTGTCTCATAGCATTCCTATAATCTATACGACCGCTACTGGACTAGAAATTACTTACCATTTGCATCAACCATGATTTTAGACCTTGTTTCATGAAAAGTGTTCATATCTTTATTTCACAGTTTCAACATGCTGAAAATTGTCTCATAGCATTCCTATAATCTATACGACCGCTACTGGACTAGAAATTACTTACCATTTGCATCAACCATGATTTTAGACCTTGTTTCATGAAAAGTGTTCATATCTTTATTTCACAGTTTCAACATGCTGAAAATTGTCTCATAGCATTCCTATAATCTATACGACCGCTACTGGACTAGAAATTACTTACCATTTGCATCAACCATGATTTTAGACCTTGTTTCATGAAAAGTGTTCATATCTTTATTTCACAGTTTCAACATGCTGAAAATTGTCTCATAGCATTCCTATAATCTATACGACCGCTACTGGACTAGAAATTACTTACCATTTGCATCAACCATGATTTTAGACCTTGTTTCATGAAAAGTGTTCATATCTTTATTTCACAGTTTCAACATGCTGAAAATTGTCTCATAGCAATCCTATAATCTATACGACCGCTACTGGACTAGAAATTACTTACGAATTGCATCAACCATGATTTTAGACCTTGTTTCATGAAAAGTGTTCATATCTTTATTTCACAGTTTCAACATGCTGAAAATTGTCTCATAGCAATCCTATAATCTATACGACCGCTACTGGACTAGAAATTACTTACCATTTGCATCAACCATGATTTTAGACCTTGTTTCATGAAAAGTGTTCATATCTTTATTTCACAGTTTCAACATGCTGAAAATTGTCTCATAGCATTCCTATAATCTATACGACCGCTACTGGACTAGAAATTACTTACCATTTGCATCAACCATGATTTTAGACCTTGTTTCATGAAAAGTGTTCATATCTTTATTTCACAGTTTCAACATGCTGAAAATTGTCTCATAGCAATCCTATAATCTATACGACCGCTACTGGACTAGAAATTACTTACCATTTGCATCAACCATGATTTTAGACCTTGTTTCATGAAAAGTGTTCATATCTTTATTTCACAGTTTCAACATGCTGAAAATTGTCTCATAGCAATCCTATAATCTATACGACCGCTACTGGACTAGAAATTACTTACCATTTGCATCAACCATGATTTTAGACCTTGTTTCATGAAAAGTGTTCATATCTTTATTTCACAGTTTCAACATGCTGAAAATTGTCTCATAGCATTCCTATAATCTATACGACCGCTACTGGACTAGAAATTACTTACCATTTGCATCAACCATGATTTTAGACCTTGTTTCATGAAAAGTGTTCATATCTTTATTTCACAGTTTCAACATGCTGAAAATTGTCTCATAGCATTCCTATAATCTATACGACCGCTACTGGACTAGAAATTACTTACCATTTGCATCAACCATGATTTTAGACCTTGTTTCATGAAAAGTGTTCATATCTTTATTTCACAGTTTCAACATGCTGAAAATTGTCTCATAGCATTCCTATAATCTATACGACCGCTACTGGACTAGAAATTACTTACCATTTGCATCAACCATGATTTTAGACCTTGTTTCATGAAAAGTGTTCATATCTTTATTTCACAGTTTCAACATGCTGAAAATTGTCTCATAGCATTCCTATAATCTATACGACCGCTACTGGACTAGAAATTACTTACCATTTGCATCAACCATGATTTTAGACCTTGTTTCATGAAAAGTGTTCATATCTTTATTTCACAGTTTCAACATGCTGAAAATTGTCTCATAGCATTCCTATAATCTATACGACCGCTACTGGACTAGAAATTACTTACCATTTGCATCAACCATGATTTTAGACCTTGTTTCATGAAAAGTGTTCATATCTTTATTTCACAGTTTCAACATGCTGAAAATTGTCTCATAGCATTCCTATAATCTATACGACCGCTACTGGACTAGAAATTACTTACCATTTGCATCAACCATGATTTTAGACCTTGTTTCATGAAAAGTGTTCATATCTTTATTTCACAGTTTCAACATGCTGAAAATTGTCTCATAGCATTCCTATAATCTATACGACCGCTACTGGACTAGAAATTACTTACCATTTGCATCAACCATGATTTTAGACCTTGTTTCATGAAAAGTGTTCATATCTTTATTTCACAGTTTCAACATGCTGAAAATTGTCTCATAGCATTCCTATAATCTATACGACCGCTACTGGACTAGAAATTACTTACCATTTGCATCAACCATGATTTTAGACCTTGTTTCATGAAAAGTGTTCATATCTTTATTTCACAGTTTCAACATGCTGAAAATTGTCTCATAGCAATCCTATAATCTATACGACCGCTACTGGACTAGAAATTACTTACCATTTGCATCAACCATGATTTTAGACCTTGTTTCATGAAAAGTGTTCATATCTTTATTTCACAGTTTCAACATGCTGAAAATTGTCTCATAGCATTCCTATAATCTATACGACCGCTACTGGACTAGAAATTACTTACCATTTGCATCAACCATGATTTTAGACCTTGTTTCATGAAAAGTGTTCATATCTTTATTTCACAGTTTCAACATGCTGAAAATTGTCTCATAGCATTCCTATAATCTATACGACCGCTACTGGACTAGAAATTACTTACCATTTGCATCAACCATGATTTTAGACCTTGTTTCATGAAAAGTGTTCATATCTTTATTTCACAGTTTCAACATGCTGAAAATTGTCTCATAGCATTCCTATAATCTATACGACCGCTACTGGACTAGAAATTACTTACCATTTGCATCAACCATGATTTTAGACCTTGTTTCATGAAAAGTGTTCATATCTTTATTTCACAGTTTCAACATGCTGAAAATTGTCTCATAGCATTCCTATAATCTATACGACCGCTACTGGACTAGAAATTACTTACCAATTGCATCAACCATGATTTTAGACCTTGTTTCATGAAAAGTGTTCATATCTTTATTTCACAGTTTCAACATGCTGAAAATTGTCTCATAGCATTCCTATAATCTATACGACCGCTACTGGACTAGAAATTACTTACCATTTGCATCAACCATGATTTTAGACCTTGTTTCATGAAAAGTGTTCATATCTTTATTTCACAGTTTCAACATGCTGAAAATTGTCTCATAGCATTCCTATAATCTATACGACCGCTACTGGACTAGAAATTACTTACCATTTGCATCAACCATGATTTTAGACCTTGTTTCATGAAAAGTGTTCATATCTTTATTTCACAGTTTCAACATGCTGAAAATTGTCTCATAGCAATCCTATAATCTATACGACCGCTACTGGACTAGAAATTACTTACGAATTGCATCAACCATGATTTTAGACCTTGTTTCATGAAAAGTGTTCATATCTTTATTTCACAGTTTCAACATGCTGAAAATTGTCTCATAGCAATCCTATAATCTATACGACCGCTACTGGACTAGAAATTACTTACCATTTGCATCAACCATGATTTTAGACCTTGTTTCATGAAAAGTGTTCATATCTTTATTTCACAGTTTCAACATGCTGAAAATTGTCTCATAGCATTCCTATAATCTATACGACCGCTACTGGACTAGAAATTACTTACCATTTGCATCAACCATGATTTTAGACCTTGTTTCATGAAAAGTGTTCATATCTTTATTTCACAGTTTCAACATGCTGAAAATTGTCTCATAGCATTCCTATAATCTATACGACCGCTACTGGACTAGAAATTACTTACCATTTGCATCAACCATGATTTTAGACCTTGTTTCATGAAAAGTGTTCATATCTTTATTTCACAGTTTCAACATGCTGAAAATTGTCTCATAGCATTCCTATAATCTATACGACCGCTACTGGACTAGACTTACAAATTGCATCAACCATGATTTTAGACCTTGTTTCATGAAAAGTGTTCATATCTTTATTTCACAGTTTCAACATGCTGAAAATTGTCTCATAGCATTCCTATAATCTATACGACCGCTACTGGACTAGAAATTACTTACCATTTGCATCAACCATGATTTTAGACCTTGTTTCATGAAAAGTGTTCATATCTTTATTTCACAGTTTCAACATGCTGAAAATTGTCTCATAGCATTCCTATAATCTATACGACCGCTACTGGACTAGAAATTACTTACCATTTGCATCAACCATGATTTTAGACCTTGTTTCATGAAAAGTGTTCATATCTTTATTTCACAGTTTCAACATGCTGAAAATTGTCTCATAGCATTCCTATAATCTATACGACCGCTACTGGACTAGAAATTACTTACCATTTGCATCAACCATGATTTTAGACCTTGTTTCATGAAAAGTGTTCATATCTTTATTTCACAGTTTCAACATGCTGAAAATTGTCTCATAGCAATCCTATAATCTATACGACCGCTACTGGACTAGAAATTACTTACCATTTGCATCAACCATGATTTTAGACCTTGTTTCATGAAAAGTGTTCATATCTTTATTTCACAGTTTCAACATGCTGAAAATTGTCTCATAGCATTCCTATAATCTATACGACCGCTACTGGACTAGAAATTACTTACCATTTGCATCAACCATGATTTTAGACCTTGTTTCATGAAAAGTGTTCATATCTTTATTTCACAGTTTCAACATGCTGAAAATTGTCTCATAGCAATCCTATAATCTATCTACGACCGCTACTGGACTAGAAATTACTTACCATTTGCATCAACCATGATTTTAGACCTTGTTTCATGAAAAGTGTTCATATCTTTATTTCACAGTTTCAACATGCTGAAAATTGTCTCATAGCATTCCTATAATCTATACGACCGCTACTGGACTAGAAATTACTTACCATTTGCATCAACCATGATTTTAGACCTTGTTTCATGAAAAGTGTTCATATCTTTATTTCACAGTTTCAACATGCTGAAAATTGTCTCATAGCAATCCTATAATCTATACGACCGCTACTGGACTAGAAATTACTTACCATTTGCATCAACCATGATTTTAGACCTTGTTTCATGAAAAGTGTTCATATCTTTATTTCACAGTTTCAACATGCTGAAAATTGTCTCATAGCATTCCTATAATCTATACGACCGCTACTGGACTAGAAATTACTTACCATTTGCATCAACCATGATTTTAGACCTTGTTTCATGAAAAGTGTTCATATCTTTATTTCACAGTTTCAACATGCTGAAAATTGTCTCATAGCATTCCTATAATCTATACGACCGCTACTGGACTAGAAATTACTTACCATTTGCATCAACCATGATTTTAGACCTTGTTTCATGAAAAGTGTTCATATCTTTATTTCACAGTTTCAACATGCTGAAAATTGTCTCATAGCATTCCTATAATCTATCGACCGCTACTGGACTAGAAATTACTTAAGAATTTACATCAAACATGATTTTAGACCTTGTTTCATGAAAAGTGTTCATATCTTTATTTCACAGTTTCAACATGCTGAAAATTGTCTCATAGCATTTCTATAATCTATACGACCGCTACTGGACTAGAAATTACTTACAAATTGCATCAACCATGATTTTAGACCTTGTTTCATGAAAAGTGTTCATATCTTTATTTCACAGTTTTAACATGCTGAAAATAGTCTCATAGCATTCCTATAATCTATACGACCGCTACTGGACTAGAAATTACTACGATTTGCATCAACCATGATTTTAGACCTTGTTTCATGAAAAGTGTTCATATCTTTATTTCACAGTTTTAACATGCTGAAAATAGTCTCATAGCAATCCTATAATCTATACGACCGCTACTGGACTAGAAATTACTAACCATTTGCATCAACCATGATTTTAGACCTTGTTTCATGAAAAGTGTTCATATCTTTATTTCACAGTTTCAACATGCTGAAAATTGTCTCATAGCATTCCTATAATCTATACGACCGCTACTGGACTAGAAATTACTTACCATTTGCATCAACCATGATTTTAGACCTTGTTTCATGAAAAGTGTTCATATCTTTATTTCACAGTTTCAACATGCTGAAAATTGTCTCATAGCATTCCTATAATCTATACGACCGCTACTGGACTAGAAATTACTTACCATTTGCATCAACCATGATTTTAGACCTTGTTTCATGAAAAGTGTTCATATCTTTATTTCACAGTTTCAACATGCTGAAAATTGTCTCATAGCATTCCTATAATCTATACGACCGCTACTGGACTAGAAATTACTTACCATTTGCATCAACCATGATTTTAGACCTTGTTTCATGAAAAGTGTTCATATCTTTATTTCACAGTTTCAACATGCTGAAAATTGTCTCATAGCATTCCTATAATCTATACGACCGCTACTGGACTAGAAATTACTTACCATTTGCATCAACCATGATTTTAGACCTTGTTTCATGAAAAGTGTTCATATCTTTATTTCACAGTTTCAACAATGCTGAAAAATTGTCTCATAGCAATCCTATCATCTATACGACCGCTACTGCACTAGACATTACTAAGAATTTGCATCAAACATGATTTTAGACCTTGTTTCTTGAAAAGTGTTCATAACTATATTTCACAGTTGCAACATGCTTAAAATGGTCTCATAGCATTAGCGGTCCTATCATCTATACTACCGGTTCAGAACTAAAAATGACTTACCATTTGCATCAACCATGATTTTAGACCTTGTTTCATGAAAAGTGTTCATATCTTTATTTCACAGTTTCAACATGCTGAAAATTGTCTCATAGCATTCCTATAATCTATACGACCGCTACTGGACTAGAAATTACTTACCATTTGCATCAACCATGATTTTAGACCTTGTTTCATGAAAAGTGTTCATATCTTTATTTCACAGTTTCAACATGCTGAAAATTGTCTCATAGCATTCCTATAATCTATACGACCGCTACTGGACTAGAAATTACTTACAAATTGCATCAACCATGATTTTAGACCTTGTTTCATGAAAAGTGTTCATATCTTTATTTCACAGTTTCAACATGCTGAAAATTGTCTCATAGCATTCCTATAATCTATACGACCGCTACTGGACTAGAAATTACTTACCATTTGCATCAACCATGATTTTAGACCTTGTTTCATGAAAAGTGTTCATATCTTTATTTCACAGTTTCAACATGCTGAAAATTGTCTCATAGCATTCCTATAATCTATACGACCGCTACTGGACTAGAAATTACTTACCATTTGCATCAACCATGATTTTAGACCTTGTTTCATGAAAAGTGTTCATATCTTTATTTCACAGTTTCAACATGCTGAAAATTGTCTCATAGCATTCCTATAATCTATACGACCGCTACTGGACTAGAAATTACTTACCATTTGCATCAACCATGATTTTAGACCTTGTTTCATGAAAAGTGTTCATATCTTTATTTGACAGTTTCAACATGCTGAAAATTGTCTCATAGCAATCCTATAATCTATACGACCGCTACTGGACTAGAAATTACTTACGAATTGCATCAACCATGATTTTAGACCTTGTTTCATGAAAAGTGTTCATATCTTTATTTCACAGTTTCAACATGCTGAAAATTGTCTCATAGCAATCCTATAATCTATACGACCGCTACTGGACTAGAAATTACTTACCATTTGCATCAACCATGATTTTAGACCTTGTTTCATGAAAAGTGTTCATATCTTTATTTCACAGTTTCAACATGCTGAAAATTGTCTCATAGCATTCCTATAATCTATACGACCGCTACTGGACTAGAAATTACTTACGAATTGCATCAACCATGATTTTAGACCTTGTTTCATGAAAAGTGTTCATATCTTTATTTCACAGTTTCAACATGCTGAAAATTGTCTCATAGCAATCCTATAATCTATACGACCGCTACTGCACTAGAAATTATTAAGAAATTGCATCAACCATGATTTTAGACCTTGTTTCATGAAAAGTGTTCATATCTTTATTTCACAGTTTCAACATGCTGAAAATTGTCTCATAGCATTCCTATAATCTATACGACCGCTACTGGACTAGAAATTACTTACCATTTGCATCAACCATGATTTTAGACCTTGTTTCATGAAAAGTGTTCATATCTTTATTTCACAGTTTCAACATGCTGAAAATTGTCTCATAGCATTCCTATAATCTATACGACCGCTACTGGACTAGAAATTACTTACCATTGCATCAACCATGATTTTAGACCTTGTTTCATGAAAAGTGTTCATATCTTTATTTCACAGTTTCAACATGCTGAAAATTGTCTCATAGCAATCCTATAATCTATACGACCGCTACTGGACTAGAAATTACTTACCATTTGCATCAACCATGATTTTAGACCTTGTTTCATGAAAAGTGTTCATATCTTTATTTCACAGTTTCAACATGCTGAAAATTGTCTCATAGCATTCCTATAATCTATACGACCGCTACTGGACTAGAAATTACTTACCATTTGCATCAACCATGATTTTAGACCTTGTTTCATGAAAAGTGTTCATATCTTTATTTCACAGTTTCAACATGCTGAAAATTGTCTCATAGCATTCCTATAATCTATACGACCGCTACTGGACTAGAAATTACTTACCATTTGCATCAACCATGATTTTAGACCTTGTTTCATGAAAAGTGTTCATATCTTTATTTCACAGTTTCAACATGCTGAAAATTGTCTCATAGCATTCCTATAATCTATACGACCGCTACTGGACTAGAAATTACTTACCATTTGCATCAACCATGATTTTAGACCTTGTTTCATGAAAAGTGTTCATATCTTTATTTCACAGTTTCAACATGCTGAAAATTGTCTCATAGCATTCCTATAATCTATACGACCGCTACTGGACTAGAAATTACTTACCATTTGCATCAACCATGATTTTAGACCTTGTTTCATGAAAAGTGTTCATATCTTTATTTCACAGTTTCAACATGCTGAAAATTGTCTCATAGCATTCCTATAATCTATACGACCGCTACTGGACTAGAAATTACTTACAAATTGCATCAACCATGATTTTAGACCTTGTTTCATGAAAAGTGTTCATATCTTTATTTCACAGTTTCAACATGCTGAAAATTGTCTCATAGCATTCCTATAATCTATACGACCGCTACTGGACTAGAAATTACTTACCATTTGCATCAACCATGATTTTAGACCTTGTTTCATGAAAAGTGTTCATATCTTTATTTCACAGTTTCAACATGCTGAAAATTGTCTCATAGCATTCCTATAATCTATACGACCGCTACTGGACTAGAAATTACTTACCATTTGCATCAACCATGATTTTAGACCTTGTTTCATGAAAAGTGTTCATATCTTTATTTCACAGTTTCAACATGCTGAAAATTGTCTCATAGCATTCCTATAATCTATACGACCGCTACTGGACTAGAAATTACTTACCATTTGCATCAACCATGATTTTAGACCTTGTTTCATGAAAAGTGTTCATATCTTTATTTGACAGTTTCAACATGCTGAAAATTGTCTCATAGCATTCCTATAATCTATACGACCGCTACTGGACTAGAAATTACTTACGAATTGCATCAACCATGATTTTAGACCTTGTTTCATGAAAAGTGTTCATATCTTTATTTCACAGTTTCAACATGCTGAAAATTGTCTCATAGCAATCCTATAATCTATACGACCGCTACTGGACTAGAAATTACTTACCATTTGCATCAACCATGATTTTAGACCTTGTTTCATGAAAAGTGTTCATATCTTTATTTCACAGTTTCAACATGCTGAAAATTGTCTCATAGCATTCCTATAATCTATACGACCGCTACTGGACTAGAAATTACTTACAAATTGCATCAACCATGATTTTAGACCTTGTTTCATGAAAAGTGTTCATATCTTTATTTCACAGTTTCAACATGCTGAAAATTGTCTCATAGCATTCCTATAATCTATACGACCGCTACTGGACTAGAAATTACTTACCATTTGCATCAACCATGATTTTAGACCTTGTTTCATGAAAAGTGTTCATATCTTTATTTCACAGTTTCAACATGCTGAAAATTGTCTCATAGCATTCCTATAATCTATACGACCGCTACTGGACTAGAAATTACTTACCATTTGCATCAACCATGATTTTAGACCTTGTTTCATGAAAAGTGTTCATATCTTTATTTCACAGTTTCAACATGCTGAAAATTGTCTCATAGCATTCCTATAATCTATACGACCGCTACTGGACTAGAAATTACTTACAATTTGCATCAACCATGATTTTAGACCTTGTTTCATGAAAAGTGTTCATATCTTTATTTCACAGTTTCAACATGCTGAAAATTGTCTCATAGCAATCCTATAATCTATACGACCGCTACTGGACTAGAAATTACTTACCATTTGCATCAACCATGATTTTAGACCTTGTTTCATGAAAAGTGTTCATATCTTTATTTCACAGTTTCAACATGCTGAAAATTGTCTCATAGCATTCCTATAATCTATACGACCGCTACTGGACTAGAAATTACTTACCATTTGCATCAACCATGATTTTAGACCTTGTTTCATGAAAAGTGTTCATATCTTTATTTCACAGTTTCAACATGCTGAAAATTGTCTCATAGCATTCCTATAATCTATACGACCGCTACTGGACTAGAAATTACTTACCATTTGCATCAACCATGATTTTAGACCTTGTTTCATGAAAAGTGTTCATATCTTTATTTCACAGTTTCAACATGCTGAAAATTGTCTCATAGCATTCCTATAATCTATACGACCGCTACTGGACTAGAAATTACTTACCATTTGCATCAACCATGATTTTAGACCTTGTTTCATGAAAAGTGTTCATATCTTTATTTCACAGTTTCAACATGCTGAAAATTGTCTCATAGCATTCCTATAATCTATACGACCGCTACTGGACTAGAAATTACTTACAAATTGCATCAACCATGATTTTAGACCTTGTTTCATGAAAAGTGTTCATATCTTTATTTCACAGTTTCAACATGCTGAAAATTGTCTCATAGCATTCCTATAATCTATACGACCGCTACTGGACTAGAAATTACTTACCATTTGCATCAACCATGATTTTAGACCTTGTTTCATGAAAAGTGTTCATATCTTTATTTCACAGTTTCAACATGCTGAAAATTGTCTCATAGCATTCCTATAATCTATACGACCGCTACTGGACTAGAAATTACTTACCATTTGCATCAACCATGATTTTAGACCTTGTTTCATGAAAAGTGTTCATATCTTTATTTCACAGTTTCAACATGCTGAAAATTGTCTCATAGCATTCCTATAATCTATACGACCGCTACTGGACTAGAAATTACTTACGAATTGCATCAACCATGATTTTAGACCTTGTTTCATGAAAAGTGTTCATATCTTTATTTCACAGTTTCAACATGCTGAAAATTGTCTCATAGCAATCCTATAATCTATACGACCGCTACTGGACTAGAAATTACTTACCATTTGCATCAACCATGATTTTAGACCTTGTTTCATGAAAAGTGTTCATATCTTTATTTCACAGTTTCAACATGCTGAAAATTGTCTCATAGCATTCCTATAATCTATACGACCGCTACTGGACTAGAAATTACTTACCATTTGCATCAACCATGATTTTAGACCTTGTTTCATGAAAAGTGTTCATATCTTTATTTCACAGTTTCAACATGCTGAAAATTGTCTCATAGCATTCCTATAATCTATACGACCGCTACTGGACTAGAAATTACTTACCATTTGCATCAACCATGATTTTAGACCTTGTTTCATGAAAAGTGTTCATATATTTATTTCACAGTTTCAACATGCTGAAAATTGTCTCATAGCAATTCCTATAATCTATACTACCGCTACTGGACTAGAAATTACTTAACCATTTGCATCAACCATGATTTTAGACCTTGTTTCATGAAAAGTGTTCATATCTTTATTTCACAGTTTCAACATGCTGAAAATTGTCTCATAGCATAGCATCTATAATCTATACTACCGCTACTGGACTAGAAATTACTTACAATTTGCATCAACCATGATTTTAGACCTTGTTTCATGAAAAGTGTTCATATCTTTATTTCACAGTTTCAACATGCTGAAAATTGTCTCATAGCATTCCTATAATCTATACGACCGCTACTGGACTAGAAATTACTTACCATTTGCATCAACCATGATTTTAGACCTTGTTTCATGAAAAGTGTTCATATCTTTATTTCACAGTTTCAACATGCTGAAAATTGTCTCATAGCATTCCTATAATCTATACGACCGCTACTGGACTAGAAATTACTTACGAATTGCATCAACCATGATTTTAGACCTTGTTTCATGAAAAGTGTTCATATCTTTATTTCACAGTTTCAACATGCTGAAAATTGTCTCATAGCATTCCTATAATCTATACGACCGCTACTGGACTAGAAATTACTTACCATTTGCATCAACCATGATTTTAGACCTTGTTTCATGAAAAGTGTTCATATCTTTATTTCACAGTTTCAACATGCTGAAAATTGTCTCATAGCATTCCTATAATCTATACGACCGCTACTGGACTAGAAATTACTTACCATTTGCATCAACCATGATTTTAGACCTTGTTTCATGAAAAGTGTTCATATCTTTATTTCACAGTTTCAACATGCTGAAAATTGTCTCATAGCATTCCTATAATCTATACGACCGCTACTGGACTAGAAATTACTTACCATTTGCATCAACCATGATTTTAGACCTTGTTTCATGAAAAGTGTTCATATCTTTATTTGACAGTTTCAACATGCTGAAAATTGTCTCATAGCAATCCTATAATCTATACGACCGCTACTGGACTAGAAATTACTTACGATTTGCATCAACCATGATTTTAGACCTTGTTTCATGAAAAGTGTTCATATCTTTATTTCACAGTTTCAACATGCTGAAAATTGTCTCATAGCATTCCTATAATCTATACGACCGCTACTGGACTAGAAATTACTTACCATTTGCATCAACCATGATTTTAGACCTTGTTTCATGAAAAGTGTTCATATCTTTATTTCACAGTTTCAACATGCTGAAAATTGTCTCATAGCATTCCTATAATCTATACGACCGCTACTGGACTAGAAATTACTTACCATTTGCATCAACCATGATTTTAGACCTTGTTTCATGAAAAGTGTTCATATCTTTATTTCACAGTTTCAACATGCTGAAAATTGTCTCATAGCATTCCTATAATCTATACGACCGCTACTGGACTAGAAATTACTTACCATTTGCATCAACCATGATTTTAGACCTTGTTTCATGAAAAGTGTTCATATCTTTATTTCACAGTTTCAACATGCTGAAAATTGTCTCATAGCATTCCTATAATCTATACGACCGCTACTGGACTAGAAATTACTTACCATTTGCATCAACCATGATTTTAGACCTTGTTTCATGAAAAGTGTTCATATCTTTATTTCACAGTTTCAACATGCTGAAAATTGTCTCATAGCATTTGCATCAACCATGATTTTAGACCTTGTTTCATGAAAAGTGTTCATATCTTTATTTCACAGTTTCAACATGCTGAAAATTGTCTCATAGCATTCCTATAATCTATACGACCGCTACTGGACTAGAAATTACTTACCATTTGCATCAACCATGATTTTAGACCTTGTTTCATGAAAAGTGTTCATATCTTTATTTCACAGTTTCAACATGCTGAAAATTGTCTCATAGCATTCCTATAATCTATACGACCGCTACTGGACTAGAAATTACTTACCATTTGCATCAACCATGATTTTAGACCTTGTTTCATGAAAAGTGTTCATATCTTTATTTCACAGTTTCAACATGCTGAAATATTGTCTCATAGCATTCCTATAATCTATACGACCGCTACTGGACTAGAAATTACTTACCATTGCATCAACCATGATTTTAGACCTTGTTTCATGAAAAGTGTTCATATCTTTATTTCACAGTTTCAACATGCTGAAAATTGTCTCATAGCAATCCTATAATCTATACGACCGCTACTGGACTAGAAATTACTTACCATTTGCATCAACCATGATTTTAGACCTTGTTTCATGAAAAGTGTTCATATCTTTATTTCACAGTTTCAACATGCTGAAAATTGTCTCATAGCATTCCTATAATCTATACGACCGCTACTGGACTAGAAATTACTTACCATTTGCATCAACCATGATTTTAGACCTTGTTTCATGAAAAGTGTTCATATCTTTATTTCACAGTTTCAACATGCTGAAAATTGTCTCATAGCATTCCTATAATCTATACGACCGCTACTGGACTAGAAATTACTTACCATTTGCATCAACCATGATTTTAGACCTTGTTTCATGAAAAGTGTTCATATCTTTATTTCACAGTTTCAACATGCTGAAAATTGTCTCATAGCATTCCTATAATCTATACGACCGCTACTGGACTAGAAATTACTTACCATTTGCATCAACCATGATTTTAGACCTTGTTTCATGAAAAGTGTTCATATCTTTATTTCACAGTTTCAACATGCTGAAAATTGTCTCATAGCAATCCTATAATCTATACGACCGCTACTGGACTAGAAACTACTTACGATTTGCATCAACCATGATTTTAGACCTTGTTTCATGAAAAGTGTTCATATCTTTATTTCACAGTTTCAACATGCTGAAAATTGTCTCATAGCATTCCTATAATCTATACGACCGCTACTGGACTAGAAATTACTTACCATTTGCATCAACCATGATTTTAGACCTTGTTTCATGAAAAGTGTTCATATCTTTATTTCACAGTTTCAACATGCTGAAAATTGTCTCATAGCATTCCTATAATCTATACGACCGCTACTGGACTAGAAATTACTTACCATTTGCATCAACCATGATTTTAGACCTTGTTTCATGAAAAGTGTTCATATCTTTATTTCACAGTTTCAACATGCTGAAAATTGTCTCATAGCATTCCTATAATCTATACGACCGCTACTGGACTAGAAATTACTTACCATTTGCATCAACCATGATTTTAGACCTTGTTTCATGAAAAGTGTTCATATCTTTATTTCACAGTTTCAACATGCTGAAAATTGTCTCATAGCATTCCTATAATCTATACGACCGCTACTGGACTAGAAATTACTTACCATTTGCATCAACCATGATTTTAGACCTTGTTTCATGAAAAGTGTTCATATCTTTATTTCACAGTTTCAACATGCTGAAAATTGTCTCATAGCATTCCTATAATCTATACGACCGCTACTGGACTAGAAATTACTTACGAATTGCATCAACCATGATTTTAGACCTTGTTTCATGAAAAGTGTTCATATCTTTATTTCACAGTTTCAACATGCTGAAAATTGTCTCATAGCATTCCTATAATCTATACGACCGCTACTGGACTAGAAATTACTTACCATTTGCATCAACCATGATTTTAGACCTTGTTTCATGAAAAGTGTTCATATCTTTATTTCACAGTTTCAACATGCTGAAAATTGTCTCATAGCATTCCTATAATCTATACGACCGCTACTGGACTAGAAATTACTTACCATTTGCATCAACCATGATTTTAGACCTTGTTTCATGAAAAGTGTTCATATCTTTATTTCACAGTTTCAACATGCTGAAAATTGTCTCATAGCATTCCTATAATCTATACGACCGCTACTGGACTAGAAATTACTTACCATTTGCATCAACCATGATTTTAGACCTTGTTTCATGAAAAGTGTTCATATCTTTATTTCACAGTTTCAACATGCTGAAAATTGTCTCATAGCATTCCTATAATCTATACGACCGCTACTGGACTAGAAATTACTTACCATTTGCATCAACCATGATTTTAGACCTTGTTTCATGAAAAGTGTTCATATCTTTATTTCACAGTTTCAACATGCTGAAAATTGTCTCATAGCATTCCTATAATCTATACGACCGCTACTGCACTAGAAATTACTTACGAATTGCATCAACCATGATTTTAGACCTTGTTTCATGAAAAGTGTTCATATCTTTATTTGACAGTTTCAACATGCTGAAAATTGTCTCATAGCAATCCTATAATCTATACGACCGCTACTGGACTAGAAATTACTTACAATTTGCATCAACCATGATTTTAGACCTTGTTTCATGAAAAGTGTTCATATCTTTATTTCACAGTTTCAACATGCTGAAAATTGTCTCATAGCATTCCTATAATCTATACGACCGCTACTGGACTAGAAATTACTTACCATTTGCATCAACCATGATTTTAGACCTTGTTTCATGAAAAGTGTTCATATCTTTATTTCACAGTTTCAACATGCTGAAAATTGTCTCATAGCATTCCTATAATCTATACGACCGCTACTGGACTAGAAATTACTTACAAATTGCATCAACCATGATTTTAGACCTTGTTTCATGAAAAGTGTTCATATCTTTATTTCACAGTTTCAACATGCTGAAAATTGTCTCATAGCATTCCTATAATCTATACGACCGCTACTGGACTAGAAATTACTTACCATTTGCATCAACCATGATTTTAGACCTTGTTTCATGAAAAGTGTTCATATCTTTATTTCACAGTTTCAACATGCTGAAAATTGTCTCATAGCATTCCTATAATCTATACGACCGCTACTGGACTAGAAATTACTTACGAATTGCATCAACCATGATTTTAGACCTTGTTTCATGAAAAGTGTTCATATCTTTATTTCACAGTTTCAACATGCTGAAAATTGTCTCATAGCATTCCTATAATCTATACGACCGCTACTGGACTAGAAATTACTTACCATTGCATCAACCATGATTTTAGACCTTGTTTCATGAAAAGTGTTCATATCTTTATTTCACAGTTTCAACATGCTGAAAATTGTCTCATAGCATTCCTATAATCTATACGACCGCTACTGGACTAGAAATTACTTACCATTTGCATCAACCATGATTTTAGACCTTGTTTCATGAAAAGTGTTCATATCTTTATTTCACAGTTTCAACATGCTGAAAATTGTCTCATAGCATTCCTATAATCTATACGACCGCTACTGGACTAGAAATTACTTACCATTTGCATCAACCATGATTTTAGACCTTGTTTCATGAAAAGTGTTCATATCTTTATTTCACAGTTTCAACATGCTGAAAATTGTCTCATAGCATTCCTATAATCTATACGACCGCTACTGGACTAGAAATTACTTACCATTTGCATCAACCATGATTTTAGACCTTGTTTCATGAAAAGTGTTCATATCTTTATTTCACAGTTTCAACATGCTGAAAATTGTCTCATAGCATTCCTATAATCTATACGACCGCTACTGGACTAGAAATTACTTACCATTTGCATCAACCATGATTTTAGACCTTGTTTCATGAAAAGTGTTCATATCTTTATTTCACAGTTTCAACATGCTGAAAATTGTCTCATAGCATCCTATAATCTATACTACCAGCTACTGGACTAGAAATTACTTACCATTTGCATCAACCATGATTTTAGACCTTGTTTCATGAAAAGTGTTCATATCTTTATTTCACAGTTTCAACATGCTGAAAATTGTCTCATAGCATTCCTATAATCTATACTACCGCTACTGGACTAAAAATTACTTACAATTTGCATCAAACATGATTTTAGACCTTGTTTCATGAAAAGTGTTCATATCTTTATTTCACAGTTTCAACATGCTGAAAATTGTCTCATAGCATTCCTATAATCTATACGACCGCTACTGGACTAGAAATTACTTACCATTTGCATCAACCATGATTTTAGACCTTGTTTCATGAAAAGTGTTCATATCTTTATTTCACAGTTTCAACATGCTGAAAATTGTCTCATAGCATTCCTATAATCTATACGACCGCTACTGGACTAGAAATTACTTACGAATTGCATCAACCATGATTTTAGACCTTGTTTCATGAAAAGTGTTCATATCTTTATTTCACAGTTTCAACATGCTGAAAATTGTCTCATAGCATTCCTATAATCTATACGACCGCTACTGGACTAGAAATTACTTACCATTTGCATCAACCATGATTTTAGACCTTGTTTCATGAAAAGTGTTCATATCTTTATTTCACAGTTTCAACATGCTGAAAATTGTCTCATAGCATTCCTATAATCTATACGACCGCTACTGGACTAGAAATTACTTACCATTTGCATCAACCATGATTTTAGACCTTGTTTCATGAAAAGTGTTCATATCTTTATTTCACAGTTTCAACATGCTGAAAATTGTCTCATAGCATTCCTATAATCTATACGACCGCTACTGGACTAGAAATTACTTACCATTTGCATCAACCATGATTTTAGACCTTGTTTCATGAAAAGTGTTCATATCTTTATTTCACAGTTTCAACATGCTGAAAATTGTCTCATAGCATTCCTATAATCTATACGACCGCTACTGGACTAGAAATTACTTACCATTTGCATCAACCATGATTTTAGACCTTGTTTCATGAAAAGTGTTCATATCTTTATTTCACAGTTTCAACATGCTGAAAATTGTCTCATAGCATTCCTATAATCTATACGACCGCTACTGGACTAGAAATTACTTACCATTTGCATCAACCATGATTTTAGACCTTGTTTCATGAAAAGTGTTCATATCTTTATTTCACAGTTTCAACATGCTGAAATAGTCTCATAGCATTCCTATAATCTATACGACCGCTACTGGACTAGAAATTACTTACCATTTGCATCAACCATGATTTTAGACCTTGTTTCATGAAAAGTGTTCATATCTTTATTTCACAGTTTCAACATGCTGAAAATTGTCTCATAGCAATCCTATAATCTATACGACCGCTACTGGACTAGAAACTACTTACGATTTGCATCAACCATGATTTTAGACCTTGTTTCATGAAAAGTGTTCATATCTTTATTTCACAGTTTCAACATGCTGAAAATTGTCTCATAGCATTCCTATAATCTATACGACCGCTACTGGACTAGAAATTACTTACCATTTGCATCAACCATGATTTTAGACCTTGTTTCATGAAAAGTGTTCATATCTTTATTTCACAGTTTCAACATGCTGAAAATTGTCTCATAGCATTCCTATAATCTATACGACCGCTACTGGACTAGAAATTACTTACCATTTGCATCAACCATGATTTTAGACCTTGTTTCATGAAAAGTGTTCATATCTTTATTTCACAGTTTCAACATGCTGAAAATTGTCTCATAGCATTCCTATAATCTATACGACCGCTACTGGACTAGAAATTACTTACCATTTGCATCAACCATGATTTTAGACCTTGTTTCATGAAAAGTGTTCATATCTTTATTTCACAGTTTCAACATGCTGAAAATTGTCTCATAGCATTCCTATAATCTATACGACCGCTACTGGACTAGAAATTACTTACCATTTGCATCAACCATGATTTTAGACCTTGTTTCATGAAAAGTGTTCATATCTTTATTTCACAGTTTCAACATGCTGAAAATTGTCTCATAGCAATTCCTATAATCTATCGACCGCTACTGGACTAGAAATTACTTACTTAATTGCATCAACCATGATTTTAGACCTTGTTTCATGAAAAGTGTTCATATCTTTATTTCACAGTTTCAACATGCTGAAAATTGTCTCATAGCATTCCTATAATCTATACGACCGCTACTGGACTAGAAATTACTTACCAATTGCATCAACCATGATTTTAGACCTTGTTTCATGAAAAGTGTTCATATCTTTATTTCACAGTTTCAACATGCTGAAAATTGTCTCATAGCATTCCTATAATCTATACGACCGCTACTGGACTAGAAATTACTTACGAATTTGCATCAACCATGATTTTAGACCTTGTTTCATGAAAAGTGTTCATATCTTTATTTCACAGTTTCAACATGCTGAAAATTGTCTCATAGCATTCCTATAATCTATACGACCGCTACTGGACTAGAAATTACTTACCATTTGCATCAACCATGATTTTAGACCTTGTTTCATGAAAAGTGTTCATATCTTTATTTCACAGTTTCAACATGCTGAAAATTGTCTCATAGCATTCCTATAATCTATACGACCGCTACTGGACTAGAAATTACTTACCATTTGCATCAACCATGATTTTAGACCTTGTTTCATGAAAAGTGTTCATATCTTTATTTCACAGTTTCAACATGCTGAAAATTGTCTCATAGCATTCCTATAATCTATACGACCGCTACTGGACTAGAAATTACTTACCATTTGCATCAACCATGATTTTAGACCTTGTTTCATGAAAAGTGTTCATATCTTTATTTCACAGTTTCAACATGCTGAAAATTGTCTCATAGCATTCCTATAATCTATACGACCGCTACTGGACTAGAAATTACTTACCATTTGCATCAACCATGATTTTAGACCTTGTTTCATGAAAAGTGTTCATATCTTTATTTCACAGTTTCAACATGCTGAAAATTGTCTCATAGCAATCCTATAATCTATACGACCGCTACTGGACTAGAAATTACTTACGAATTGCATCAACCATGATTTTAGACCTTGTTTCATGAAAAGTGTTCATATCTTTATTTCACAGTTTCAACATGCTGAAAATTGTCTCATAGCATTCCTATAATCTATACGACCGCTACTGGACTAGAAATTACTTACCATTTGCATCAACCATGATTTTAGACCTTGTTTCATGAAAAGTGTTCATATCTTTATTTCACAGTTTCAACATGCTGAAAATTGTCTCATAGCATTCCTATAATCTATACGACCGCTACTGGACTAGAAATTACTTACCATTTGCATCAACCATGATTTTAGACCTTGTTTCATGAAAAGTGTTCATATCTTTATTTCACAGTTTCAACATGCTGAAAATTGTCTCATAGCATTCCTATAATCTATACGACCGCTACTGGACTAGAAATTACTTACCATTTGCATCAACCATGATTTTAGACCTTGTTTCATGAAAAGTGTTCATATCTTTATTTCACAGTTTCAACATGCTGAAAATTGTCTCATAGCATTCCTATAATCTATACGACCGCTACTGGACTAGAAATTACTTACCATTTGCATCAACCATGATTTTAGACCTTGTTTCATGAAAAGTGTTCATATCTTTATTTCACAGTTTCAACATGCTGAAAATTGTCTCATAGCATTCCTATAATCTATACGACCGCTACTGGACTAGAAATTACTTACCATTTGCATCAACCATGATTTTAGACCTTGTTTCATGAAAAGTGTTCATATCTTTATTTCACAGTTTCAACATGCTGAAAATTGTCTCATAGCATTCCTATAATCTATACGACCGCTACTGGACTAGAAATTACTTACCATTTGCATCAACCATGATTTTAGACCTTGTTTCATGAAAAGTGTTCATATCTTTATTTGACAGTTTCAACATGCTGAAAATTGTCTCATAGCAATCCTATAATCTATACGACCGCTACTGGACTAGAAATTACTTACCATTTGCATCAACCATGATTTTAGACCTTGTTTCATGAAAAGTGTTCATATCTTTATTTCACAGTTTCAACATGCTGAAAATTGTCTCATAGCATTCCTATAATCTATACGACCGCTACTGGACTAGAAATTACTTACCATTTGCATCAACCATGATTTTAGACCTTGTTTCATGAAAAGTGTTCATATCTTTATTTCACAGTTTCAACATGCTGAAAATTGTCTCATAGCATTCCTATAATCTATACGACCGCTACTGGACTAGAAATTACTTACCATTTGCATCAACCATGATTTTAGACCTTGTTTCATGAAAAGTGTTCATATCTTTATTTCACAGTTTCAACATGCTGAAAATTGTCTCATAGCATTCCTATAATCTATACGACCGCTACTGGACTAGAAATTACTTACCATTTGCATCAACCATGATTTTAGACCTTGTTTCATGAAAAGTGTTCATATCTTTATTTCACAGTTTCAACATGCTGAAAATTGTCTCATAGCATTCCTATAATCTATACGACCGCTACTGGACTAGAAATTACTTACCATTTGCATCAACCATGATTTTAGACCTTGTTTCATGAAAAGTGTTCATATCTTTATTTCACAGTTTCAACATGCTGAAAATTGTCTCATAGCATTCCTATAATCTATACGACCGCTACTGCACTAGAAATTACTAAGAAATTGCATCAACCATGATTTTAGACCTTGTTTCATGAAAAGTGTTCATATCTTTATTTCACAGTTTCAACATGCTGAAAATTGTCTCATAGCAATCCTATAATCTATACGACCGCTACTGGACTAGAAATTACTTACGATTTGCATCAACCATGATTTTAGACCTTGTTTCATGAAAAGTGTTCATATCTTTATTTCACAGTTTCAACATGCTGAAAATTGTCTCATAGCATTCCTATAATCTATACGACCGCTACTGGACTAGAAATTACTTACCATTTGCATCAACCATGATTTTAGACCTTGTTTCATGAAAAGTGTTCATATCTTTATTTCACAGTTTCAACATGCTGAAAATTGTCTCATAGCATTCCTATAATCTATACGACCGCTACTGGACTAGAAATTACTTACCATTTGCATCAACCATGATTTTAGACCTTGTTTCATGAAAAGTGTTCATATCTTTATTTCACAGTTTCAACATGCTGAAAATTGTCTCATAGCATTCCTATAATCTATACGACCGCTACTGGACTAGAAATTACTTACGATTTGCATCAACCATGATTTTAGACCTTGTTTCATGAAAAGTGTTCATATCTTTATTTCACAGTTTCAACATGCTGAAAATTGTCTCATAGCATTCCTATAATCTATACGACCGCTACTGGACTAGAAATTACTTACCATTTGCATCAACCATGATTTTAGACCTTGTTTCATGAAAAGTGTTCATATCTTTATTTCACAGTTTCAACATGCTGAAAATAGTCTCATAGCATTCCTATAATCTATACGACCGCTACTGGACTAGAAATTACTTACCATTTGCATCAACCATGATTTTAGACCTTGTTTCATGAAAAGTGTTCATATCTTTATTTGACAGTTTCAACATGCTGAAAATTGTCTCATAGCATTCCTATAATCTATACGACCGCTACTGGACTAGAAATTACTTACGATTTGCATCAACCATGATTTTAGACCTTGTTTCATGAAAAGTGTTCATATCTTTATTTCACAGTTTCAACATGCTGAAAATTGTCTCATAGCAATCCTATAATCTATACGACCGCTACTGGACTAGAAATTACTTACCATTTGCATCAACCATGATTTTAGACCTTGTTTCATGAAAAGTGTTCATATCTTTATTTCACAGTTTCAACATGCTGAAAATTGTCTCATAGCATTCCTATAATCTATACGACCGCTACTGGACTAGAAATTACTTACCATTTGCATCAACCATGATTTTAGACCTTGTTTCATGAAAAGTGTTCATATCTTTATTTCACAGTTTCAACATGCTGAAAATTGTCTCATAGCAATCCTATAATCTATACGACCGCTACTGGACTAGAAATTACTTACGATTTGCATCAACCATGATTTTAGACCTTGTTTCATGAAAAGTGTTCATATCTTTATTTCACAGTTTCAACATGCTGAAAATTGTCTCATAGCAATCCTATAATCTATACGACCGCTACTGGACTAGAAATTACTTACCATTTGCATCAACCATGATTTTAGACCTTGTTTCATGAAAAGTGTTCATATCTTTATTTCACAGTTTCAACATGCTGAAAATTGTCTCATAGCATTCCTATAATCTATACGACCGCTACTGGACTAGAAATTACTTACCATTTGCATCAACCATGATTTTAGACCTTGTTTCATGAAAAGTGTTCATATCTTTATTTCACAGTTTCAACATGCTGAAAATAGTCTCATAGCATTCCTATAATCTATACGACCGCTACTGGACTAGAAATTACTTACCATTTGCATCAACCATGATTTTAGACCTTGTTTCATGAAAAGTGTTCATATCTTTATTTCACAGTTTCAACATGCTGAAAATTGTCTCATAGCATTCCTATAATCTATACGACCGCTACTGGACTAGAAATTACTTACCATTTGCATCAACCATGATTTTAGACCTTGTTTCATGAAAAGTGTTCATATCTTTATTTCACAGTTTCAACATGCTGAAAATTGTCTCATAGCAATCCTATAATCTATACGACCGCTACTGGACTAGAAATTACTTACCATTTGCATCAACCATGATTTTAGACCTTGTTTCATGAAAAGTGTTCATATCTTTATTTCACAGTTTCAACATGCTGAAAATTGTCTCATAGCATTCCTATAATCTATACGACCGCTACTGGACTAGAAATTACTTACCATTTGCATCAACCATGATTTTAGACCTTGTTTCATGAAAAGTGTTCATATCTTTATTTCACAGTTTCAACATGCTGAAAATTGTCTCATAGCAATCCTATAATCTATACGACCGCTACTGGACTAGAAATTACTTACGATTTGCATCAACCATGATTTTAGACCTTGTTTCATGAAAAGTGTTCATATCTTTATTTCACAGTTTCAACATGCTGAAAATTGTCTCATAGCAATCCTATAATCTATACGACCGCTACTGGACTAGAAATTACTTACCATTTGCATCAACCATGATTTTAGACCTTGTTTCATGAAAAGTGTTCATATCTTTATTTCACAGTTTCAACATGCTGAAAATTGTCTCATAGCATTCCTATAATCTATACGACCGCTACTGGACTAGAAATTACTTACCATTTGCATCAACCATGATTTTAGACCTTGTTTCATGAAAAGTGTTCATATCTTTATTTCACAGTTTCAACATGCTGAAAATTGTCTCATAGCATTCCTATAATCTATACGACCGCTACTGGACTAGAAATTACTTACCATTTGCATCAACCATGATTTTAGACCTTGTTTCATGAAAAGTGTTCATATCTTTATTTCACAGTTTCAACATGCTGAAAATTGTCTCATAGCATTCCTATAATCTATACGACCGCTACTGGACTAGAAATTACTTACCATTTGCATCAACCATGATTTTAGACCTTGTTTCATGAAAAGTGTTCATATCTTTATTTCACAGTTTCAACATGCTGAAAATTGTCTCATAGCATTCCTATAATCTATACGACCGCTACTGGACTAGAAATTACTTACGAATTGCATCAACCATGATTTTAGACCTTGTTTCATGAAAAGTGTTCATATCTTTATTTCACAGTTTCAACATGCTGAAAATTGTCTCATAGCATTCCTATAATCTATACGACCGCTACTGGACTAGAAATTACTTACCATTTGCATCAACCATGATTTTAGACCTTGTTTCATGAAAAGTGTTCATATCTTTATTTCACAGTTTCAACATGCTGAAAATTGTCTCATAGCATTCCTATAATCTATACGACCGCTACTGGACTAGAAATTACTTACCATTTGCATCAACCATGATTTTAGACCTTGTTTCATGAAAAGTGTTCATATCTTTATTTCACAGTTTCAACATGCTGAAAATTGTCTCATAGCATTCCTATAATCTATACGACCGCTACTGGACTAGAAATTACTTACCATTGCATCAACCATGATTTTAGACCTTGTTTCATGAAAAGTGTTCATATCTTTATTTCACAGTTTCAACATGCTGAAAATTGTCTCATAGCAATCCTATAATCTATACGACCGCTACTGGACTAGAAATTACTTACCATTTGCATCAACCATGATTTTAGACCTTGTTTCATGAAAAGTGTTCATATCTTTATTTCACAGTTTCAACATGCTGAAAATTGTCTCATAGCATTCCTATAATCTATACGACCGCTACTGGACTAGAAATTACTTACCATTTGCATCAACCATGATTTTAGACCTTGTTTCATGAAAAGTGTTCATATCTTTATTTCACAGTTTCAACATGCTGAAAATTGTCTCATAGCATTCCTATAATCTATACGACCGCTACTGGACTAGAAATTACTTACAAATTGCATCAACCATGATTTTAGACCTTGTTTCATGAAAAGTGTTCATATCTTTATTTCACAGTTTCAACATGCTGAAAATTGTCTCATAGCATTCCTATAATCTATACGACCGCTACTGGACTAGAAATTACTTACCATTTGCATCAACCATGATTTTAGACCTTGTTTCATGAAAAGTGTTCATATCTTTATTTCACAGTTTCAACATGCTGAAAATTGTCTCATAGCATTCCTATAATCTATACGACCGCTACTGGACTAGAAATTACTTACCATTTGCATCAACCATGATTTTAGACCTTGTTTCATGAAAAGTGTTCATATCTTTATTTCACAGTTTCAACATGCTGAAAATTGTCTCATAGCATTCCTATAATCTATACGACCGCTACTGCACTAGAAATTACTAAGCCATTGCATCAACCATGATTTTAGACCTTGTTTCATGAAAAGTGTTCATATCTTTATTTGACAGTTTCAACATGCTGAAAATTGTCTCATAGCAATCCTATAATCTATACGACCGCTACTGGACTAGAAATTACTTACGAATTGCATCAACCATGATTTTAGACCTTGTTTCATGAAAAGTGTTCATATCTTTATTTCACAGTTTCAACATGCTGAAAATTGTCTCATAGCATTCCTATAATCTATACGACCGCTACTGGACTAGAAATTACTTACCATTTGCATCAACCATGATTTTAGACCTTGTTTCATGAAAAGTGTTCATATCTTTATTTCACAGTTTCAACATGCTGAAAATTGTCTCATAGCATTCCTATAATCTATACGACCGCTACTGGACTAGAAATTACTTACCATTTGCATCAACCATGATTTTAGACCTTGTTTCATGAAAAGTGTTCATATCTTTATTTCACAGTTTCAACATGCTGAAAATTGTCTCATAGCATTCCTATAATCTATACGACCGCTACTGGACTAGAAATTACTTACCATTTGCATCAACCATGATTTTAGACCTTGTTTCATGAAAAGTGTTCATATCTTTATTTCACAGTTTCAACATGCTGAAAATTGTCTCATAGCATTCCTATAATCTATACGACCGCTACTGGACTAGAAATTACTTACCATTGCATCAACCATGATTTTAGACCTTGTTTCATGAAAAGTGTTCATATCTTTATTTCACAGTTTCAACATGCTGAAAATTGTCTCATAGCAATCCTATAATCTATACGACCGCTACTGGACTAGAAATTACTTACCATTTGCATCAACCATGATTTTAGACCTTGTTTCATGAAAAGTGTTCATATCTTTATTTCACAGTTTCAACATGCTGAAAATTGTCTCATAGCATTCCTATAATCTATACGACCGCTACTGGACTAGAAATTACTTACCATTTGCATCAACCATGATTTTAGACCTTGTTTCATGAAAAGTGTTCATATCTTTATTTCACAGTTTCAACATGCTGAAAATTGTCTCATAGCATTTGCATCAACCATGATTTTAGACCTTGTTTCATGAAAAGTGTTCATATCTTTATTTCACAGTTTCAACATGCTGAAAATTGTCTCATAGCATTCCTATAATCTATACGACCGCTACTGGACTAGAAATTACTTACCATTTGCATCAACCATGATTTTAGACCTTGTTTCATGAAAAGTGTTCATATCTTTATTTCACAGTTTCAACATGCTGAAAATTGTCTCATAGCATTCCTATAATCTATACGACCGCTACTGGACTAGAAATTACTTACCATTTGCATCAACCATGATTTTAGACCTTGTTTCATGAAAAGTGTTCATATCTTTATTTCACAGTTTCAACATGCTGAAAATTGTCTCATAGCATTCCTATAATCTATACGACCGCTACTGCACTAGAAATTACTAAGAAATTGCATCAACCATGATTTTAGACCTTGTTTCATGAAAAGTGTTCATATCTTTATTTCACAGTTTCAACATGCTGAAAATTGTCTCATAGCAATCCTATAATCTATACGACCGCTACTGGACTAGAAATTACTTACGAATTGCATCAACCATGATTTTAGACCTTGTTTCATGAAAAGTGTTCATATCTTTATTTCACAGTTTCAACATGCTGAAAATTGTCTCATAGCATTCCTATAATCTATACGACCGCTACTGGACTAGAAATTACTTACCATTTGCATCAACCATGATTTTAGACCTTGTTTCATGAAAAGTGTTCATATCTTTATTTCACAGTTTCAACATGCTGAAAATTGTCTCATAGCATTCCTATAATCTATACGACCGCTACTGGACTAGAAATTACTTACCATTTGCATCAACCATGATTTTAGACCTTGTTTCATGAAAAGTGTTCATATCTTTATTTCACAGTTTCAACATGCTGAAAATTGTCTCATAGCATTCCTATAATCTATACGACCGCTACTGGACTAGAAATTACTTACCATTTGCATCAACCATGATTTTAGACCTTGTTTCATGAAAAGTGTTCATATCTTTATTTCACAGTTTCAACATGCTGAAAATTGTCTCATAGCATTCCTATAATCTATACGACCGCTACTGGACTAGAAATTACTTACCATTTGCATCAACCATGATTTTAGACCTTGTTTCATGAAAAGTGTTCATATCTTTATTTCACAGTTTCAACATGCTGAAAATTGTCTCATAGCAATCCTATAATCTATACGACCGCTACTGGACTAGAAATTACTTACGAATTGCATCAACCATGATTTTAGACCTTGTTTCATGAAAAGTGTTCATATCTTTATTTCACAGTTTCAACATGCTGAAAATTGTCTCATAGCATTCCTATAATCTATACGACCGCTACTGGACTAGAAATTACTTACAATTGCATCAACCATGATTTTAGACCTTGTTTCATGAAAAGTGTTCATATCTTTATTTCACAGTTTCAACATGCTGAAAATTGTCTCATAGCATTCCTATAATCTATACGACCGCTACTGGACTAGAAATTACTTACCATTTGCATCAACCATGATTTTAGACCTTGTTTCATGAAAAGTGTTCATATCTTTATTTCACAGTTTCAACATGCTGAAAATTGTCTCATAGCATTCCTATAATCTATACGACCGCTACTGGACTAGAAATTACTTACGAATTGCATCAACCATGATTTTAGACCTTGTTTCATGAAAAGTGTTCATATCTTTATTTCACAGTTTCAACATGCTGAAAATTGTCTCATAGCATTCCTATAATCTATACGACCGCTACTGGACTAGAAATTACTTACCATTTGCATCAACCATGATTTTAGACCTTGTTTCATGAAAAGTGTTCATATCTTTATTTCACAGTTTCAACATGCTGAAAATTGTCTCATAGCATTCCTATAATCTATACGACCGCTACTGGACTAGAAATTACTTACCATTTGCATCAACCATGATTTTAGACCTTGTTTCATGAAAAGTGTTCATATCTTTATTTCACAGTTTCAACATGCTGAAAATTGTCTCATAGCATTCCTATAATCTATACGACCGCTACTGGACTAGAAATTACTACGAATTGCATCAACCATGATTTTAGACCTTGTTTCATGAAAAGTGTTCATATCTTTATTTGACAGTTTCAACATGCTGAAAATTGTCTCATAGCATTCCTATAATCTATACGACCGCTACTGGACTAGAAATTACTTACGAATTGCATCAACCATGATTTTAGACCTTGTTTCATGAAAAGTGTTCATATCTTTATTTCACAGTTTCAACATGCTGAAAATTGTCTCATAGCAATCCTATAATCTATACGACCGCTACTGGACTAGAAATTACTTACCATTTGCATCAACCATGATTTTAGACCTTGTTTCATGAAAAGTGTTCATATCTTTATTTCACAGTTTCAACATGCTGAAAATTGTCTCATAGCATTCCTATAATCTATACGACCGCTACTGGACTAGAAATTACTTACCATTTGCATCAACCATGATTTTAGACCTTGTTTCATGAAAAGTGTTCATATCTTTATTTCACAGTTTCAACATGCTGAAAATTGTCTCATAGCATTCCTATACGACCGCTACTGGACTAGAAATTACTTACCATTTGCATCAACCATGATTTTAGACCTTGTTTCATGAAAAGTGTTCATATCTTTATTTCACAGTTTCAACATGCTGAAAATTGTCTCATAGCATTCCTATAATCTATACGACCGCTACTGGACTAGAAATTACTTACCATTTGCATCAACCATGATTTTAGACCTTGTTTCATGAAAAGTGTTCATATCTTTATTTCACAGTTTCAACATGCTGAAAATTGTCTCATAGCATTCCTATAATCTATACGACCGCTACTGGACTAGAAATTACTTACGAATTGCATCAACCATGATTTTAGACCTTGTTTCATGAAAAGTGTTCATATCTTTATTTCACAGTTTCAACATGCTGAAAATTGTCTCATAGCATTCCTATAATCTATACGACCGCTACTGGACTAGAAATTACTTACCATTTGCATCAACCATGATTTTAGACCTTGTTTCATGAAAAGTGTTCATATCTTTATTTCACAGTTTCAACATGCTGAAAATTGTCTCATAGCATTCCTATAATCTATACGACCGCTACTGGACTAGAAATTACTTACCATTTGCATCAACCATGATTTTAGACCTTGTTTCATGAAAAGTGTTCATATCTTTATTTCACAGTTTCAACATGCTGAAAATTGTCTCATAGCATTCCTATAATCTATACGACCGCTACTGGACTAGAAATTACTTACCATTTGCATCAACCATGATTTTAGACCTTGTTTCATGAAAAGTGTTCATATCTTTATTTCACAGTTTCAACATGCTGAAAATTGTCTCATAGCATTCCTATAATCTATACGACCGCTACTGGACTAGAAATTACTTACCATTTGCATCAACCATGATTTTAGACCTTGTTTCATGAAAAGTGTTCATATCTTTATTTCACAGTTTCAACATGCTGAAAATTGTCTCATAGCATTCCTATAATCTATACGACCGCTACTGGACTAGAAATTACTTACGAATTGCATCAACCATGATTTTAGACCTTGTTTCATGAAAAGTGTTCATATCTTTATTTCACAGTTTCAACATGCTGAAAATTGTCTCATAGCATTCCTATAATCTATACGACCGCTACTGGACTAGAAATTACTTACCATTTGCATCAACCATGATTTTAGACCTTGTTTCATGAAAAGTGTTCATATCTTTATTTCACAGTTTCAACATGCTGAAAATTGTCTCATAGCATTCCTATAATCTATACGAC
Organism: Brachymystax lenok tsinlingensis; assembly: GCA_030435695.1. Taxonomy (NCBI): domain Eukaryota; kingdom Metazoa; phylum Chordata; class Actinopteri; order Salmoniformes; family Salmonidae; genus Brachymystax; species Brachymystax lenok. Next base: position 40,477,522 of record CM059810.1, read on the forward strand.
CGCTACTGGACTAGAAATTACTTACCATTTGCATCAACCATGATTTTAGACCTTGTTTCATGAAAAGTGTTCATATCTTTATTTCACAGTTTCAACATGCTGAAAATTGTCTCATAGCATTCCTATAATCTATACGACCGCTACTGGACTAGAAATTACTTACCATTTGCATCAACCATGATTTTAGACCTTGTTTCATGAAAAGTGTTCATATCTTTATTTGACAGTTTCAACATGCTGAAAATTGTCTCATAGCATTCCTATAATCTATACGACCGCTACTGGACTAGAAATTACTTACGAATTGCATCAACCATGATTTTAGACCTTGTTTCATGAAAAGTGTTCATATCTTTATTTCACAGTTTCAACATGCTGAAAATTGTCTCATAGCAATCCTATAATCTATACGACCGCTACTGGACTAGAAATTACTTACCATTTGCATCAACCATGATTTTAGACCTTGTTTCATGAAAAGTGTTCATATCTTTATTTCACAGTTTCAACATGCTGAAAATTGTCTCATAGCATTCCTATAATCTATACGACCGCTACTGGACTAGAAATTACTTACCATTTGCATCAACCATGATTTTAGACCTTGTTTCATGAAAAGTGTTCATATCTTTATTTCACAGTTTCAACATGCTGAAAATTGTCTCATAGCATTCCTATAATCTATACGACCGCTACTGGACTAGAAATTACTTACCATTTGCATCAACCATGATTTTAGACCTTGTTTCATGAAAAGTGTTCATATCTTTATTTCACAGTTTCAACATGCTGAAAATTGTCTCATAGCATTCCTATAATCTATACGACCGCTACTGGACTAGAAATTACTTACCATTTGCATCAACCATGATTTTAGACCTTGTTTCATGAAAAGTGTTCATATCTTTATTTCACAGTTTCAACATGCTGAAAATTGTCTCATAGCATTCCTATAATCTATACGACCGCTACTGGACTAGAAATTACTTACAAATTGCATCAACCATGATTTTAGACCTTGTTTCATGAAAAGTGTTCATATCTTTATTTCACAGTTTCAACATGCTGAAAATTGTCTCATAGCAATTCCTATAATCTATACGACCGCTACTGGACTAGAAATTACTTACCATTTGCATCAACCATGATTTTAGACCTTGTTTCATGAAAAGTGTTCATATCTTTATTTCACAGTTTCAACATGCTGAAAATTGTCTCATAGCATTCCTATAATCTATACGACCGCTACTGGACTAGAAATTACTTACCATTTGCATCAACCATGATTTTAGACCTTGTTTCATGAAAAGTGTTCATATCTTTATTTCACAGTTTCAACATGCTGAAAATTGTCTCATAGCATTCCTATAATCTATACGACCGCTACTGGACTAGAAATTACTTACGAATTGCATCAACCATGATTTTAGACCTTGTTTCATGAAAAGTGTTCATATCTTTATTTCACAGTTTCAACATGCTGAAAATTGTCTCATAGCATTCCTATAATCTATACGACCGCTACTGGACTAGAAATTACTTACCATTTGCATCAACCATGATTTTAGACCTTGTTTCATGAAAAGTGTTCATATCTTTATTTCACAGTTTCAACATGCTGAAAATTGTCTCATAGCATTCCTATAATCTATACGACCGCTACTGGACTAGAAATTACTTACGAATTGCATCAACCATGATTTTAGACCTTGTTTCATGAAAAGTGTTCATATCTTTATTTCACAGTTTCAACATGCTGAAAATTGTCTCATAGCATTCCTATAATCTATACGACCGCTACTGGACTAGAAATTACTTACCATTTGCATCAACCATGATTTTAGACCTTGTTTCATGAAAAGTGTTCATATCTTTATTTCACAGTTTCAACATGCTGAAAATTGTCTCATAGCATTCCTATAATCTATACGACCGCTACTGGACTAGAAATTACTTACCATTTGCATCAACCATGATTTTAGACCTTGTTTCATGAAAAGTGTTCATATCTTTATTTCACAGTTTCAACATGCTGAAAATTGTCTCATAGCATTCCTATAATCTATACGACCGCTACTGGACTAGAAATTACTTACCATTTGCATCAACCATGATTTTAGACCTTGTTTCATGAAAAGTGTTCATATCTTTATTTCACAGTTTCAACATGCTGAAAATTGTCTCATAGCAATCCTATAATCTATACGACCGCTACTGGACTAGAAATTACTTACGAATTGCATCAACCATGATTTTAGACCTTGTTTCATGAAAAGTGTTCATATCTTTATTTCACAGTTTCAACATGCTGAAAATTGTCTCATAGCATTCCTATAATCTATACGACCGCTACTGGACTAGAAATTACTTACCATTTGCATCAACCATGATTTTAGACCTTGTTTCATGAAAAGTGTTCATATCTTTATTTCACAGTTTCAACATGCTGAAAATTGTCTCATAGCATTCCTATAATCTATACGACCGCTACTGGACTAGAAATTACTTACCATTTGCATCAACCATGATTTTAGACCTTGTTTCATGAAAAGTGTTCATATCTTTATTTCACAGTTTCAACATGCTGAAAATTGTCTCATAGCATTCCTATAATCTATACGACCGCTACTGGACTAGAAATTACTTACCATTTGCATCAACCATGATTTTAGACCTTGTTTCATGAAAAGTGTTCATATCTTTATTTCACAGTTTCAACATGCTGAAAATTGTCTCATAGCAATCCTATAATCTATACGACCGCTACTGGACTAGAAATTACTTACGAATTGCATCAACCATGATTTTAGACCTTGTTTCATGAAAAGTGTTCATATCTTTATTTCACAGTTTCAACATGCTGAAAATTGTCTCATAGCATTCCTATAATCTATACGACCGCTACTGGACTAGAAATTACTTACCATTTGCATCAACCATGATTTTAGACCTTGTTTCATGAAAAGTGTTCATATCTTTATTTCACAGTTTCAACATGCTGAAAATTGTCTCATAGCATTCCTATAATCTATACGACCGCTACTGGACTAGAAATTACTTACCATTTGCATCAACCATGATTTTAGACCTTGTTTCATGAAAAGTGTTCATATCTTTATTTCACAGTTTCAACATGCTGAAAATTGTCTCATAGCATTCCTATAATCTATACGACCGCTACTGGACTAGAAATTACTTACCATTTGCATCAACCATGATTTTAGACCTTGTTTCATGAAAAGTGTTCATATCTTTATTTCACAGTTTCAACATGCTGAAAATTGTCTCATAGCATTCCTATAATCTATACGACCGCTACTGGACTAGAAATTACTTACCATTTGCATCAACCATGATTTTAGACCTTGTTTCATGAAAAGTGTTCATATCTTTATTTCACAGTTTCAACATGCTGAAAATTGTCTCATAGCAATCCTATAATCTATACGACCGCTACTGGACTAGAAATTACTTACGAATTGCATCAACCATGATTTTAGACCTTGTTTCATGAAAAGTGTTCATATCTTTATTTCACAGTTTCAACATGCTGAAAATTGTCTCATAGCATTCCTATAATCTATACGACCGCTACTGGACTAGAAATTACTTACCATTTGCATCAACCATGATTTTAGACCTTGTTTCATGAAAAGTGTTCATATCTTTATTTCACAGTTTCAACATGCTGAAAATTGTCTCATAGCATTCCTATAATCTATACGACCGCTACTGGACTAGAAATTACTTACCATTTGCATCAACCATGATTTTAGACCTTGTTTCATGAAAAGTGTTCATATCTTTATTTCACAGTTTCAACATGCTGAAAATTGTCTCATAGCATTCCTATAATCTATACGACCGCTACTGGACTAGAAATTACTTACCATTTGCATCAACCATGATTTTAGACCTTGTTTCATGAAAAGTGTTCATATCTTTATTTCACAGTTTCAACATGCTGAAAATTGTCTCATAGCAATCCTATAATCTATACCAACGCTACTGCACTAGAAATTACTTACGAATTGCATCAACCATGATTTTAGACCTTGTTTCATGAAAAGTGTTCATATCTTTATTTCACAGTTTCAACATGCTGAAAATTGTCTCATAGCAATCCTATAATCTATACGACCGCTACTGGACTAGAAATTACTTACAATTGCATCAACCATGATTTTAGACCTTGTTTCATGAAAAGTGTTCATATCTTTATTTCACAGTTTCAACATGCTGAAAATTGTCTCATAGCATTTGCATCAACCATGATTTTAGACCTTGTTTCATGAAAAGTGTTCATATCTTTATTTCACAGTTTCAACATGCTGAAAATTGTCTCATAGCATTCCTATAATCTATACGACCGCTACTGGACTAGAAATTACTTACGAATTGCATCAACCATGATTTTAGACCTTGTTTCATGAAAAGTGTTCATATCTTTATTTCACAGTTTCAACATGCTGAAAATTGTCTCATAGCATTCCTATAATCTATACGACCGCTACTGGACTAGAAATTACTTACCATTTGCATCAACCATGATTTTAGACCTTGTTTCATGAAAAGTGTTCATATCTTTATTTCACAGTTTCAACATGCTGAAAATTGTCTCATAGCATTCCTATAATCTATACGACCGCTACTGGACTAGAAATTACTTACCATTTGCATCAACCATGATTTTAGACCTTGTTTCATGAAAAGTGTTCATATCTTTATTTCACAGTTTCAACATGCTGAAAATTGTCTCATAGCATTCCTATAATCTATACGACCGCTACTGGACTAGAAATTACTACGAATTGCATCAACCATGATTTTAGACCTTGTTTCATGAAAAGTGTTCATATCTTTATTTCACAGTTTCAACATGCTGAAAATTGTCTCATAGCATTCCTATAATCTATACGACCGCTACTGGACTAGAAATTACTTACCATTTGCATCAACCATGATTTTAGACCTTGTTTCATGAAAAGTGTTCATATCTTTATTTCACAGTTTCAACATGCTGAAAATTGTCTCATAGCAATCCTATAATCTATACGACCGCTACTGGACTAGAAATTACTTACCATTTGCATCAACCATGATTTTAGACCTTGTTTCATGAAAAGTGTTCATATCTTTATTTCACAGTTTCAACATGCTGAAAATTGTCTCATAGCATTCCTATAATCTATACGACCGCTACTGGACTAGAAATTACTTACCATTTGCATCAACCATGATTTTAGACCTTGTTTCATGAAAAGTGTTCATATCTTTATTTCACAGTTTCAACATGCTGAAAATAGTCTCATAGCATTCCTATAATCTATACGACCGCTACTGGACTAGAAATTACTTAATTGCATCAACCATGATTTTAGACCTTGTTTCATGAAAAGTGTTCATATCTTTATTTCACAGTTTCAACATGCTGAAAATTGTCTCATAGCATTCCTATAATCTATACGACCGCTACTGGACTAGAAATTACTTACCATTTGCATCAACCATGATTTTAGACCTTGTTTCATGAAAAGTGTTCATATCTTTATTTCACAGTTTCAACATGCTGAAAATTGTCTCATAGCATTCCTATAATCTATACGACCGCTACTGGACTAGAAATTACTTACCATTTGCATCAACCATGATTTTAGACCTTGTTTCATGAAAAGTGTTCATATCTTTATTTCACAGTTTCAACATGCTGAAAATTGTCTCATAGCATTCCTATAATCTATACGACCGCTACTGGACTAGAAATTACTTACGAATTGCATCAACCATGATTTTAGACCTTGTTTCATGAAAAGTGTTCATATCTTTATTTCACAGTTTCAACATGCTGAAAATTGTCTCATAGCAATCCTATAATCTATACGACCGCTACTGGACTAGAAATTACTTACCATTTGCATCAACCATGATTTTAGACCTTGTTTCATGAAAAGTGTTCATATCTTTATTTCACAGTTTCAACATGCTGAAAATTGTCTCATAGCATTCCTATAATCTATACGACCGCTACTGGACTAGAAATTACTTACCATTTGCATCAACCATGATTTTAGACCTTGTTTCATGAAAAGTGTTCATATCTTTATTTCACAGTTTCAACATGCTGAAAATTGTCTCATAGCATTCCTATAATCTATACGACCGCTACTGGACTAGAAATTACTTACCAATTGCATCAACCATGATTTTAGACCTTGTTTCATGAAAAGTGTTCATATCTTTATTTCACAGTTTCAACATGCTGAAAATTGTCTCATAGCATTCCTATAATCTATACGACCGCTACTGGACTAGAAATTACTTACCATTTGCATCAACCATGATTTTAGACCTTGTTTCATGAAAAGTGTTCATATCTTTATTTCACAGTTTCAACATGCTGAAAATTGTCTCATAGCAATCCTATAATCTATACGACCGCTACTGGACTAGAAATTACTTACGATTTGCATCAACCATGATTTTAGACCTTGTTTCATGAAAAGTGTTCATATCTTTATTTCACAGTTTCAACATGCTGAAAATTGTCTCATAGCATTCCTATAATCTATACGACCGCTACTGGACTAGAAATTACTTACCATTTGCATCAACCATGATTTTAGACCTTGTTTCATGAAAAGTGTTCATATCTTTATTTCACAGTTTCAACATGCTGAAAATTGTCTCATAGCAATCCTATAATCTATACGACCGCTACTGGACTAGAAATTACTTACGAATTGCATCAACCATGATTTTAGACCTTGTTTCATGAAAAGTGTTCATATCTTTATTTCACAGTTTCAACATGCTGAAAATTGTCTCATAGCATTCCTATAATCTATACGACCGCTACTGGACTAGAAATTACTTACCATTTGCATCAACCATGATTTTAGACCTTGTTTCATGAAAAGTGTTCATATCTTTATTTCACAGTTTCAACATGCTGAAAATTGTCTCATAGCATTCCTATAATCTATACGACCGCTACTGGACTAGAAATTACTTACCATTTGCATCAACCATGATTTTAGACCTTGTTTCATGAAAAGTGTTCATATCTTTATTTCACAGTTTCAACATGCTGAAAATTGTCTCATAGCATTCCTATAATCTATACGACCGCTACTGGACTAGAAATTACTTACCATTTGCATCAACCATGATTTTAGACCTTGTTTCATGAAAAGTGTTCATATCTTTATTTCACAGTTTCAACATGCTGAAAATTGTCTCATAGCATTCCTATAATCTATACGACCGCTACTGGACTAGAAATTACTTACCATTTGCATCAACCATGATTTTAGACCTTGTTTCATGAAAAGTGTTCATATCTTTATTTCACAGTTTCAACATGCTGAAAATTGTCTCATAGCATTCCTATAATCTATACGACCGCTACTGGACTAGAAATTACTTACCATTTGCATCAACCATGATTTTAGACCTTGTTTCATGAAAAGTGTTCATATCTTTATTTCACAGTTTCAACATGCTGAAAATTGTCTCATAGCATTCCTATAATCTATACGACCGCTACTGGACTAGAAATTACTTACGAATTGCATCAACCATGATTTTAGACCTTGTTTCATGAAAAGTGTTCATATCTTTATTTCACAGTTTCAACATGCTGAAAATTGTCTCATAGCATTCCTATAATCTATACGACCGCTACTGGACTAGAAATTACTTACCATTTGCATCAACCATGATTTTAGACCTTGTTTCATGAAAAGTGTTCATATCTTTATTTCACAGTTTCAACATGCTGAAAATTGTCTCATAGCATTCCTATAATCTATACGACCGCTACTGGACTAGAAATTACTTACCATTTGCATCAACCATGATTTTAGACCTTGTTTCATGAAAAGTGTTCATATCTTTATTTCACAGTTTCAACATGCTGAAAATTGTCTCATAGCATTCCTATAATCTATACGACCGCTACTGGACTAGAAATTACTTACCATTTGCATCAACCATGATTTTAGACCTTGTTTCATGAAAAGTGTTCATATCTTTATTTCACAGTTTCAACATGCTGAAAATTGTCTCATAGCATTCCTATAATCTATACGACCGCTACTGGACTAGAAATTACTTACCATTTGCATCAACCATGATTTTAGACCTTGTTTCATGAAAAGTGTTCATATCTTTATTTCACAGTTTCAACATGCTGAAAATTGTCTCATAGCATTCCTATAATCTATACGACCGCTACTGGACTAGAAATTACTTACGAATTGCATCAACCATGATTTTAGACCTTGTTTCATGAAAAGTGTTCATATCTTTATTTCACAGTTTCAACATGCTGAAAATTGTCTCATAGCATTCCTATAATCTATACGACCGCTACTGGACTAGAAATTACTTACCATTTGCATCAACCATGATTTTAGACCTTGTTTCATGAAAAGTGTTCATATCTTTATTTCACAGTTTCAACATGCTGAAAATTGTCTCATAGCATTCCTATAATCTATACGACCGCTACTGGACTAGAAATTACTTACCATTTGCATCAACCATGATTTTAGACCTTGTTTCATGAAAAGTGTTCATATCTTTATTTCACAGTTTCAACATGCTGAAAATTAGTCTCATAGCATTCCTATAATCTATACGACCGCTACTGGACTAGAAATTACTTACCATTGCATCAACCATGATTTTAGACCTTGTTTCATGAAAAGTGTTCATATCTTTATTTCACAGTTTCAACATGCTGAAAATTGTCTCATAGCAATCCTATAATCTATACGACCGCTACTGGACTAGAAACTACTTACGATTTGCATCAACCATGATTTTAGACCTTGTTTCATGAAAAGTGTTCATATCTTTATTTCACAGTTTCAACATGCTGAAAATTGTCTCATAGCATTCCTATAATCTATACGACCGCTACTGGACTAGAAATTACTTACCATTTGCATCAACCATGATTTTAGACCTTGTTTCATGAAAAGTGTTCATATCTTTATTTCACAGTTTCAACATGCTGAAAATTGTCTCATAGCATTCCTATAATCTATACGACCGCTACTGGACTAGAAATTACTTACCATTTGCATCAACCATGATTTTAGACCTTGTTTCATGAAAAGTGTTCATATCTTTATTTCACAGTTTCAACATGCTGAAAATTGTCTCATAGCATTCCTATAATCTATACGACCGCTACTGGACTAGAAATTACTTACCATTTGCATCAACCATGATTTTAGACCTTGTTTCATGAAAAGTGTTCATATCTTTATTTCACAGTTTCAACATGCTGAAAATTGTCTCATAGCATTCCTATAATCTATACGACCGCTACTGGACTAGAAATTACTTACCATTTGCATCAACCATGATTTTAGACCTTGTTTCATGAAAAGTGTTCATATCTTTATTTCACAGTTTCAACATGCTGAAAATTGTCTCATAGCATTCCTATAATCTATACGACCGCTACTGGACTAGAAATTACTTACCATTTGCATCAACCATGATTTTAGACCTTGTTTCATGAAAAGTGTTCATATCTTTATTTCACAGTTTCAACATGCTGAAAATTGTCTCATAGCATTCCTATAATCTATACGACCGCTACTGGACTAGACTTACGAATTGCATCAACCATGATTTTAGACCTTGTTTCATGAAAAGTGTTCATATCTTTATTTCACAGTTTCAACATGCTGAAAATTGTCTCATAGCATTCCTATAATCTATACGACCGCTACTGGACTAGAAATTACTTACCATTTGCATCAACCATGATTTTAGACCTTGTTTCATGAAAAGTGTTCATATCTTTATTTCACAGTTTCAACATGCTGAAAATTGTCTCATAGCATTCCTATAATCTATACGACCGCTACTGGACTAGAAATTACTTACCATTTGCATCAACCATGATTTTAGACCTTGTTTCATGAAAAGTGTTCATATCTTTATTTCACAGTTTCAACATGCTGAAAATTGTCTCATAGCATTCCTATAATCTATACGACCGCTACTGGACTAGAAATTACTTACCATTTGCATCAACCATGATTTTAGACCTTGTTTCATGAAAAGTGTTCATATCTTTATTTCACAGTTTCAACATGCTGAAAATTGTCTCATAGCATTCCTATAATCTATACGACCGCTACTGGACTAGAAATTACTTACCATTTGCATCAACCATGATTTTAGACCTTGTTTCATGAAAAGTGTTCATATCTTTATTTCACAGTTTCAACATGCTGAAAATTGTCTCATAGCATTCCTATAATCTATACGACCGCTACTGGACTAGAAATTACTTACCATTTGCATCAACCATGATTTTAGACCTTGTTTCATGAAAAGTGTTCATATCTTTATTTCACAGTTTCAACATGCTGAAAATTGTCTCATAGCATTCCTATAATCTATACGACCGCTACTGGACTAGAAATTACTTACGAATTGCATCAACCATGATTTTAGACCTTGTTTCATGAAAAGTGTTCATATCTTTATTTGACAGTTTCAACATGCTGAAAATTGTCTCATAGCAATCCTATAATCTATACGACCGCTACTGGACTAGAAATTACTTACCATTTGCATCAACCATGATTTTAGACCTTGTTTCATGAAAAGTGTTCATATCTTTATTTCACAGTTTCAACATGCTGAAAATTGTCTCATAGCATTCCTATAATCTATACGACCGCTACTGGACTAGAAATTACTTACCATTTGCATCAACCATGATTTTAGACCTTGTTTCATGAAAAGTGTTCATATCTTTATTTCACAGTTTCAACATGCTGAAAATTGTCTCATAGCATTCCTATAATCTATACGACCGCTACTGGACTAGAAATTACTTACCATTTGCATCAACCATGATTTTAGACCTTGTTTCATGAAAAGTGTTCATATCTTTATTTCACAGTTTCAACATGCTGAAAATTGTCTCATAGCATTCCTATAATCTATACGACCGCTACTGGACTAGAAATTACTTACGAATTGCATCAACCATGATTTTAGACCTTGTTTCATGAAAAGTGTTCATATCTTTATTTCACAGTTTCAACATGCTGAAAATTGTCTCATAGCATTCCTATAATCTATACGACCGCTACTGGACTAGAAATTACTTACCATTTGCATCAACCATGATTTTAGACCTTGTTTCATGAAAAGTGTTCATATCTTTATTTCACAGTTTCAACATGCTGAAAATTGTCTCATAGCATTCCTATAATCTATACGACCGCTACTGGACTAGAAATTACTTACCATTTGCATCAACCATGATTTTAGACCTTGTTTCATGAAAAGTGTTCATATCTTTATTTCACAGTTTCAACATGCTGAAAATTGTCTCATAGCATTCCTATAATCTATACGACCGCTACTGGACTAGAAATTACTTACCATTTGCATCAACCATGATTTTAGACCTTGTTTCATGAAAAGTGTTCATATCTTTATTTCACAGTTTCAACATGCTGAAAATTGTCTCATAGCATTCCTATAATCTATACGACCGCTACTGGACTAGAAATTACTTACGATTTGCATCAACCATGATTTTAGACCTTGTTTCATGAAAAGTGTTCATATCTTTATTTCACAGTTTCAACATGCTGAAAATTGTCTCATAGCATTCCTATAATCTATACGACCGCTACTGGACTAGAAATTACTTACAATTGCATCAACCATGATTTTAGACCTTGTTTCATGAAAAGTGTTCATATCTTTATTTCACAGTTTCAACATGCTGAAAATTGTCTCATAGCATTCCTATAATCTATACGACCGCTACTGGACTAGAAATTACTTACCATTTGCATCAACCATGATTTTAGACCTTGTTTCATGAAAAGTGTTCATATCTTTATTTGACAGTTTCAACATGCTGAAAATTGTCTCATAGCAATCCTATAATCTATACGACCGCTACTGGACTAGAAATTACTTACCATTTGCATCAACCATGATTTTAGACCTTGTTTCATGAAAAGTGTTCATATCTTTATTTCACAGTTTCAACATGCTGAAAATTGTCTCATAGCAATCCTATAATCTATACGACCGCTACTGGACTAGAAATTACTTACCATTTGCATCAACCATGATTTTAGACCTTGTTTCATGAAAAGTGTTCATATCTTTATTTCACAGTTTCAACATGCTGAAAATTGTCTCATAGCATTCCTATAATCTATACGACCGCTACTGGACTAGAAATTACTTACTTAATTGCATCAACCATGATTTTAGACCTTGTTTCATGAAAAGTGTTCATATCTTTATTTCACAGTTTCAACATGCTGAAAATTGTCTCATAGCATTCCTATAATCTATACGACCGCTACTGGACTAGAAATTACTTACCATTTGCATCAACCATGATTTTAGACCTTGTTTCATGAAAAGTGTTCATATCTTTATTTCACAGTTTCAACATGCTGAAAATTGTCTCATAGCATTCCTATAATCTATACGACCGCTACTGGACTAGAAATTACTTACCATTTGCATCAACCATGATTTTAGACCTTGTTTCATGAAAAGTGTTCATATCTTTATTTCACAGTTTCAACATGCTGAAAATTGTCTCATAGCATTCCTATAATCTATACGACCGCTACTGGACTAGAAATTACTTACGAATTGCATCAACCATGATTTTAGACCTTGTTTCATGAAAAGTGTTCATATCTTTATTTCACAGTTTCAACATGCTGAAAATTGTCTCATAGCATTCCTATAATCTATACGACCGCTACTGGACTAGAAATTACTTACCATTTGCATCAACCATGATTTTAGACCTTGTTTCATGAAAAGTGTTCATATCTTTATTTCACAGTTTCAACATGCTGAAAATTGTCTCATAGCATTCCTATAATCTATACGACCGCTACTGGACTAGAAATTACTTACCATTTGCATCAACCATGATTTTAGACCTTGTTTCATGAAAAGTGTTCATATCTTTATTTCACAGTTTCAACATGCTGAAAATTGTCTCATAGCATTCCTATAATCTATACGACCGCTACTGGACTAGAAATTACTTACGAATTGCATCAACCATGATTTTAGACCTTGTTTCATGAAAAGTGTTCATATCTTTATTTCACAGTTTCAACATGCTGAAAATTGTCTCATAGCATTCCTATAATCTATACGACCGCTACTGGACTAGAAATTACTTACCATTTGCATCAACCATGATTTTAGACCTTGTTTCATGAAAAGTGTTCATATCTTTATTTCACAGTTTCAACATGCTGAAAATTGTCTCATAGCATTCCTATAATCTATACGACCGCTACTGGACTAGAAATTACTTACCATTTGCATCAACCATGATTTTAGACCTTGTTTCATGAAAAGTGTTCATATCTTTATTTCACAGTTTCAACATGCTGAAAATTGTCTCATAGCATTCCTATAATCTATACGACCGCTACTGGACTAGAAATTACTTACGAATTGCATCAACCATGATTTTAGACCTTGTTTCATGAAAAGTGTTCATATCTTTATTTGACAGTTTCAACATGCTGAAAATTGTCTCATAGCAATCCTATAATCTATACGACCGCTACTGGACTAGAAATTACTTACCATTTGCATCAACCATGATTTTAGACCTTGTTTCATGAAAAGTGTTCATATCTTTATTTCACAGTTTCAACATGCTGAAAATTGTCTCATAGCATTCCTATAATCTATACGACCGCTACTGGACTAGAAATTACTTACCATTTGCATCAACCATGATTTTAGACCTTGTTTCATGAAAAGTGTTCATATCTTTATTTCACAGTTTCAACATGCTGAAAATTGTCTCATAGCATTCCTATAATCTATACGACCGCTACTGGACTAGAAATTACTTACCATTTGCATCAACCATGATTTTAGACCTTGTTTCATGAAAAGTGTTCATATCTTTATTTCACAGTTTCAACATGCTGAAAATTGTCTCATAGCATTCCTATAATCTATACGACCGCTACTGGACTAGAAATTACTTACCATTTGCATCAACCATGATTTTAGACCTTGTTTCATGAAAAGTGTTCATATCTTTATTTCACAGTTTCAACATGCTGAAAATTGTCTCATAGCATTCCTATAATCTATACGACCGCTACTGGACTAGAAATTACTTACCAATTGCATCAACCATGATTTTAGACCTTGTTTCATGAAAAGTGTTCATATCTTTATTTCACAGTTTCAACATGCTGAAAATTGTCTCATAGCATTCCTATAATCTATACGACCGCTACTGGACTAGAAATTACTTACCATTTGCATCAACCATGATTTTAGACCTTGTTTCATGAAAAGTGTTCATATCTTTATTTCACAGTTTCAACATGCTGAAAATTGTCTCATAGCATTCCTATAATCTATACGACCGCTACTGGACTAGAAATTACTTACCATTTGCATCAACCATGATTTTAGACCTTGTTTCATGAAAAGTGTTCATATCTTTATTTCACAGTTTCAACATGCTGAAAATTGTCTCATAGCATTCCTATAATCTATACGACCGCTACTGGACTAGAAATTACTTACCATTTGCATCAACCATGATTTTAGACCTTGTTTCATGAAAAGTGTTCATATCTTTATTTCACAGTTTCAACATGCTGAAAATTGTCTCATAGCATTCCTATAATCTATACGACCGCTACTGGACTAGAAATTACTTACCATTTGCATCAACCATGATTTTAGACCTTGTTTCATGAAAAGTGTTCATATCTTTATTTCACAGTTTCAACATGCTGAAAATTGTCTCATAGCATTCCTATAATCTATACGACCGCTACTGGACTAGAAATTACTTACCATTTGCATCAACCATGATTTTAGACCTTGTTTCATGAAAAGTGTTCATATCTTTATTTCACAGTTTCAACATGCTGAAAATTGTCTCATAGCAATCCTATAATCTATACGACCGCTACTGGACTAGAAATTACTTACCATTTGCATCAACCATGATTTTAGACCTTGTTTCATGAAAAGTGTTCATATCTTTATTTCACAGTTTCAACATGCTGAAAATTGTCTCATAGCATTCCTATAATCTATACGACCGCTACTGGACTAGAAATTACTTACCATTTGCATCAACCATGATTTTAGACCTTGTTTCATGAAAAGTGTTCATATCTTTATTTCACAGTTTCAACATGCTGAAAATTGTCTCATAGCATTCCTATAATCTATACGACCGCTACTGGACTAGAAATTACTTACGATTTGCATCAACCATGATTTTAGACCTTGTTTCATGAAAAGTGTTCATATCTTTATTTCACAGTTTCAACATGCTGAAAATTGTCTCATAGCATTTGCATCAACCATGATTTTAGACCTTGTTTCATGAAAAGTGTTCATATCTTTATTTCACAGTTTCAACATGCTGAAAATTGTCTCATAGCATTCCTATAATCTATACGACCGCTACTGGACTAGAAATTACTTACCATTTGCATCAACCATGATTTTAGACCTTGTTTCATGAAAAGTGTTCATATCTTTATTTCACAGTTTCAACATGCTGAAAATTGTCTCATAGCATTCCTATAATCTATACGACCGCTACTGGACTAGAAATTACTTACCATTTGCATCAACCATGATTTTAGACCTTGTTTCATGAAAAGTGTTCATATCTTTATTTCACAGTTTCAACATGCTGAAAATTGTCTCATAGCATTCCTATAATCTATACGACCGCTACTGGACTAGAAATTACTACGAATTGCATCAACCATGATTTTAGACCTTGTTTCATGAAAAGTGTTCATATCTTTATTTCACAGTTTCAACATGCTGAAAATTGTCTCATAGCATTCCTATAATCTATACGACCGCTACTGGACTAGAAATTACTTACCATTTGCATCAACCATGATTTTAGACCTTGTTTCATGAAAAGTGTTCATATCTTTATTTCACAGTTTCAACATGCTGAAAATTGTCTCATAGCATTCCTATAATCTATACGACCGCTACTGGACTAGAAATTACTTACCATTTGCATCAACCATGATTTTAGACCTTGTTTCATGAAAAGTGTTCATATCTTTATTTCACAGTTTCAACATGCTGAAAATTGTCTCATAGCATTCCTATAATCTATACGACCGCTACTGGACTAGAAATTACTTACCATTTGCATCAACCATGATTTTAGACCTTGTTTCATGAAAAGTGTTCATATCTTTATTTCACAGTTTCAACATGCTGAAAATTGTCTCATAGCATTCCTATAATCTATACGACCGCTACTGGACTAGAAATTACTTACCATTTGCATCAACCATGATTTTAGACCTTGTTTCATGAAAAGTGTTCATATCTTTATTTCACAGTTTCAACATGCTGAAAATTGTCTCATAGCATTCCTATAATCTATACGACCGCTACTGGACTAGAAATTACTTACCAATTGCATCAACCATGATTTTAGACCTTGTTTCATGAAAAGTGTTCATATCTTTATTTCACAGTTTCAACATGCTGAAAATTGTCTCATAGCAATCCTATAATCTATACGACCGCTACTGGACTAGAAATTACTTACCATTTGCATCAACCATGATTTTAGACCTTGTTTCATGAAAAGTGTTCATATCTTTATTTCACAGTTTCAACATGCTGAAAATTGTCTCATAGCATTTGCATCAACCATGATTTTAGACCTTGTTTCATGAAAAGTGTTCATATCTTTATTTCACAGTTTCAACATGCTGAAAATTGTCTCATAGCATTCCTATAATCTATACGACCGCTACTGGACTAGAAATTACTTACGAATTGCATCAACCATGATTTTAGACCTTGTTTCATGAAAAGTGTTCATATCTTTATTTCACAGTTTCAACATGCTGAAAATTGTCTCATAGCATTCCTATAATCTATACGACCGCTACTGGACTAGAAATTACTTACTTAATTGCATCAACCATGATTTTAGACCTTGTTTCATGAAAAGTGTTCATATCTTTATTTCACAGTTTCAACATGCTGAAAATTGTCTCATAGCATTCCTATAATCTATACGACCGCTACTGGACTAGAAATTACTTACCATTTGCATCAACCATGATTTTAGACCTTGTTTCATGAAAAGTGTTCATATCTTTATTTCACAGTTTCAACATGCTGAAAATTGTCTCATAGCAATCCTATAATCTATACGACCGCTACTGGACTAGAAATTACTTACATTTGCATCAACCATGATTTTAGACCTTGTTTCATGAAAAGTGTTCATATCTTTATTTCACAGTTTCAACATGCTGAAAATTGTCTCATAGCATTCCTATAATCTATACGACCGCTACTGGACTAGAAATTACTTACCATTTGCATCAACCATGATTTTAGACCTTGTTTCATGAAAAGTGTTCATATCTTTATTTCACAGTTTCAACATGCTGAAAATTGTCTCATAGCATTCCTATAATCTATACGACCGCTACTGGACTAGAAATTACTTACCATTTGCATCAACCATGATTTTAGACCTTGTTTCATGAAAAGTGTTCATATCTTTATTTCACAGTTTCAACATGCTGAAAATTGTCTCATAGCATTCCTATAATCTATACGACCGCTACTGGACTAGAAATTACTTACCATTTGCATCAACCATGATTTTAGACCTTGTTTCATGAAAAGTGTTCATATCTTTATTTCACAGTTTCAACATGCTGAAAATTGTCTCATAGCATTCCTATAATCTATACGACCGCTACTGGACTAGAAATTACTTACCATTTGCATCAACCATGATTTTAGACCTTGTTTCATGAAAAGTGTTCATATCTTTATTTCACAGTTTCAACATGCTGAAAATTGTCTCATAGCATTCCTATAATCTATACGACCGCTACTGGACTAGAAATTACTTACCATTTGCATCAACCATGATTTTAGACCTTGTTTCATGAAAAGTGTTCATATCTTTATTTCACAGTTTCAACATGCTGAAAATTGTCTCATAGCATTCCTATAATCTATACGACCGCTACTGGACTAGAAATTACTTACCAATTGCATCAACCATGATTTTAGACCTTGTTTCATGAAAAGTGTTCATATCTTTATTTCACAGTTTCAACATGCTGAAAATTGTCTCATAGCATTCCTATAATCTATACGACCGCTACTGGACTAGAAATTACTTACCATTTGCATCAACCATGATTTTAGACCTTGTTTCATGAAAAGTGTTCATATCTTTATTTCACAGTTTCAACATGCTGAAAATTGTCTCATAGCATTCCTATAATCTATACGACCGCTACTGGACTAGAAATTACTTACCATTTGCATCAACCATGATTTTAGACCTTGTTTCATGAAAAGTGTTCATATCTTTATTTGACAGTTTCAACATGCTGAAAATTGTCTCATAGCATTCCTATAATCTATACGACCGCTACTGGACTAGAAATTACTTACCATTTGCATCAACCATGATTTTAGACCTTGTTTCATGAAAAGTGTTCATATCTTTATTTCACAGTTTCAACATGCTGAAAATTGTCTCATAGCATTCCTATAATCTATACGACCGCTACTGGACTAGAAATTACTTACCATTTGCATCAACCATGATTTTAGACCTTGTTTCATGAAAAGTGTTCATATCTTTATTTCACAGTTTCAACATGCTGAAAATTGTCTCATAGCATTCCTATAATCTATACGACCGCTACTGGACTAGAAATTACTTACAAATTGCATCAACCATGATTTTAGACCTTGTTTCATGAAAAGTGTTCATATCTTTATTTCACAGTTTCAACATGCTGAAAATTGTCTCATAGCATTCCTATAATCTATACGACCGCTACTGGACTAGAAATTACTTACAATTTGCATCAACCATGATTTTAGACCTTGTTTCATGAAAAGTGTTCATATCTTTATTTCACAGTTTCAACATGCTGAAAATTGTCTCATAGCATTCCTATAATCTATACGACCGCTACTGGACTAGAAATTACTTACCATTTGCATCAACCATGATTTTAGACCTTGTTTCATGAAAAGTGTTCATATCTTTATTTCACAGTTTCAACATGCTGAAAATTGTCTCATAGCATTCCTATAATCTATACGACCGCTACTGGACTAGAAATTACTTACGAATTGCATCAACCATGATTTTAGACCTTGTTTCATGAAAAGTGTTCATATCTTTATTTCACAGTTTCAACATGCTGAAAATTGTCTCATAGCATTCCTATAATCTATACGACCGCTACTGGACTAGAAATTACTTACCGATTTGCATCAACCATGATTTTAGACCTTGTTTCATGAAAAGTGTTCATATCTTTATTTCACAGTTTCAACATGCTGAAAATTGTCTCATAGCATTCCTATAATCTATACGACCGCTACTGGCACTAGAAATTACTTACCATTTGCATCAACCATGATTTTAGACCTTGTTTCATGAAAAGTGTTCATATCTTTATTTCACAGTTTCAACATGCTGAAAATTGTCTCATAGCATTCCTATAATCTATACGACCGCTACTGGACTAGAAATTACTTACGAATTGCATCAACCATGATTTTAGACCTTGTTTCATGAAAAGTGTTCATATCTTTATTTCACAGTTTCAACATGCTGAAAATTGTCTCATAGCATTCCTATAATCTATACGACCGCTACTGGACTAGAAATTACTTACGAATTGCATCAACCATGATTTTAGACCTTGTCTCATGAAAAGTGTTCATATCTGTTACGGATACAGGTATCCTGTGTGTGTATTTGTTTTCTCTCCTTCTGCCCTACTCACAGGTGTCACTCATCAGCCGTCATCAATCCCCCAATCAGTCCCAATCAGAAGACACACCTGCTCCTTTTCCCTTACCCAATCACATCCCCTTTCCCTTGGTTTAAAACCCCAGTCAGTTATCTCTCTCTAGCTAGCTTGTTCTTGGTATGTAGCACTCTTGCTTTGTTACTGACTTTTGTGTATGCATTGCTCTCTATTGTTGTTTAGTAGTTGGCTTATTTTGTAGCTACAGAGCTTTAGCTTGGTGTAGTATCTGGGTGAGGCCTAGTTGATGTTGGTTTGGTGTGCGCTATCGCTTTGTGTAGGTGCCAACATCTCACATTAACTGTGAGTTTGTATAGTTGTGTTGTATTACTGTTTGTTGGTGGAAAAGGGATAACCAGCCAGGACGCCCTTGGGCATACATTACCCGTAGGAAACCCTGTGTTAAATACATTAGTTAGAACTGGGTGACCACCCACTGTATTTACTTAGTTAGTTAGCTAGCTGTTTGTGACGCAGGTAGATTAGTTTAGGGTTTTTGTATATATATATATTATTTCTTTCCTTGGGTCCAGCTCAGCCCCTTTTCCCCAAACCACTTTACTGTGTGTTTAAAATAAACCTTTGTGTTTGACGGTAGATTTAAGTTGTCTGTGTTTTTGTTCTCACTGTTCCCTTTTCACCATAGTAATTTGCACAAGATATGTTATGGTCTCTATTCCATTTCCTAGACCACGGGTAAAGGGATTCTGAACATAAGTGGGGCTCATCCGGGATCTGTCTTCACTGACACCCATGCCACTTGTGCAAAAATATTGTGGTGGTCTAGTTCAGTGTTGAGCTTCATAACTGATGTAGCATTAGTGTTTGCTATTTCTTGTGTTTGGGAGGTAGTTCAAGATGGCTACTTTTGATTTAAAATCATTTTTGGATAACCCTACGTGGGAAGTTTTTGACAAATGTCGTCGAGTTGATTTACTGACCTTGGCTGACCATTATTCTGTATCTGTGTCGCAGAGTTTAGTAAAAGCTGAGGTTAAACAGCTGGTGCTAGATGTTTTGTTGGAAGAGCAGGTGCTTGTGTTACCGCTGCCTGAGCCTACTACCCCTGTAGGGATGTTGCTTCTCCTATAAGCCCGGCGGTGTCTGAGACCGAGGGCGAGGCTAAAGTTCCAGCCACTTTGCCCCGTTTTGATCCACTCTCCCACTGTCACCCCACGGTGAGGCGCTGGGGATGTCCGTTCGATACAACTCCAACTGGAGGCGGAAGAGAGGGCCCAAATTAGGCGAGAAACTCTCCAGTTGGAAATGTGTAAAATTGAGGCAGAAAGAGAACAGCGGCAGTTGGAGATGTGTAAAATTGAGGCAGAAAGAGAACAGCGGCAGATGGAGTTCAAAATGCGCCAGATGGAACTGGAGGCAGAGACAGCGAGGCTAGCCTCTGTTCATGCTGTGCCTGTTAGTGAGCCGTCCTCACCAGCTGTGGCGTCCAGCACTTTTGACATAAGTAGGCAGATTGCCTTAGTACCTTTGTTCCGAGAGTCAGAGGTTGACTCCTATTTTTGTGTTTTTGAACGAATAGCTGTCGCTTTGAAATGGCCTGAAGAGGTATGGTGCCTATTACTTCAGTGTAAATTAACTGGTAAAGCCCAAGAGGTTTTGTCAGCGCTACCTCTTGAAGACAGTCTGAATTATGAGGTGGTCAAAGCTACGGTTCTTCGCGCCTATGAGCTTGTGCCTGAGGCATACCGACAGAGATTTAGGTCTCATAGAAAGTCTGCTGGTAAAACTTATGTGGAATTTGCTAGAGATAAGGGAAATCTGTTTGATAAATGGCATGCTGCTAGCAAGGTAACTGATTTCAACTCTCTCCGGGAGTTAATCTTGTTGGAAGAGTTTAAAAATTGCTTACCCGAACGCATTGTAGTTTACCTAAATGAACAGAAAGTATCCTCTTTGTCAGAAGCGCCTGTGTTGGCAGACGAGTTTGTGTTGACGCACAAGAGCGTGTTTTCGGCTCATACTGAGAGTAGAGCCACTGAATTGCCTACTTTTAGCCCTACTCGGCAAGCAGTACATCATGCACGCCAGAAAATGAGCGTCCCTGTTTCTATTGTCATAAGGTGGGACACATGATTAATGATTGCTTCCTGCTAAAACGTAAACAAGGGATGCCTCTTCGCTGCCGCCAACAGGTGTTGGGCTAATTCAGACGGTTGTGAGGTCTGAAACTAAACAAGTACCTCAGGGTAAATGTAATTTGAAAGTTCCAGTCCACGACCGCAGTTATGAACCGCTCATTTTCGAGGGGTTTGTGTCCCTAACGAATGACGCGCCTCAGCGTCCGGTTAAAATCCTTAGAGATACTGGTGCGGGCGCAGTCGCTTATATTGTCTGATGTGTTGCCCTTATCCGACGATACATACTGTGGTTCCAGTGTGTTAGTTCAGGGTATTGAAATGGGTTTTGTCCCAGTGCCATTGCACTTTGTGAAAGTACAATCTGAGTTAATCAGTGGAATATTCAGAGTGGGGGTACGTCCTATGTTGCCAGTAAAAGGTGTGACCTTTATAATGGGTAACGATATTGCCGGAGGAAAGGTAGTACCAGTATTGGAAGTAATGGATAAAAGTGACCACTCTCTCTCTCCAATGAGCTGGCACAGAATTATCCACATGTGTTCCCCGCATGTGCTGTCACTCGTGCTCAGGCACAACAAATGGGTGACGTGATAGATTTGTCGAACACTGTTTTGTTCAAAGAGTTTGATCAAGAGGATGGGTTGTGTGCTACCTCTGGGAAGCTGTTGCCCTCGGACAAACAGCCCAGGGAAGAATTGAAGGATAGTGAACTTATTGCTGAGGCAATACAGTTACCAGTCACTCGTGAGCAGCTGATTGCTAACCAGAAGGTTGACAAGAGGCTTGCTAAATGTTTTTCTAGTGTTGTCTCATTGGAAGAGGTAAAGAAGAAGAACGTGGCTTACTTCATTGATGGTAATCTCCTCATGCGTAAATGGACATCCCATGTTGACGCGGACGGAGATTGGAATGCTGTTTACCAAATAGTGGTTCCTACAGCCTTTCGACAAAATGTGCTATCCCTTGCTCATGATCACCAGTGGTCCGGTCATTTAGGAATCACCAAGACTTATGACCGGTCCTTCGACATTTCTTTTGGCCAGGTTTAAAACAAGATGTGGCTCGGTTCTGTCGAACGCGTGCCACACATGTCAGATAACAGGAAAACCAAATCAGGTTATTCCTCCTGCTCCTCTTTGTCCAATACCTGTTATAGGTGAACCATTTGAACATGTGGTGGTTGATTGTGTTGGACCGTTACCTAAGACAAAATCAGGTAACCAGTTTCTATTAACGATTATGTGTATGGCAACGAGATACCCTGGCCATTCCTCTCCGAAGGATTACTGCTCGGTGGTGAGTAAAGCCTTAATTAAATTCTTCTCGACATTTGGGTTACCTAAGGTGGTACAAACTGATCAAGGTACCAATTTCCTATCAAAGCTCTTCAAGCAGGTGTTAAAATCCTTGTCAGTTAAGCACCGTGTGTCAAGCGCCTATCACCCAGAGTCACAGGGTGCTCTGGAACGCTTGGCATCAGACACTGAAGTCTATGCTCCGTAAATATTGTTTGGAATCTGAGAAAGATTGGGATGAGGGAGTTCCTCTCGCTTTGTTTGCTGCTCGTGAAACTGTACAGGAGTCCCTAGGGTTCAGCCCAGCTGAACTAGTGTTTGGTCACACAGTGAGAGGACCAATGAAAGTCCTTAAAGAACAGTTTTTGTCCCAAGAGTTGTGTACGGAGATGAGAATGTGTTGACTACGTTAGTCGCTTTCGTGAGCGCCTACACCAAGCATGTGCTCGCAAAGGAAGCTCTGTCTTCCTCACAGAGGAGTATGAAAAGACACTATGATAAACAGGCTGTTTCTCGTCCACTACAGCCAGGTGACCAAGTTCTTGTGTTATTGCCTGTTCCAGGATCTTCACTGTCAGCTCGTTTCTCAGGTCCTTATTTAATTGAAAAGAAATTAAGTGAAACTGATTATGTGCTTCAACTCCTGATAGGAAACGCTAATCTCGTGTGTGCCACATTAACATGTTGAAAGCATACCAAACACGACCCATCACCCAGGTAGATAGTTCAGACACAGCGGTAGGTACTGCTGTCTCATCTGTTTCTACTGCTATGACAGTAGACTGTCCTGTTAAGGATGTTGATGGAGATGGATTAGAGTTGCGCAATACTCAGCAGCAGTGCGTTAGGTTGCCCAACTCAGAAATGCTACTGTCTCTCCAGTCAAGTCTGGTTCATTTAACGGATGGACAGGCAGATGATGTTGTGAGGCTACTACACAGTTTTCCATGTCTCTTTAATGACGTTCCTTCTCGTACAAATGTGTTGGAACATGACATTAATGTTGGAAATGCTGCCCCTATCAAGCAACACCCATATCGTGTCAATGCTTCTAAGAGGAAGATAATGAAGGATGAGGTGAAATATTTGTTGGAGAATGACCTGGCTACGCCAAGTTCAAGCCCTTGGAGTTCTCCTTGTATTCTGGTTCCTAAACCTGATGGTACGCCCAGGTTATGTACGGATTATCGAAGGTAAATTCTGTCACAATGCCAGATTCGTTTCGTTACCCAGACTGGACGATTGTATCGACACTGTTGGTGCTGCTACTTATGTAACTAAGTTAGATCTTTTAAAAGGTTACTGGCAGGTTCCGTTAACCTCACGTGCTTCTGAGATTTCTGCATTTGTGACCCCAGACAACTTTCTACAGTACTCAGTTATGGCTTTTGGGATGCGGAATGCACCAGCCACTTTCCAGCGCCTGGTTAACTCAGTGTTAGCTGATGTTCCCAATTGTAGTGCCTACCTTGATGATCTAGTAATTTATTCGTCTGAATGGTCAGATCATGTTAACACTCTAAGGGAAGTATGTGAACGTTTGGCAGCTGCTTCTCTAACCCTGAACTTGGCAAAGTGCGAGTTTGGGAAGGCCACTGTTACCTATCTTGGCAAAAAGGTCGGACAGGGACAGGTGTGCCCTGTTGATGCCCAGGTCTTGGCTATAAATGCATTCCCCGCACCTACCACCAGACGAGAGCTACGCCGCTTTTTAGGGATGGTTGGCTACTACCGTAGTTTCTGTAAAAATTTCTCTGCGGTAGCTGCTCCATTGACCGATTTGCTCAGTCCGCTAGATCGCTTGTGTGGTCTCCTGATTGTCAGGTAGCTTTTGATACCGCTAAAGCACTCTTATGTACTACCCCTGTACTTGCTGCTCCGGATTTTGAGCGACCGTTTAAACTTGAGGTAGATGCTAGTGCCAGAGGTGCTGGTGCTGTTCTACTGCAGCAGGACAAGAGTGGAGTGGACCATCCTGTTATTTTTCTCGTAAGTTTAACAAATGTCAGGCTAATTATGCAACCATTGAACAAGAAGCTCTAGCTTTGTTGTTAGCTCTGCAATACTTTGAAGTATATATTGGTTCCAGTGCCATACCAGTGATTGTGTATACTGATCATAACCCGTTAGTGTTTCTCCACCGTATGTACAACCAGAACCAGCGCTTTATGCTGGGCACTTATTGTGCAGAATTATAATTTGGAGATCCGCCACAAAAAGGGTTCTGAAAATGTATTGGCAGATGCTTTGTCACGTATTTAAAAAAAAAAAAAAATGAATGATCTTTTCTTGTTGAACTTAGTAGTATACATTTGTAAATACTTTGGTCGCAATCCTTATAGGTTTGCTCTTTTAAGGGTGGGAGTGTTACGGATACAGGTATCCTGTGTGTGTGTATTTGTTTTCTCTCCTTCTGCCCTACTCACAGGTGTCACTCATCAGCCGTCATCAATCCCCAATCAGTCCCAATCAGAAGACACACCTGCTCCTTTTCCTTACCCAATCACATCCCCTTTCCCTTGGTTTAAAACCCCAGTCAGTTATCTCTCTCTAGCTAGCTTGTTCTTGGTATGTAGCACTCTTGCTTTGTTACTGACTTTTGTGTATGCATTGCTCTCTATTGTTGTTTAGTAGTTGGCTTATTTTGTAGCTACAGAGCTTTAGCTTGGTGTAGTATCTGGGTGAGGCCTAGTTGATGTTGGTTTGGTAGTGCGCTTATCGCTTTTGTGTAGGTGCCAACATCTCACATTAACTGTGAGTTTGTATAGTTGTGTTGTATTACTGTTTGTTGGTGGGAAAAGGGGATAACCAGCCAGGACGCCCTTGGGCATACATTACCTGTAGGGAAACCCTGTGTTAAATACATTAGTTAGAACTGGGCGGACCACCCACTGTATTTACTTAGTTAGTTAGCTAGCTGTTTGTGACGCAGGTAGATTAGTTTAGGGGTTTTTGTATATATATATATTATTTCTTTCCTTGGGTCCAGCTCAGCCCCTTTTCCCCAAACCACTTTACCGTGTGTTTAAAATAAACCTTTTGTGTTTGACGGTAGATTTAAGTTGTCTGTGTTTTTGTTCTCACTGTTCCCTTTTCACCATAGTAATTTGCACAAGATATGTTGAGGGTCTCTATTCCATTCCCCCTAGACCACGGGGTAAAAGGGATTCGTAACAATATCTTTATTTGACAGTTTCAACATGCTGAAAATTGTCTCATAGCAATCCTATAATCTATACGACCGCTACTGCACTAGAAATTACTTACGAATTGCATCAACCATGATTTTAGACCTTGTTTCATGAAAAGTGTTCATATCTTTATTTCACAGTTTCAACATGCTGAAAATAGTCTCATAGCATTCCTATAATCTATACGACCGCTACTGGACTAGAAATTACTTACGAATTGCATCAACCATGATTTTAGACCTTGTTTCATGAAAAGTGTTCATATCTTTATTTGACAGTTTCAACATGCTGAAAATTGTCTCATAGCAATTCCTATAATCTATACGACCGCTACTGGACTAGAAATTACTTACCATTTGCATCAACCATGATTTTAGACCTTGTTTCATGAAAAGTGTTCATATCTTTATTTCACAGTTTCAACATGCTGAAAATTGTCTCATAGCATTCCTATAATCTATACGACCGCTACTGGACTAGAAATTACTTACCATTTGCATCAACCATGATTTTAGACCTTGTTTCATGAAAAGTGTTCATATCTTTATTTGACAGTTTCAACATGCTGAAAATTGTCTCATAGCAATCCTATAATCTATACGACCGCTACTGGACTAGAAATTACTTACGAATTGCATCAACCATGATTTTAGACCTTGTTTCATGAAAAGTGTTCATATCTTTATTTCACAGTTTCAACATGCTGAAAATTGTCTCATAGCATTCCTATAATCTATACGACCGCTACTGGACTAGAAATTACTTACGATTTGCATCAACCATGATTTTAGACCTTGTTTCATGAAAAGTGTTCATATCTTTATTTCACAGTTTCAACATGCTGAAAATTGTCTCATAGCATTCCTATAATCTATACGACCGCTACTGGACTAGAAATTACTTACCAATTGCATCAACCATGATTTTAGACCTTGTTTCATGAAAAGTGTTCATATCTTTATTTCACAGTTTCAACATGCTGAAAATTGTCTCATAGCATTCCTATAATCTATACGACCGCTACTGGACTAGAAATTACTTACCATTTGCATCAACCATGATTTTAGACCTTGTTTCATGAAAAGTGTTCATATCTTTATTTCACAGTTTCAACATGCTGAAAATAGTCTCATAGCATTCCTATAATCTATACGACCGCTACTGGACTAGAAATTACTTACTTACGAATTGCATCAACCATGATTTTAGACCTTGTTTCATGAAAAGTGTTCATATCTTTATTTCACAGTTTCAACATGCTGAAAATTGTCTCATAGCATTCCTATAATCTATACGACCGCTACTGGACTAGAAATTACTTACCATTTGCATCAACCATGATTTTAGACCTTGTTTCATGAAAAGTGTTCATATCTTTATTTCACAGTTTCAACATGCTGAAAATAGTCTCATAGCATTCCTATAATCTATACGACCGCTACTGGACTAGAAATTACTTACAAATTGCATCAACCATGATTTTAGACCTTGTTTCATGAAAAGTGTTCATATCTTTATTTGACAGTTTCAACATGCTGAAAATTGTCTCATAGCAATCCTATAATCTATACGACCGCTACTGGACTAGAAATTACTTACCATTTGCATCAACCATGATTTTAGACCTTGTTTCATGAAAAGTGTTCATATCTTTATTTCACAGTTTCAACATGCTGAAAATTGTCTCATAGCATTCCTATAATCTATACGACCGCTACTGGACTAGAAATTACTTACGAATTGCATCAACCATGATTTTAGACCTTGTTTCATGAAAAGTGTTCATATCTTTATTTCACAGTTTCAACATGCTGAAAATTGTCTCATAGCAATCCTATAATCTATACGACCGCTACTGGACTAGAAATTACTTACCATTTGCATCAACCATGATTTTAGACCTTGTTTCATGAAAAGTGTTCATATCTTTATTTCACAGTTTCAACATGCTGAAAATTGTCTCATAGCATTCCTATAATCTATACGACCGCTACTGGACTAGAAATTACTTACCATTTGCATCAACCATGATTTTAGACCTTGTTTCATGAAAAGTGTTCATATCTTTATTTCACAGTTTCAACATGCTGAAAATTGTCTCATAGCATTCCTATAATCTATACGACCGCTACTGGACTAGAAATTACTTACCATTTGCATCAACCATGATTTTAGACCTTGTTTCATGAAAAGTGTTCATATCTTTATTTCACAGTTTCAACATGCTGAAAATTGTCTCATAGCATTTGCATCAACCATGATTTTAGACCTTGTTTCATGAAAAGTGTTCATATCTTTATTTCACAGTTTCAACATGCTGAAAATTGTCTCATAGCAATCCTATAATCTATACGACCGCTACTGGACTAGAAATTACTTACCATTTGCATCAACCATGATTTTAGACCTTGTTTCATGAAAAGTGTTCATATCTTTATTTCACAGTTTCAACATGCTGAAAATTGTCTCATAGCATTCCTATAATCTATACGACCGCTACTGGACTAGAAATTACTTACGAATTGCATCAACCATGATTTTAGACCTTGTTTCATGAAAAGTGTTCATATCTTTATTTCACAGTTTCAACATGCTGAAAATTGTCTCATAGCATTCCTATAATCTATACGACCGCTACTGGACTAGAAATTACTTACCGATTTGCATCAACCATGATTTTAGACCTTGTTTCATGAAAAGTGTTCATATCTTTATTTCACAGTTTCAACATGCTGAAAATTGTCTCATAGCATTCCTATAATCTATACGACCGCTACTGGACTAGAAATTACTTACGATTTGCATCAACCATGATTTTAGACCTTGTTTCATGAAAAGTGTTCATATCTTTATTTCACAGTTTCAACATGCTGAAAATTGTCTCATAGCATTCCTATAATCTATACGACCGCTACTGGACTAGAAATTACTTACGATTTGCATCAACCATGATTTTAGACCTTGTTTCATGAAAAGTGTTCATATCTTTATTTCACAGTTTCAACATGCTGAAAATTGTCTCATAGCATTCCTATAATCTATACGACCGCTACTGGACTAGAAATTACTTACCATTTGCATCAACCATGATTTTAGACCTTGTTTCATGAAAAGTGTTCATATCTTTATTTCACAGTTTCAACATGCTGAAAATTGTCTCATAGCATTCCTATAATCTATACGACCGCTACTGGACTAGAAATTACTTACGAATTGCATCAACCATGATTTTAGACCTTGTTTCATGAAAAGTGTTCATATCTTTATTTCACAGTTTCAACATGCTGAAAATTGTCTCATAGCAATCCTATAATCTATACGACCGCTACTGGACTAGAAATTACTTACGAATTGCATCAACCATGATTTTAGACCTTGTTTCATGAAAAGTGTTCATATCTTTATTTCACAGTTTCAACATGCTGAAAATTGTCTCATAGCATTCCTATAATCTATACGACCGCTACTGGACTAGAAATTACTTACCATTTGCATCAACCATGATTTTAGACCTTGTTTCATGAAAAGTGTTCATATCTTTATTTCACAGTTTCAACATGCTGAAAATTGTCTCATAGCATTCCTATAATCTATACGACCGCTACTGGACTAGAAATTACTTACCATTTGCATCAACCATGATTTTAGACCTTGTTTCATGAAAAGTGTTCATATCTTTATTTCACAGTTTCAACATGCTGAAAATTGTCTCATAGCATTCCTATAATCTATACGACCGCTACTGGACTAGAAATTACTTACCATTTGCATCAACCATGATTTTAGACCTTGTTTCATGAAAAGTGTTCATATCTTTATTTCACAGTTTCAACATGCTGAAAATTGTCTCATAGCATTCCTATAATCTATACGACCGCTACTGGACTAGAAATTACTTACCATTTGCATCAACCATGATTTTAGACCTTGTTTCATGAAAAGTGTTCATATCTTTATTTCACAGTTTCAACATGCTGAAAATTGTCTCATAGCATTCCTATAATCTATACGACCGCTACTGGACTAGAAATTACTTACCATTTGCATCAACCATGATTTTAGACCTTGTTTCATGAAAAGTGTTCATATCTTTATTTCACAGTTTCAACATGCTGAAAATTGTCTCATAGCATTCCTATAATCTATACGACCGCTACTGGACTAGAAATTACTTACCAATTGCATCAACCATGATTTTAGACCTTGTTTCATGAAAAGTGTTCATATCTTTATTTCACAGTTTCAACATGCTGAAAATTGTCTCATAGCATTCCTATAATCTATACGACCGCTACTGGACTAGAAATTACTTACCATTTGCATCAACCATGATTTTAGACCTTGTTTCATGAAAAGTGTTCATATCTTTATTTCACAGTTTCAACATGCTGAAAATTGTCTCATAGCAATCCTATAATCTATACGACCGCTACTGGACTAGAAATTACTTACGAATTGCATCAACCATGATTTTAGACCTTGTTTCATGAAAAGTGTTCATATCTTTATTTCACAGTTTCAACATGCTGAAAATTGTCTCATAGCATTCCTATAATCTATACGACCGCTACTGGACTAGAAATTACTTACCATTTGCATCAACCATGATTTTAGACCTTGTTTCATGAAAAGTGTTCATATCTTTATTTCACAGTTTCAACATGCTGAAAATTGTCTCATAGCATTCCTATAATCTATACGACCGCTACTGGACTAGAAATTACTTACGATTTGCATCAACCATGATTTTAGACCTTGTTTCATGAAAAGTGTTCATATCTTTATTTCACAGTTTCAACATGCTGAAAATTGTCTCATAGCATTCCTATAATCTATACGACCGCTACTGGACTAGAAATTACTTACGAATTGCATCAACCATGATTTTAGACCTTGTTTCATGAAAAGTGTTCATATCTTTATTTCACAGTTTCAACATGCTGAAAATTGTCTCATAGCAATTTCCTATAATCTATACGACCGCTACTGGACTAGAAATTACTTACCATTTGCATCAA
This sequence comes from Brachymystax lenok tsinlingensis, assembly GCA_030435695.1. Lineage (NCBI taxonomy): Eukaryota > Metazoa > Chordata > Actinopteri > Salmoniformes > Salmonidae > Brachymystax > Brachymystax lenok. Next base: position 40,509,011 of record CM059810.1, read on the forward strand.
CCATGATTTTAGACCTTGTTTCATGAAAAGTGTTCATATCTTTATTTCACAGTTTCAACATGCTGAAAATTGTCTCATAGCATTCCTATAATCTATACGACCGCTACTGGACTAGAAATTACTTACTTAATTGCATCAACCATGATTTTAGACCTTGTTTCATGAAAAGTGTTCATATCTTTATTTCACAGTTTCAACATGCTGAAAATTGTCTCATAGCAATCCTATAATCTATACGACCGCTACTGGACTAGAAATTACTACGAATTGCATCAACCATGATTTTAGACCTTGTTTCATGAAAAGTGTTCATATCTTTATTTCACAGTTTCAACATGCTGAAAATTGTCTCATAGCATTCCTATAATCTATACGACCGCTACTGCACTAGAAATTACTAAGCCATTGCATCAACCATGATTTTAGACCTTGTTTCATGAAAAGTGTTCATATCTTTATTTGACAGTTTCAACATGCTGAAAATTGTCTCATAGCAATCCTATAATCTATACGACCGCTACTGGACTAGAAATTACTTACCATTTGCATCAACCATGATTTTAGACCTTGTTTCATGAAAAGTGTTCATATCTTTATTTCACAGTTTCAACATGCTGAAAATTGTCTCATAGCATTCCTATAATCTATACGACCGCTACTGGACTAGAAATTACTTACCATTTGCATCAACCATGATTTTAGACCTTGTTTCATGAAAAGTGTTCATATCTTTATTTCACAGTTTCAACATGCTGAAAATTGTCTCATAGCATTCCTATAATCTATACGACCGCTACTGGACTAGAAATTACTTACCATTTGCATCAACCATGATTTTAGACCTTGTTTCATGAAAAGTGTTCATATCTTTATTTCACAGTTTCAACATGCTGAAAATTGTCTCATAGCATTCCTATAATCTATACGACCGCTACTGGACTAGAAATTACTTACGAATTGCATCAACCATGATTTTAGACCTTGTTTCATGAAAAGTGTTCATATCTTTATTTCACAGTTTCAACATGCTGAAAATTGTCTCATAGCAATCCTATAATCTATACGACCGCTACTGGACTAGAAATTACTTACGAATTGCATCAACCATGATTTTAGACCTTGTTTCATGAAAAGTGTTCATATCTTTATTTCACAGTTTCAACATGCTGAAAATTGTCTCATAGCATTCCTATAATCTATACGACCGCTACTGGACTAGAAATTACTTACCATTTGCATCAACCATGATTTTAGACCTTGTTTCATGAAAAGTGTTCATATCTTTATTTCACAGTTTCAACATGCTGAAAATTGTCTCATAGCATTCCTATAATCTATACGACCGCTACTGGACTAGAAATTACTTACCATTTGCATCAACCATGATTTTAGACCTTGTTTCATGAAAAGTGTTCATATCTTTATTTCACAGTTTCAACATGCTGAAAATTGTCTCATAGCATTCCTATAATCTATACGACCGCTACTGGACTAGAAATTACTTACCATTTGCATCAACCATGATTTTAGACCTTGTTTCATGAAAAGTGTTCATATCTTTATTTGACAGTTTCAACATGCTGAAAATTGTCTCATAGCAATCCTATAATCTATACCAACGCTACTGCACTAGAAATTACTTACGAATTGCATCAACCATGATTTTAGACCTTGTTTCATGAAAAGTGTTCATATCTTTATTTCACAGTTTCAACATGCTGAAAATTGTCTCATAGCATTCCTATAATCTATACGACCGCTACTGGACTAGAAATTACTTACCATTTGCATCAACCATGATTTTAGACCTTGTTTCATGAAAAGTGTTCATATCTTTATTTCACAGTTTCAACATGCTGAAAATTGTCTCATAGCAATCCTATAATCTATACGACCGCTACTGCACTAGAAATTACTTACGAATTGCATCAACCATGATTTTAGACCTTGTTTCATGAAAAGTGTTCATATCTTTATTTCACAGTTTCAACATGCTGAAAATTGTCTCATAGCATTCCTATAATCTATACGACCGCTACTGGACTAGAAATTACTTACCATTTGCATCAACCATGATTTTAGACCTTGTTTCATGAAAAGTGTTCATATCTTTATTTCACAGTTTCAACATGCTGAAAATTGTCTCATAGCATTCCTATAATCTATACGACCGCTACTGGACTAGAAATTACTTACCATTTGCATCAACCATGATTTTAGACCTTGTTTCATGAAAAGTGTTCATATCTTTATTTCACAGTTTCAACATGCTGAAAATTGTCTCATAGCATTCCTATAATCTATACGACCGCTACTGGACTAGAAATTACTTACGAATTGCATCAACCATGATTTTAGACCTTGTTTCATGAAAAGTGTTCATATCTTTATTTCACAGTTTCAACATGCTGAAAATTGTCTCATAGCATTCCTATAATCTATACGACCGCTACTGGACTAGAAATTACTTACCATTTGCATCAACCATGATTTTAGACCTTGTTTCATGAAAAGTGTTCATATCTTTATTTCACAGTTTCAACATGCTGAAAATTGTCTCATAGCATTCCTATAATCTATACGACCGCTACTGGACTAGAAATTACTTACCATTTGCATCAACCATGATTTTAGACCTTGTTTCATGAAAAGTGTTCATATCTTTATTTGACAGTTTCAACATGCTGAAAATTGTCTCATAGCATTCCTATAATCTATACGACCGCTACTGGACTAGAAATTACTTACGAATTGCATCAACCATGATTTTAGACCTTGTTTCATGAAAAGTGTTCATATCTTTATTTCACAGTTTCAACATGCTGAAAATTGTCTCATAGCATTCCTATAATCTATACGACCGCTACTGGACTAGAAATTACTTACCATTTGCATCAACCATGATTTTAGACCTTGTTTCATGAAAAGTGTTCATATCTTTATTTCACAGTTTCAACATGCTGAAAATTGTCTCATAGCAATCCTATAATCTATACGACCGCTACTGGACTAGAAATTACTTACGAATTGCATCAACCATGATTTTAGACCTTGTTTCATGAAAAGTGTTCATATCTTTATTTCACAGTTTCAACATGCTGAAAATTGTCTCATAGCATTCCTATAATCTATACGACCGCTACTGGACTAGAAATTACTTACCATTTGCATCAACCATGATTTTAGACCTTGTTTCATGAAAAGTGTTCATATCTTTATTTCACAGTTTCAACATGCTGAAAATTGTCTCATAGCATTCCTATAATCTATACGACCGCTACTGGACTAGAAATTACTTACCATTTGCATCAACCATGATTTTAGACCTTGTTTCATGAAAAGTGTTCATATCTTTATTTCACAGTTTCAACATGCTGAAAATTGTCTCATAGCATTCCTATAATCTATACGACCGCTACTGGACTAGAAATTACTTACAATTGCATCAACCATGATTTTAGACCTTGTTTCATGAAAAGTGTTCATATCTTTATTTCACAGTTTCAACATGCTGAAAATTGTCTCATAGCAATCCTATAATCTATACGACCGCTACTGGACTAGAAATTACTTACGAATTGCATCAACCATGATTTTAGACCTTGTTTCATGAAAAGTGTTCATATCTTTATTTCACAGTTTCAACATGCTGAAAATTGTCTCATAGCATTCCTATAATCTATACGACCGCTACTGGACTAGAAATTACTTACCATTTGCATCAACCATGATTTTAGACCTTGTTTCATGAAAAGTGTTCATATCTTTATTTCACAGTTTCAACATGCTGAAAATTGTCTCATAGCATTCCTATAATCTATACGACCGCTACTGGACTAGAAATTACTTACCATTTGCATCAACCATGATTTTAGACCTTGTTTCATGAAAAGTGTTCATATCTTTATTTCACAGTTTCAACATGCTGAAAATTGTCTCATAGCATTCCTATAATCTATACGACCGCTACTGGACTAGAAATTACTTACGAATTGCATCAACCATGATTTTAGACCTTGTTTCATGAAAAGTGTTCATATCTTTATTTCACAGTTTCAACATGCTGAAAATTGTCTCATAGCAATCCTATAATCTATACGACCGCTACTGGACTAGAAATTACTTACGATTTGCATCAACCATGATTTTAGACCTTGTTTCATGAAAAGTGTTCATATCTTTATTTCACAGTTTCAACATGCTGAAAATTGTCTCATAGCATTCCTATAATCTATACGACCGCTACTGGACTAGAAATTACTTACCATTTGCATCAACCATGATTTTAGACCTTGTTTCATGAAAAGTGTTCATATCTTTATTTCACAGTTTCAACATGCTGAAAATTGTCTCATAGCATTCCTATAATCTATACGACCGCTACTGGACTAGAAATTACTTACCATTTGCATCAACCATGATTTTAGACCTTGTTTCATGAAAAGTGTTCATATCTTTATTTCACAGTTTCAACATGCTGAAAATTGTCTCATAGCATTCCTATAATCTATACGACCGCTACTGGACTAGAAATTACTTACCATTTGCATCAACCATGATTTTAGACCTTGTTTCATGAAAAGTGTTCATATCTTTATTTGACAGTTTCAACATGCTGAAAATTGTCTCATAGCAATCCTATAATCTATACCAACGCTACTGGACTAGAAATTACTTACGAATTGCATCAACCATGATTTTAGACCTTGTTTCATGAAAAGTGTTCATATCTTTATTTCACAGTTTCAACATGCTGAAAATTGTCTCATAGCATTCCTATAATCTATAACGACCGCTACTGGACTAGAAATTACTTACCATTTGCATCAACCATGATTTTAGACCTTGTTTCATGAAAAGTGTTCATATCTTTATTTCACAGTTTCAACATGCTGAAAATTGTCTCATAGCATTCCTATAATCTATACGACCGCTACTGGACTAGAAATTACTTACCATTTGCATCAACCATGATTTTAGACCTTGTTTCATGAAAAGTGTTCATATCTTTATTTCACAGTTTCAACATGCTGAAAATTGTCTCATAGCATTCCTATAATCTATACGACCGCTACTGGACTAGAAATTACTTACCATTTGCATCAACCATGATTTTAGACCTTGTTTCATGAAAAGTGTTCATATCTTTATTTGACAGTTTCAACATGCTGAAAATTGTCTCATAGCAATCCTATAATCTATACGACCGCTACTGGACTAGAAATTACTTACGAATTGCATCAACCATGATTTTAGACCTTGTTTCATGAAAAGTGTTCATATCTTTATTTCACAGTTTCAACATGCTGAAAATTGTCTCATAGCATTCCTATAATCTATACGACCGCTACTGGACTAGAAATTACTTACCATTTGCATCAACCATGATTTTAGACCTTGTTTCATGAAAAGTGTTCATATCTTTATTTCACAGTTTCAACATGCTGAAAATTGTCTCATAGCAATCCTATAATCTATACGACCGCTACTGGACTAGAAATTACTTACCATTTGCATCAACCATGATTTTAGACCTTGTTTCATGAAAAGTGTTCATATCTTTATTTCACAGTTTCAACATGCTGAAAATTGTCTCATAGCATTCCTATAATCTATACGACCGCTACTGGACTAGAAATTACTTACCATTTGCATCAACCATGATTTTAGACCTTGTTTCATGAAAAGTGTTCATATCTTTATTTCACAGTTTCAACATGCTGAAAATTGTCTCATAGCATTCCTATAATCTATACGACCGCTACTGGACTAGAAATTACTTACGAATTGCATCAACCATGATTTTAGACCTTGTTTCATGAAAAGTGTTCATATCTTTATTTCACAGTTTCAACATGCTGAAAATTGTCTCATAGCATTCCTATAATCTATACGACCGCTACTGGACTAGAAATTACTTACGATTTGCATCAACCATGATTTTAGACCTTGTTTCATGAAAAGTGTTCATATCTTTATTTCACAGTTTCAACATGCTGAAAATTGTCTCATAGCAATTCCTATAATCTATACGACCGCTACTGGACTAGAAATTACTTACCATTTGCATCAACCATGATTTTAGACCTTGTTTCATGAAAAGTGTTCATATCTTTATTTCACAGTTTCAACATGCTGAAAATTGTCTCATAGCATTCCTATAATCTATACGACCGCTACTGGACTAGAAATTACTTACGATTTGCATCAACCATGATTTTAGACCTTGTTTCATGAAAAGTGTTCATATCTTTATTTCACAGTTTCAACATGCTGAAAATTGTCTCATAGCAATCCTATAATCTATACGACCGCTACTGGACTAGAAATTACTTACGAATTGCATCAACCATGATTTTAGACCTTGTTTCATGAAAAGTGTTCATATCTTTATTTCACAGTTTCAACATGCTGAAAATTGTCTCATAGCATTCCTATAATCTATACGACCGCTACTGGACTAGAAATTACTTACGAATTGCATCAACCATGATTTTAGACCTTGTTTCATGAAAAGTGTTCATATCTTTATTTCACAGTTTCAACATGCTGAAAATTGTCTCATAGCATTCCTATAATCTATACGACCGCTACTGGACTAGAAATTACTTACGAATTGCATCAACCATGATTTTAGACCTTGTTTCATGAAAAGTGTTCATATCTTTATTTCACAGTTTCAACATGCTGAAAATTGTCTCATAGCATTCCTATAATCTATACGACCGCTACTGGACTAGAAATTACTTACCATTTGCATCAACCATGATTTTAGACCTTGTTTCATGAAAAGTGTTCATATCTTTATTTCACAGTTTCAACATGCTGAAAATTGTCTCATAGCATTCCTATAATCTATACGACCGCTACTGGACTAGAAATTACTTACCATTTGCATCAACCATGATTTTAGACCTTGTTTCATGAAAAGTGTTCATATCTTTATTTCACAGTTTCAACATGCTGAAAATTGTCTCATAGCATTCCTATAATCTATACGACCGCTACTGGACTAGAAATTACTTACGATTTGCATCAACCATGATTTTAGACCTTGTTTCATGAAAAGTGTTCATATCTTTATTTCACAGTTTCAACATGCTGAAAATTGTCTCATAGCATTCCTATAATCTATACGACCGCTACTGGACTAGAAATTACTTACGATTTGCATCAACCATGATTTTAGACCTTGTTTCATGAAAAGTGTTCATATCTTTATTTCACAGTTTCAACATGCTGAAAATTGTCTCATAGCATTCCTATAATCTATAACGACCGCTACTGGACTAGAAATTACTTACCATTTGCATCAACCATGATTTTAGACCTTGTTTCATGAAAAGTGTTCATATCTTTATTTCACAGTTTCAACATGCTGAAAATTGTCTCATAGCAATCCTATAATCTATACGACCGCTACTGGACTAGAAATTACTTACTAATTGCATCAACCATGATTTTAGACCTTGTTTCATGAAAAGTGTTCATATCTTTATTTCACAGTTTCAACATGCTGAAAATTGTCTCATAGCATTCCTATAATCTATACGACCGCTACTGGACTAGAAATTACTTACGATTTGCATCAACCATGATTTTAGACCTTGTTTCATGAAAAGTGTTCATATCTTTATTTCACAGTTTCAACATGCTGAAAATTGTCTCATAGCATTCCTATAATCTATACGACCGCTACTGGACTAGAAATTACTTACCATTTGCATCAACCATGATTTTAGACCTTGTTTCATGAAAAGTGTTCATATCTTTATTTCACAGTTTCAACATGCTGAAAATTGTCTCATAGCATTCCTATAATCTATACGACCGCTACTGGACTAGAAATTACTTACGATTTGCATCAACCATGATTTTAGACCTTGTTTCATGAAAAGTGTTCATATCTTTATTTGACAGTTTCAACATGCTGAAAATTGTCTCATAGCAATCCTATAATCTATACGACCGCTACTGGACTAGAAATTACTAACCATTTGCATCAACCATGATTTTAGACCTTGTTTCATGAAAAGTGTTCATATCTTTATTTCACAGTTTCAACATGCTGAAAATTGTCTCATAGCATTCCTATAATCTATACGACCGCTACTGGACTAGAAATTACTTACGAATTGCATCAACCATGATTTTAGACCTTGTTTCATGAAAAGTGTTCATATCTTTATTTCACAGTTTCAACATGCTGAAAATTGTCTCATAGCAATCCTATAATCTATACGACCGCTACTGGACTAGAAATTACTTACGAATTGCATCAACCATGATTTTAGACCTTGTTTCATGAAAAGTGTTCATATCTTTATTTCACAGTTTCAACATGCTGAAAATTGTCTCATAGCATTCCTATAATCTATACGACCGCTACTGGACTAGAAATTACTTACCATTTGCATCAACCATGATTTTAGACCTTGTTTCATGAAAAGTGTTCATATCTTTATTTCACAGTTTCAACATGCTGAAAATTGTCTCATAGCATTCCTATAATCTATACGACCGCTACTGGACTAGAAATTACTTACCATTTGCATCAACCATGATTTTAGACCTTGTTTCATGAAAAGTGTTCATATCTTTATTTCACAGTTTCAACATGCTGAAAATTGTCTCATAGCATTCCTATAATCTATAATGACCGCTACTGGACTAGAAATTACTTACGAATTGCATCAACCATGATTTTAGACCTTGTTTCATGAAAAGTGTTCATATCTTTATTTCACAGTTTCAACATGCTGAAAATTGTCTCATAGCATTCCTATAATCTATACGACCGCTACTGGACTAGAAATTACTTACGATTTGCATCAACCATGATTTTAGACCTTGTTTCATGAAAAGTGTTCATATCTTTATTTCACAGTTTCAACATGCTGAAAATTGTCTCATAGCATTCCTATAATCTATACGACCGCTACTGGACTAGAAATTACTTACCATTTGCATCAACCATGATTTTAGACCTTGTTTCATGAAAAGTGTTCATATCTTTATTTCACAGTTTCAACATGCTGAAAATTGTCTCATAGCATTCCTATAATCTATACGACCGCTACTGGACTAGAAATTACTTACGAATTGCATCAACCATGATTTTAGACCTTGTTTCATGAAAAGTGTTCATATCTTTATTTCACAGTTTCAACATGCTGAAAATTGTCTCATAGCATTCCTATAATCTATACGACCGCTACTGGACTAGAAATTACTTACCATTTGCATCAACCATGATTTTAGACCTTGTTTCATGAAAAGTGTTCATATCTTTATTTCACAGTTTCAACATGCTGAAAATTGTCTCATAGCATTCCTATAATCTATACGACCGCTACTGGACTAGAAATTACTTACGAATTGCATCAACCATGATTTTAGACCTTGTTTCATGAAAAGTGTTCATATCTTTATTTCACAGTTTCAACATGCTGAAAATTGTCTCATAGCATTCCTATAATCTATACGACCGCTACTGGACTAGAAATTACTTACCATTTGCATCAACCATGATTTTAGACCTTGTTTCATGAAAAGTGTTCATATCTTTATTTCACAGTTTCAACATGCTGAAAATTGTCTCATAGCATTCCTATAATCTATACGACCGCTACTGGACTAGAAATTACTTACCATTTGCATCAACCATGATTTTAGACCTTGTTTCATGAAAAGTGTTCATATCTTTATTTCACAGTTTCAACATGCTGAAAATTGTCTCATAGCATTCCTATAATCTATACGACCGCTACTGGACTAGAAATTACTTACGAATTGCATCAACCATGATTTTAGACCTTGTTTCATGAAAAGTGTTCATATCTTTATTTCACAGTTTCAACATGCTGAAAATTGTCTCATAGCAATCCTATAATCTATACCAACGCTACTGCACTAGAAATTACTTACGAATTGCATCAACCATGATTTTAGACCTTGTTTCATGAAAAGTGTTCATATCTTTATTTCACAGTTTCAACATGCTGAAAATTGTCTCATAGCATTCCTATAATCTATACGACCGCTACTGGACTAGAAATTACTTACAAATTGCATCAACCATGATTTTAGACCTTGTTTCATGAAAAGTGTTCATATCTTTATTTCACAGTTTCAACATGCTGAAAATTGTCTCATAGCATTCCTATAATCTATACGACCGCTACTGGACTAGAAATTACTTACCATTTGCATCAACCATGATTTTAGACCTTGTTTCATGAAAAGTGTTCATATCTTTATTTCACAGTTTCAACATGCTGAAAATTGTCTCATAGCATTCCTATAATCTATACGACCGCTACTGGACTAGAAATTACTTACCATTTGCATCAACCATGATTTTAGACCTTGTTTCATGAAAAGTGTTCATATCTTTATTTCACAGTTTCAACATGCTGAAAATTGTCTCATAGCATTCCTATAATCTATACGACCGCTACTGGACTAGAAATTACTTACCATTTGCATCAACCATGATTTTAGACCTTGTTTCATGAAAAGTGTTCATATCTTTATTTCACAGTTTCAACATGCTGAAAATTGTCTCATAGCATTCCTATAATCTATAATGACCGCTACTGGACTAGAAACTACTTACGATTTGCATCAACCATGATTTTAGACCTTGTTTCATGAAAAGTGTTCATATCTTTATTTCACAGTTTCAACATGCTGAAAATTGTCTCATAGCATTCCTATAATCTATACGACCGCTACTGGACTAGAAATTACTTACCATTTGCATCAACCATGATTTTAGACCTTGTTTCATGAAAAGTGTTCATATCTTTATTTCACAGTTTCAACATGCTGAAAATTGTCTCATAGCATTCCTATAATCTATACGACCGCTACTGGACTAGAAATTACTTACCATTTGCATCAACCATGATTTTAGACCTTGTTTCATGAAAAGTGTTCATATCTTTATTTCACAGTTTCAACATGCTGAAAATTGTCTCATAGCATTCCTATAATCTATACCGACGCTACTGGACTAGAAATTACTTACGAATTGCATCAACCATGATTTTAGACCTTGTTTCATGAAAAGTGTTCATATCTTTATTTCACAGTTTCAACATGCTGAAAATTGTCTCATAGCATTCCTATAATCTATACGACCGCTACTGGACTAGAAATTACTTACGATTTGCATCAACCATGATTTTAGACCTTGTTTCATGAAAAGTGTTCATATCTTTATTTCACAGTTTCAACATGCTGAAAATTGTCTCATAGCATTCCTATAATCTATACGACCGCTACTGGACTAGAAATTACTTACCATTTGCATCAACCATGATTTTAGACCTTGTTTCATGAAAAGTGTTCATATCTTTATTTCACAGTTTCAACATGCTGAAAATTGTCTCATAGCATTCCTATAATCTATACGACCGCTACTGGACTAGAAATTACTTACCATTTGCATCAACCATGATTTTAGACCTTGTTTCATGAAAAGTGTTCATATCTTTATTTCACAGTTTCAACATGCTGAAAATTGTCTCATAGCATTCCTATAATCTATACGACCGCTACTGGACTAGAAATTACTTACCATTTGCATCAACCATGATTTTAGACCTTGTTTCATGAAAAGTGTTCATGTCTTTATTTCACAGTTTCAACATGCTGAAAATTGTCTCATAGCAATCCTATAATCTATACGACCGCTACTGGACTAGAAATTACTAACGAAATTGCATCAACCATGATTTTAGACCTTGTTTCATGAAAAGTGTTCATATCTTTATTTCACAGTTTCAACATGCTGAAAATTGTCTCATAGCATTCCTATAATCTATACGACCGCTACTGGACTAGAAATTACTTACGAATTGCATCAACCATGATTTTAGACCTTGTTTCATGAAAAGTGTTCATATCTTTATTTCACAGTTTCAACATGCTGAAAATTGTCTCATAGCAATCCTATAATCTATACGACCGCTACTGGACTAGAAATTACTTACGAATTGCATCAACCATGATTTTAGACCTTGTTTCATGAAAAGTGTTCATATCTTTATTTCACAGTTTCAACATGCTGAAAATTGTCTCATAGCATTCCTATAATCTATACGACCGCTACTGGACTAGAAATTACTTACCATTTGCATCAACCATGATTTTAGACCTTGTTTCATGAAAAGTGTTCATATCTTTATTTCACAGTTTCAACATGCTGAAAATTGTCTCATAGCATTCCTATAATCTATACGACCGCTACTGGACTAGAAATTACTTACCATTTGCATCAACCATGATTTTAGACCTTGTTTCATGAAAAGTGTTCATATCTTTATTTCACAGTTTCAACATGCTGAAAATTGTCTCATAGCATTCCTATAATCTATACGACCGCTACTGGACTAGAAATTACTTACGATTTGCATCAACCATGATTTTAGACCTTGTTTCATGAAAAGTGTTCATATCTTTATTTCACAGTTTCAACATGCTGAAAATTGTCTCATAGCATTCCTATAATCTATACGACCGCTACTGGACTAGAAATTACTTACCATTTGCATCAACCATGATTTTAGACCTTGTTTCATGAAAAGTGTTCATATCTTTATTTCACAGTTTCAACATGCTGAAAATTGTCTCATAGCAATCCTATAATCTATACGACCGCTACTGGACTAGAAATTACTTACGAATTGCATCAACCATGATTTTAGACCTTGTTTCATGAAAAGTGTTCATATCTTTATTTCACAGTTTCAACATGCTGAAAATTGTCTCATAGCATTCCTATAATCTATACGACCGCTACTGGACTAGAAATTACTTACCATTTGCATCAACCATGATTTTAGACCTTGTTTCATGAAAAGTGTTCATATCTTTATTTCACAGTTTCAACATGCTGAAAATTGTCTCATAGCAATCCTATAATCTATACGACCGCTACTGGACTAGAAATTACTTACGAATTGCATCAACCATGATTTTAGACCTTGTTTCATGAAAAGTGTTCATATCTTTATTTCACAGTTTCAACATGCTGAAAATTGTCTCATAGCATTCCTATAATCTATACGACCGCTACTGGACTAGAAATTACTTACCATTTGCATCAACCATGATTTTAGACCTTGTTTCATGAAAAGTGTTCATATCTTTATTTCACAGTTTCAACATGCTGAAAATTGTCTCATAGCATTCCTATAATCTATACGACCGCTACTGGACTAGAAATTACTTACCATTTGCATCAACCATGATTTTAGACCTTGTTTCATGAAAAGTGTTCATATCTTTATTTCACAGTTTCAACATGCTGAAAATTGTCTCATAGCATTCCTATAATCTATACGACCGCTACTGGCACTAGAAATTACTTACCATTTGCATCAACCATGATTTTAGACCTTGTTTCATGAAAAGTGTTCATATCTTTATTTCACAGTTTCAACATGCTGAAAATTGTCTCATAGCATTCCTATAATCTATACGACCGCTACTGGACTAGAAATTACTTACCATTTGCATCAACCATGATTTTAGACCTTGTTTCATGAAAAGTGTTCATATCTTTATTTCACAGTTTCAACATGCTGAAAATTGTCTCATAGCAATCCTATAATCTATACGACCGCTACTGGACTAGAAATTACTTACCATTTGCATCAACCATGATTTTAGACCTTGTTTCATGAAAAGTGTTCATATCTTTATTTCACAGTTTCAACATGCTGAAAATTGTCTCATAGCATTCCTATAATCTATACGACCGCTACTGGACTAGAAATTACTTACATTTGCATCAACCATGATTTTAGACCTTGTTTCATGAAAAGTGTTCATATCTTTATTTCACAGTTTCAACATGCTGAAAATTGTCTCATAGCATTCCTATAATCTATACGACCGCTACTGGACTAGAAATTACTTACCATTTGCATCAACCATGATTTTAGACCTTGTTTCATGAAAAGTGTTCATATCTTTATTTCACAGTTTCAACATGCTGAAAATTGTCTCATAGCATTCCTATAATCTATACGACCGCTACTGGACTAGAAATTACTTACGAATTGCATCAACCATGATTTTAGACCTTGTTTCATGAAAAGTGTTCATATCTTTATTTCACAGTTTCAACATGCTGAAAATTGTCTCATAGCATTCCTATAATCTATACGACCGCTACTGGACTAGAAATTACTTACCATTTGCATCAACCATGATTTTAGACCTTGTTTCATGAAAAGTGTTCATATCTTTATTTCACAGTTTCAACATGCTGAAAATTGTCTCATAGCATTCCTATAATCTATACGACCGCTACTGGCACTAGAAATTACTTACCATTTGCATCAACCATGATTTTAGACCTTGTTTCATGAAAAGTGTTCATATCTTTATTTCACAGTTTCAACATGCTGAAAATTGTCTCATAGCAATCCTATAATCTATACGACCGCTACTGGACTAGAAATTACTTACGATTTGCATCAACCATGATTTTAGACCTTGTTTCATGAAAAGTGTTCATATCTTTATTTCACAGTTTCAACATGCTGAAAATTGTCTCATAGCATTCCTATAATCTATACGACCGCTACTGGACTAGAAATTACTTACAAATTGCATCAACCATGATTTTAGACCTTGTTTCATGAAAAGTGTTCATATCTTTATTTCACAGTTTCAACATGCTGAAAATTGTCTCATAGCAATCCTATAATCTATACGACCGCTACTGGACTAGAAACTACTTACGATTTGCATCAACCATGATTTTAGACCTTGTTTCATGAAAAGTGTTCATATCTTTATTTCACAGTTTCAACATGCTGAAAATTGTCTCATAGCATTCCTATAATCTATAATGACCGCTACTGGACTAGAAATTACTTACCATTTGCATCAACCATGATTTTAGACCTTGTTTCATGAAAAGTGTTCATATCTTTATTTCACAGTTTCAACATGCTGAAAATTGTCTCATAGCATTCCTATAATCTATAATGACCGCTACTGGACTAGAAATTACTTACCATTTGCATCAACCATGATTTTAGACCTTGTTTCATGAAAAGTGTTCATATCTTTATTTCAGTTTCAACATGCTGAAAATTGTCTCATAGCATTCCTATAATCTATACGACCGCTACTGGACTAGAAATTACTTACCATTTGCATCAACCATGATTTTAGACCTTGTTTCATGAAAAGTGTTCATATCTTTATTTCACAGTTTCAACATGCTGAAAATTGTCTCATAGCATTCCTATAATCTATACGACCGCTACTGGACTAGAAATTACTACTTACGAATTGCATCAACCATGATTTTAGACCTTGTTTCATGAAAAGTGTTCATATCTTTATTTCACAGTTTCAACATGCTGAAAATTGTCTCATAGCATTCCTATAATCTATACGACCGCTACTGGACTAGAAATTACTTACCATTTGCATCAACCATGATTTTAGACCTTGTTTCATGAAAAGTGTTCATATCTTTATTTCACAGTTTCAACATGCTGAAAATTGTCTCATAGCAATTCCTATAATCTATACGACCGCTACTGGACTAGAAATTACTTACCATTTGCATCAACCATGATTTTAGACCTTGTTTCATGAAAAGTGTTCATATCTTTATTTCACAGTTTCAACATGCTGAAAATTGTCTCATAGCATTCCTATAATCTATACGACCGCTACTGGACTAGAAATTACTTACCATTTGCATCAACCATGATTTTAGACCTTGTTTCATGAAAAGTGTTCATATCTTTATTTCACAGTTTCAACATGCTGAAAATTGTCTCATAGCAATCCTATAATCTATACGACCGCTACTGGACTAGAAATTACTTACGAATTGCATCAACCATGATTTTAGACCTTGTTTCATGAAAAGTGTTCATATCTTTATTTCACAGTTTCAACATGCTGAAAATTGTCTCATAGCATTCCTATAATCTATACGACCGCTACTGGACTAGAAATTACTTACCATTTGCATCAACCATGATTTTAGACCTTGTTTCATGAAAAGTGTTCATATCTTTATTTCACAGTTTCAACATGCTGAAAATTGTCTCATAGCATTCCTATAATCTATACGACCGCTACTGGACTAGAAATTACTTACCATTTGCATCAACCATGATTTTAGACCTTGTTTCATGAAAAGTGTTCATATCTTTATTTCACAGTTTCAACATGCTGAAAATTGTCTCATAGCAATCCTATAATCTATACGACCGCTACTGGACTAGAAATTACTTACCATTTGCATCAACCATGATTTTAGACCTTGTTTCATGAAAAGTGTTCATATCTTTATTTCACAGTTTCAACATGCTGAAAATTGTCTCATAGCATTCCTATAATCTATACGACCGCTACTGGACTAGAAATTACTTACCATTTGCATCAACCATGATTTTAGACCTTGTTTCATGAAAAGTGTTCATATCTTTATTTCACAGTTTCAACATGCTGAAAATTGTCTCATAGCATTCCTATAATCTATACGACCGCTACTGGACTAGAAATTACTTACCATTGCATCAAATCAACCATGATTTTAGACCTTGTTTCATGAAAAGTGTTCATATCTTTATTTCACAGTTTCAACATGCTGAAAATTGTCTCATAGCATTCCTATAATCTATACGACCGCTACTGGACTAGAAATTACTTACGAATTGCATCAACCATGATTTTAGACCTTGTTTCATGAAAAGTGTTCATATCTTTATTTCACAGTTTCAACATGCTGAAAATTGTCTCATAGCATTTGCATCAACCATGATTTTAGACCTTGTTTCATGAAAAGTGTTCATATCTTTATTTCACAGTTTCAACATGCTGAAAATTGTCTCATAGCATTCCTATAATCTATACGACCGCTACTGGACTAGAAATTACTTACGATTTGCATCAACCATGATTTTAGACCTTGTTTCATGAAAAGTGTTCATATCTTTATTTCACAGTTTCAACATGCTGAAAATTGTCTCATAGCAATCCTATAATCTATACGACCGCTACTGGACTAGAAATTACTTACCATTTGCATCAACCATGATTTTAGACCTTGTTTCATGAAAAGTGTTCATATCTTTATTTCACAGTTTCAACATGCTGAAAAATTTTCTCATAGCATTCCTATAATCTATACGACCGCTACTGGACTAGAAACTACTTACGATTTGCATCAACCATGATTTTAGACCTTGTTTCATGAAAAGTGTTCATATCTTTATTTCACAGTTTCAACATGCTGAAAATTGTCTCATAGCATTCCTATAATCTATACGACCGCTACTGGACTAGAAATTACTTACCATTTGCATCAACCATGATTTTAGACCTTGTTTCATGAAAAGTGTTCATATCTTTATTTCACAGTTTCAACATGCTGAAAATTGTCTCATAGCAATCCTATAATCTATACGACCGCTACTGGACTAGAAATTACTTACCATTTGCATCAACCATGATTTTAGACCTTGTTTCATGAAAAGTGTTCATATCTTTATTTCACAGTTTCAACATGCTGAAAATTGTCTCATAGCATTCCTATAATCTATACGACCGCTACTGGACTAGAAATTACTTACCATTTGCATCAACCATGATTTTAGACCTTGTTTCATGAAAAGTGTTCATATCTTTATTTCACAGTTTCAACATGCTGAAAATTGTCTCATAGCATTCCTATAATCTATACGACCGCTACTGGACTAGAAATTACTTACCATTTGCATCAACCATGATTTTAGACCTTGTTTCATGAAAAGTGTTCATATCTTTATTTCACAGTTTCAACATGCTGAAAATTGTCTCATAGCATTCCTATAATCTATACGACCGCTACTGGACTAGAAATTACTTACCATTTGCATCAACCATGATTTTAGACCTTGTTTCATGAAAAGTGTTCATATCTTTATTTCACAGTTTCAACATGCTGAAAATTGTCTCATAGCATTCCTATAATCTATACGACCGCTACTGGACTAGAAATTACTTACCATTTGCATCCATCAACCATGATTTTAGACCTTGTTTCATGAAAAGTGTTCATATCTTTATTTCACAGTTTCAACATGCTGAAAATTGTCTCATAGCATTCCTATAATCTATATGACCGCTACTGGACTAGAAATTACTTACCATTTGCATCAACCATGATTTTAGACCTTGTTTCATGAAAAGTGTTCATATCTTTATTTCACAGTTTCAACATGCTGAAAATTGTCTCATAGCATTCCTATAATCTATACGACCGCTACTGGACTAGAAATTACTTACCATTTGCATCAACCATGATTTTAGACCTTGTTTCATGAAAAGTGTTCATATCTTTATTTCACAGTTTCAACATGCTGAAAATTGTCTCATAGCATTCCTATAATCTATACGACCGCTACTGGACTAGAAATTACTTACGAATTGCATCAACCATGATTTTAGACCTTGTTTCATGAAAAGTGTTCATATCTTTATTTCACAGTTTCAACATGCTGAAAATTGTCTCATAGCATTCCTATAATCTATACGACCGCTACTGGACTAGAAATTACTTACCAATTGCATCAACCATGATTTTAGACCTTGTTTCATGAAAAGTGTTCATATCTTTATTTCACAGTTTCAACATGCTGAAAATTGTCTCATAGCATTCCTATAATCTATACGACCGCTACTGGACTAGAAATTACTTACCATTTGCATCAACCATGATTTTAGACCTTGTTTCATGAAAAGTGTTCATATCTTTATTTCACAGTTTCAACATGCTGAAAATTGTCTCATAGCATTCCTATAATCTATACGACCGCTACTGCACTAGAAATTACTTAATTGCATCAACCATGATTTTAGACCTTGTTTCATGAAAAGTGTTCATGTCTTTATTTCACAGTTTCAACATGCTGAAAATTGTCTCATAGCAATCCTATAATCTATACGACCGCTACTGGACTAGAAATTACTTACCATTTGCATCAACCATGATTTTAGACCTTGTTTCATGAAAAGTGTTCATATCTTTATTTCACAGTTTCAACATGCTGAAAATTGTCTCATAGCATTCCTATAATCTATAAGACCGCTACTGCACTAGAAATTACTTACGAATTGCATCAACCATGATTTTAGACCTTGTTTCATGAAAAGTGTTCATATCTTTATTTCACAGTTTCAACATGCTGAAAATTGTCTCATAGCATTCCTATAATCTATACGACCGCTACTGGACTAGAAATTACTTACCATTTGCATCAACCATGATTTTAGACCTTGTTTCATGAAAAGTGTTCATATCTTTATTTCACAGTTTCAACATGCTGAAAATTGTCTCATAGCATTCCTATAATCTATACGACCGCTACTGGACTAGAAATTACTTACCATTTGCATCAACCATGATTTTAGACCTTGTTTCATGAAAAGTGTTCATATCTTTATTTCACAGTTTCAACATGCTGAAAATTGTCTCATAGCATTCCTATAATCTATACGACCGCTACTGGACTAGAAATTACTTACCATTTGCATCAACCATGATTTTAGACCTTGTTTCATGAAAAGTGTTCATATCTTTATTTGACAGTTTCAACATGCTGAAAATTGTCTCATAGCAATCCTATAATCTATACGACCGCTACTGGACTAGAAATTACTTACCATTTGCATCAACCATGATTTTAGACCTTGTTTCATGAAAAGTGTTCATATCTTTATTTCACAGTTTCAACATGCTGAAAATTGTCTCATAGCATTCCTATAATCTATACGACCGCTACTGGACTAGAAATTACTTACCATTTGCATCAACCATGATTTTAGACCTTGTTTCATGAAAAGTGTTCATATCTTTATTTCACAGTTTCAACATGCTGAAAATTGTCTCATAGCATTCCTATAATCTATACGACCGCTACTGGACTAGAAATTACTTACCATTTGCATCAACCATGATTTTAGACCTTGTTTCATGAAAAGTGTTCATATCTTTATTTCACAGTTTCAACATGCTGAAAATTGTCTCATAGCATTCCTATAATCTATACGACCGCTACTGGACTAGAAATTACTTACGAATTGCATCAACTATGATTT